>OX439127.1:22338373-22340873 GCA_949318235.1 Ecdyonurus torrentis
CTTATTTGGAGTAGTTCCTGCCTTTATCAAAAGCATATATGTATGTGTGTGTGTGTGTGTGATATCACACTATATAGTAATACAAATAATATTACTTCTTCCTAAACTAAAAGTGAAGGGCAAGCAAAAAGAAAAAAAAAACTAATAATTTATATGTGTACACACAGACACACACATACACACATACACACACACACACACACACACACACACACACACACACACACACACACACACACACACACACACACATACATACATACATACATACATACATACATACATACATACATACATACATACATACATACATACATACTAATACATACATACATACATAATATATATAATATAATATTATTATTATATATAAATGAAGATGCAAACTTGTCAATATCATTAAAATGTGATAAACTTGTTAGTTACTAAGATAAAACTTGCATTACTAAATAGGTTATACAAAGTATATGAAAATCTTTTAATAAACTTATTTTAAATTTATTCCAAAATTAATCTTTTAAAAATTATAATATGAAAATAAGGTTTTAATTGCTTTTTTTAAATAACTTATTAGTTAATAACTTGTAAGTATATTACACTTGTAGTTTGTATTCTATAATGGGCTTAATATTGACTCTTTTTTCATTGATGCAATGTTTTTCTTACAAATATTATGCGTTCATTATAGATTTTTTTTTTATATAATTATATTTAATTCGAAGCTATCATCAATAGCATTTTCTTCGATTTTTGTGCAAGCTATAACTATAACAACTACTATTTATATTGACTTGGCAGGCCACAAGTCTCTAAATTTAATAAGTTTTAAATCTGTTTGAATATAAACATAATTTAATGGAACATAAAATGAAAGATTTTGGTTTGCGCTGGATTTCGCTCATCAAATCTCGGTCAATTATATATATAAAAAAAATAATAATAAAATGAAAAAATCAACTGATGAAAAATGAAAAGCAAATCTATGCAAATGCAGTGTGTTTGAGAAAGTGATATTGGATTTGGATTGACTCATTTTGATGCTTTTCTAAAGTTCCCCCTCCCCCCCCCCCCCCCTCTGTCTGAACCTTCTTGTAATTGCAAAGAAAACATAAGAAATTCTAATACAGAAAAGTAATGATAAAAATGTAAAAAAAAAAAAAAAAAAAAAACAATTTAAAAAAAAATTAAAAAAAAACATTATATATTATAATCCATAGAGGCACTATGAATGTTTTGAATGAGTTTATAATTCTAAAGATTTTATAAAATAATATAAGTTTAGAATAATGAAAAAAAAAAAAAAAAAAAAAAAAAAAGAGGTTGCATGAATGGGATAAAATGTGAAGAATATCACAAATATTAGTAAGAGGGTAATTATTAAGAAATTTATTAATATGAATTAAAAAAGGGGGTGAGTAGTTAAAGAAGGCTTCATGAGTAGCAACTTGACTGTTTAGATTAGGAGAGGATGTTTAAAGGTCGCAGTTTAGATTGGTTGAACTGTGCCAGTACATTGCTGCTTTTGTACGCCCTCCTAGTCTTAAATAGTGGCAAAGCACACGAGATAGATGCCAGCCACAGTTCAACTTCCAAACAATTATGTGGGAGGGGACCATGATAATTGAGCACATACTTGCTGAGTTGTGTGTGTCTTATCATATTATAGATTCATATAAATAAATGAATTGGACATTGGACCTCAGTGGAAAAGGGGAAAAAAAATAAACAAAAATATGCACAATTAAATAACTTGTTTGTGAGTTGTACTGTATATATTTTTTTTAATTGAATAATATGAGCAAAATTGGGCTCTTACAAAAATATTAATAAAAAAGGAATGCAAAGTGAAATTTGTGGGATCATAATATCTCTTCTCTCTCTTTCATGTTGTCTCAGACAGTTATGCAATTCAGTTGTTTCTGTCATCTGCTAATTATACAGTGGCAGCCACTTTTCGTAGTATTAAAATTCTTAGTCTTTGGAGATATATATGTATATATCAATATATATATATAATAAAATATAAATAACATGCTGAGCGTCCTTTAATTTGGAATCTGAGAGACTGCAGTTGCTATGAATTTATTTCTCCCTAAGTATTATTTCAATTATTATTTTATAATTTATAATGTCTTGACCAAAATGTGTTGTCCAATAATTTTTCATAAGTTGTTAAAATTGTAAATACTATTCTAATAAAGATGCAACTTTTATTTTTAAATTTTTGCATAGAAAGTATACCATTTAAGGGAAAGCGTATGTCCAAATGAAGATAATAAAGGGTATACACTACACATACCTACACCATAATATTTACTTGTTCATAATTTTGCATTGGATTTGTTTAGCAAACTGATAAATATTGCCTCCTCTCCGCATTTTATTATATTACTTTATTAATTAATATTATTTTGTTTTACTTTTTATTTGTAGAAACTGCAGTGGATTTTTATTTCAAATTAAAATCAGCGATTCATATATTTCTAATTCCATCTATTTA
>OX439127.1:22343373-22555873 GCA_949318235.1 Ecdyonurus torrentis
TTGTCATTGGCCATGCTATATATGGGTAGTTTTTTTTTTTTTTTTTTTTTTTTTTTTTTTTTGTAAAAATTGTCCGTGGGAAAAATACTAAAATAATTAAATCCCCATTCCTCTACTAGCTTTGCTGTATGAAGTTTTTTTTCCTTGTTTAATTGATTAATACTACAATTATATTTGAGTAATATGTGAAATACTTTGTATTTTTATACTTGAATGTTATTACTATATTGTTTTAACTTTTTGTGTTTATTAATGTAAGTAGTAAAATTGGTTTTGAATTTGATCCTCAAGATGGGATTTTTTGAGAAAGCATATTTATGAGCCTATTGGAATTTGTGTTTTTAATTTTTTTGATTTGATTTGCCTTATTAAGGATTTTATTATATCCAATTCAACAAAATGATTGCTGATGCAAATACAATGCCAATCTCTTCTGTATTAATGTTATTCATGTTATTCCTAACAAGTAAAATTTTACTCTGATAAATTATAAACAAAATAAAAATACAAAGATTCACATTAAAAAACAAACTCCAAACTATATTTTTGTAAAAAATAATAATATTATATATGCTTGTATTTATGTTAATATTTTATAAGCTTATTTATATAAGTAGTGTAAAAATAATGTATGAAGTTACTATAATCTTAATTTTCAAATTTTATGTAAATATAAAATATTTTTCCTATTTTCCCCTGTGATGGGCAATATTTTTAATATTTTTAATTGTGAAAAAGTTTTACATTGTATAAATAATGCTATAATTTTTTTTCTTTTTTTTTCCAAGGAGCAATTATGAACACTTTTTTAAAAACACTATATTGTTCATCTGTTGTTTAATTGAGCTCAAAGTTCTGCTAATAATTTACTTTACAGATTTTTTTTTACTCCACATTACCTTAATATATATAGGTAATAAATAAATGGTAATGGTTTTTACTTTTTACTTTTTTTTTTTTTTTTTTTTTTTTTTTTGTAATATATAAATATATCTTATAAAATTCCTTTTATGTAGAATCACATGCAAGTCATTTTGAAAAGCTCGTTCGGGATTGTAAGACCAAGCTTTTTATTTAATTTTACTGGTGATCCTGTACCATTATTTAGGTGCAAGCGCCAGTATAATTTTTTTGTAATGTAAACAAAAACTTGCTATAATAGACTACTTATGAGTATTTAGGACTATAGATTAATTTTTCTGCTTATTTTTTTCTCCTCTTCCTTAAGATAACATGTAACTAAACTGCTTGATTTTTTGTTCTTTTCGTTTGCTAAATCATAGAGGCGCATTAAAATGACAAATTATGAAAGAAACACAAGAAAAAACTGTATAAATCAACAAAAGCTTGCATAAGAAATTGTGAAATTTAAAGCACTGCCACTTTTTACTTAAATAAGAAAAGAATAATAATTCCTAGAGAACTGTGATTTCTTATTTTCACGAATAACATCCTTAAACCCCACGAGAGTAATATAATATTAAAAGTAAATTAAAATGTGGAGAAAAAAGTTTTTAAAATATGCAAAAATGTTAAACGTTTTTAACTGTACATAATAATAGAATGCTCAATACAATTAATATAATACATTATATATTTATTTGCAGAATACTGGGAGGGTGTTATTTGCCATGTGCATTAAACTCCCTGCATAAAGTATAAAAATTTAATTGCATTTTCAATATTCATAATAAAAAGTTTCTTCATTTAAATTCTTGTAAATTCAAGAACTGTATTAATTTTTCACATTAATTTTTTTGTCTTAAACATTACTGCAAGAGATGTCCTTTATACCATTTAATAATAATTTTGCTTCCCCCCTAAAGTAACTTTATAATCATCTGTGAAAATGAATATACATCGACATTAAGAAATAAGAAGAATATGAGTAATTATATTAATAATAATTATGCCATATTCATTCACTGCCTAAGCTTCATTTTATAGCAGCCTTTTGTAAGTTTGTGTGTTCTATATTGTTTTTAATTGTAATAAAATATAAAAAAAGGTGGAGGGACAAGTTAAAATACGTAGATCAAAATATATTTGTTCAATAAGAGCACAATTAATCAATCTTGCTTTGTTCCAACTTTTTTCAAAATGATATAGGTATAACTTTTGGTTTTGGAGGGTGGATGTGTTGCTACTATTTGTGAAAGGATCAAACTGCCAAAAAAAATTATTAAAAAATAAAATGCAAAAAAAAATAATAATAATATAATTAATAATAAATAAATAAAAGAAAAAATATTTAGTAATAAAAAAATTATGGTGTACATAACTTGTAGGGTATAAATAGTTATAAAATGGAATTATTTAGGATGAGTTTAAATGTTTTGTGGTGACCGAGAAAGTAATAAATGAAAAAGAAATGATATATTATATATATTAGGTTATGTATGTGAAAAAAGCCAGAATATATTAATTAAATATCCAATAATTTATTGAAGTATATATGGGCTAAATTTTGAATTTTTGAGATTGAATTATAAGAAAAAATATACAGTGGCATAATGGCATATTTAAATGGGTGGGACTTTCTACCTATTATATAGGTTTATGAAAAACAAAATTTGAATAGTCCTTGACAAAATCAATTACTGAATCGCTGGGTGATTAAAACTGGGGGAAAAATAAATGTAATACGTATTAGGAAGATTCTGTAATAATAAGTGCCTCTAGATCTAACTTGCAGTTCTATCTGTATGCCAATTTCCTAATTGATTTTTCCTTTCCTCTAGTTACCAAATTCAGTAATTGGTTGTGTGTAGAAACTTAATGTAATCTAATCTTAGCGTCCGAACTTTTGAGAAAGAGGATAATGTGATTTCAATGAATTATATTTATAAGAGTAAAATGCTTAAAATAAATAATAAAAAAAAAATAAAAAATGTCATGAATTATTATAGACCGCAAGTTCCTTTATCTCAAAGTTTGATGTGATATTAATTGGTACTTGAAAGTGCAGTGGAATATAGATTATTAACGAGCCATTATTGCTATATTTTCCGTCTAATTTTTGAACTGTTGTAAATGCTATTTTTATCTACACCACTTGTGAATGTTTAAATTTTCAAATATTAAAATATAATAATGTTTTATATGATTGCTCCTATAAGCTTTAATATCATGAAATTTTTTTTCCTTTCTTTTTTAAGTGTTCCATTGCGTAAAATATATTATACTGTAGTATTATGTATATACGTACTATTACAAAACATTCAAAATTTGTTTTATTATTATTATTATTTTTATGTATAAAAAAAATAATAATTTTAAGCTAGAGCTAAATTTACTGTGTGCATTCTCCAAAAATTGGTACTTTAAATTCATAATATTCCTGTGCGTGTTAATATGTTACCGCAGTTAATGAATAAAGAGAATGAATAATAATTCAATTATTTTGGTGGAACAATAACTATAAAAGGGAATGCATGAGCAGGAACTAAAAATGAAACAAAATTTTGAGTAAAAACTTGGGTTATTCCACCCCTCACAGCATTTTAAATTTTGTGTTGAAGTATGTGTATTTATATTGCAGTACTAAATATATATGTCATTTTATACATTGCCTTATGCACTTTCTTCATGAGTTACACCTTTTGTTTGCTAATTTATTGTATTTCAGAGTAGTGATATATATATACACACACACTCTCATTTTAAGATATAAAATTCTTACCTTTGGAACCTATTTCTTTTCTTGTATTAATTATTGTTGTTAAACATCCAAATTTATGTCCCTTGTAAAAGCCACAAAGTAAAGCCTGTATAGTTGCCACTGCCATTGTTACATAAATTAACACTTATAAATATATAAAAAAATAAATAAAAATAAAATATATTGGCTTTATTTGCATGAATGATTTTTTAAACAAGGGGAAAAAAAGTATGTGTATGTGTGGTTTAAAATTAGGGGGAAATGATAAAACAATTTACTAGAAATTTTAAATTAAAAAAAAAAAAAAAAAAAAAAAAAAAAAAAAAACTTCAAGCTATGTTGTCAACTTTGAATGTTGGGGAAAATAAATTTGGTACCTTTCTTTGTTGGAGGAAAAATAAACAATTTATATTAAAAACTTAACTTGCTGGTATGATTTATCCTCTTCCCCCACTACTCGCACCTATTATAAATTTGCTGAAAATGCAATTTTCAGACAATCCTTCCAATCATTCATAAAACTTAAAAAGAACAATAGCAAAGAATTACAATTATTTAGGTGCATATTGTAATAGATCAATATAGTTGAAAGTTAGGTACATATTGTAATAAATTAATATAGTTAAAAGTTATAATTTATAGATACCAATAAAAAAAAACAGTTATTACAATATATTACTATTTATTGGATGACACACAGAGTTAGAGCAGAGTCAGCAATTAGGGCCAATTAAAAAAGTATCTAAATTATATAGGCTATATTTAGAAAAAAATTGACTGAGCAATAATTGATAGAAAAACACATAGAATAGGAAAAACTAGAGTATAGGAGATAGTAATGAGCTTATACTTGTTAGACTGATGGGGGTACCAGTCCAAGCTCATTATAGCCATTTATTTATTTATTGTTATTACTATCTTCCATCAATTTGTCTGATTTTACGTGTACAGTATTTCTAACGAGATCGTAAAATAAATTATCATTATATATATATATATATATATATATATATATATATATATATATATATATATATATATATATATATATATATATATATATATATATATAGGATATATATATATATATACACACACACACACACACACACACACACACTACTACTACTACTAAATAATAATAAATACCTATATTATGATTATAAATCGTCGGCTAGAAATACTTTTGTCATATGTGAAAAAAAAAAAAAATAACAAATAAAAAAAAAAAATAATAATAATAATAATCGTAGGAATTAAGACCTTTGTCCCATATATATAAACTGGTATACACTAAGGCTTAATTTCCTGATAATTTGTTTTGGAAGTTATATGACAAAAATATTGCAAGCCGATGAAATGTAAAAATAAAGTTCAATAAAAGAAAATAGTATGTAGAATGATTAGAGCATGTTCAATTGAAAGTTAATGAAATGCAAAGATTCTCTAATTTATAGGTTATTGGGAAAAAGAATCAAATTTCTAGCTTAGATATAGACCTACTAGATAATATTTTTCATTTATTTAATAGACATTCAAAGGATAGATTATATCTGTGTCAATAATTCTAAGAATAAAAAATAATATATATTATAATATCATAAATAATAAGTCTCGAATAAATCTGCTCGAAGTGTTAATCTCTCCGCTTGAAGTGTTAATGTCTCCAAATGTTTTAAATACATGGTGAAACTTTAACGCAAGCGGTCAGATTTATTCCGGGACCATGTACACCCTGGACAAAGTTTCCTAACAATTTGTATATGCAACTCGCAACCACACTATGCTATCTTTATGAGAAAATGCAGAGGCTGCCGCAGCCCCACTCAGAAACATTTGTCCAGAGGTGTACAGTTTCAGACAAATGAAAGGTAAAACTATTTAAACATGTTGATATTTTGCGCGCCTCAAATTTTATGAGGAAACAATATTGTTACATCATATTCACATGTTTTGATGCATGCTCCAGAGGTGATAGCTTTATCTATCAGGTAAGCTGCTTTAGCCAGCAAGCCAAACACGCCTCGTGATGCACGTGCATGACATAATAATATAGTTTTCCACAATAAAGTCTGAGGCGTGCAAAAAAGCAGCATCATGTTTAAGTGGTTACCTCTCATTTGTCTGAAACTGTACATACCTACTAGTATAATATTTATTGCCACAGATATAACCCATCCTTTTAATATATGTCTATCAAATTAAAAATATATACATATTATCTAGCATACACATCTATATGTTAGAAATTTGATCCTTTTTTTCCCAATAACCTATAAATTAGAGAATCTTCGTTTCATTAACTTTCAATTTAACGTGCTTTAATAATTCAAGATGTTTTTTTCCTTATCTACAAATATAATAATAAGCTGCATGAATGTCATGATCATATTGAAAAAAAGAATGAAAATGAGAATTCATATGGCTTAAGCTTTTTTATTATTATTTATTTATTAAACACCAAGGTGTACTTATACATATTTATATAGGTCTACATTTTTGCATATTGACTTAATGATAGGGTCCGAGATGGACAATGAAGTAAGTGGTACCTATATAGTACATAGGCCATTACATAATACACATACACATTTATCATTACACTCGTGAAATTCTTTAATTTGACAGATTACATGGTGGAAACCATGCACCGCATAACGGGTAAAAACATATGCCTGTCTGTACAGTTTGGGCCTTTCCACCCATTAATATTATTAATATTAAATGCAGGGGTATTATAGAAGGCCAGGCTGATATCTTCAGTTTTACTTAGTCTATCCTTAACAAATTTAATGTAATTATCTGTTTTTAACAATTTAAATTTCACTTGTAGTTCCGTTACAAATAACTCCTCCCCTGCTAGCTCGTAAACCAGCCTTGACGACGTAAATTTTGACAAGCAAAGTATCCGTTTTAAGTACCGAGACTTAACAGATTCTAGATTTTTGAAGTCTGTTATAGACATAAATGACCAGAAAATTTCAATGCCGTACGAAGCAACTGGAGAGATTTTCAGGTGAAACAGTTTAATAGCTGTTTCCAAAGATAACGAATTTAGATTTGAGATAGCGAATGAAGATGACAATGCATTTCGACAGCGTTCTTTGACATGTTTAGAGAAAGATTTCCCCGTCTGTTGCATAATAACCCCCAGATAATTAAAAGAATTAACAAACTCTATCTTTTCTCCATTACAAGTTATTACATCTGACTTTGCTAAAGGGCCACCTCTCCTGAATTTTACAATTTTTGTTTTCGTAGCATTAATTTTAATGGCTTAAGCTTTTAAGGTATATTAAGGAAAATAAACCATTGTGGTTAGGTATGATAAATTTGAAAGAAAATAAGGATAAGAAAAACCAGCAAGGGCATTACCATAGTGAAGAGAGTCCCATAGTTTGTTGAAAATCTTGCCTGCAGATATAAAAATGTGTTATTTTTTTTTTTTTTTTTTTTTTTTAATATACTTTCAGTTTCATCCAACAGTATAATGCAATTTGAAGCAACAAAAATAAGTTTGTATAGAACTTGCCATATTGTGTTATTGTGCTACACATATCCCAGTCCAGACATTGTCGTATCTACAGGTAAGCAGCCCGGCATTCGCCATGGCAACCTAAGAAAACCGTGGAAACGTCTAGGCAGGCTGGTTGATTCAATCACATCGATCATGTACCTCCCGAATGCTGTGTGTCAGCATGGAATGCATGTAAACATGCATTGTGCAACGTGTTGTGCTCTCACACTTTCAGGTATACAGCCAGCAGTGGCTCAAACCTATACTCGGTGAGGAGTACAGAGTTGCAAGTCAGCTGCCTTCACCACTCGGCCATACCAGCTTGGTTTATTCAAATGTTATTATTACAATGAGTATTTTACAGTAGACAAATAGTTGTTAGAATTTGATTAAGACTTTATAGTTGAATAAGCCAAAGTACTTATTATAATTACATGGTAGTGTTTAACACTCAAGATAGAAAGAATGTGATAATTATTGCCCACAAAAACAGGCAAATGCAAAAAGACTGCACCTGTTCATAAATGGATGTGCAGATTTTTTTTTTATTTATTATTATTATTAGGCTATTATTATTATTATTATTATTATTTTTGCCTGAAGTGTGTCACTTTTAGCACCTCATCTCTAATCATGGACAGCTGTTTTGTCCTTGGTTGGCCTGTATAAAATAATATTTTCTCGTTGCCACTGCGTTCCCAACAGTCTAAGATCATTTATTACTATCTCTCACTCCCTAATTTGTCCTAATCTATCTACGTGTTTTTCTTTTAAATCTTTTAATAAATAGATGCAGGTTTACAATAAAACTATATATATTTTTTTTAACTTACAAATTGCCTTAATATAATTCAAATTCAAAATTTTTATTTCATTTGTTTCTCCTACAATCAGTATACAAAAAAAATGCATCTGCCAAGGTTTATATGGAAATATAAACTTTGCTGATGGTTTATTGACAAAAAGATGCGAAGAAAACTAACCCATTTGAAAAACTAGGAAATGGGAATCTTAGTATCAATCAAGATACACATTTGTTACATATTACATTTTTAATACATTAAGTTGCTTTTATAGTTTAAAACACACACACACACACACACAAAAAAAAAAAGAAAAAATAATAATTTTACATTGGGAAATGAAAATAATAAGTATACTGTATTATGATATAATATGAAAGAAAAGAATAGGAAAACCAACAAGCGCCTTACCATGATGAAGTCCGTAGATAGTCGATTTTCATATTATTTCTTTAAATTATACTAAAATTACAATATGGTATTTATTTTCTAATTAATTATGCTGAATGATATGACAGTATTTTTTTTTTTTTTTTTTTTTTTGTTATTATGATGTGATGAAGCTGATTTTCCAAAATATGCATATGGTAATATTTATAAATTCAATATTATGTACAACTCTGGCCAAAAGTTTCCAAACGATTTGCACAGGCAACTCGCAACCACACTATGTTATCTTTATGAGAAAACGCAGCGGCCGCCGCTGCCCCATTTGGGAACTTTTAGCCAGAGCTGTACAAGCAAACATCACAGTGCACTTTTAATTTGCGGACATTATGTTACATATAAACATGCATGACTACACATAACATCAGAACAATTTTTGTAATTCTACATTTCATGAAACAACAAATACCTTGTACAGATATATACAAAAATACACTTCAGTAATACAAATTGACTTTCATATATTGTTCTTATATATTAGGGAAAAACTGTTACAGTAAAAAATACACCATGTTAAAAAAAAAAAAAAAAAAGTAGAGAAATAAGAGAAGAAAGATTAGACTGCATTTGATTAGATTTCTATTTAATGTTTGGTTATCTTTTTACATGCTATTTTTCTACTGTTATTAATATTTTTTTCAACATAACACAATATTGTTCTTATGTCATATAGAGATATTAAGGGAAATAAATCATTATCATGAGGCATGATAAATTTGAAAAAAAAAAGGGGGGGGGGGAATAAAAGAAAGGAATAAATAAAGGGGGGTAAGGGAAAGAAAAGAAAAAAAAAAAGAAAAAAAAAGGAGAAAGGAGAAAAAAAGGGGAATAAAAGAAAGGAATAAATCAAGGGGGGGGGGGGGTAAGGGAAAGAAAAGAAATAAAAAAGAAAAAAGGAAGAAGGAAAAAAACAAAACCAAAAAAAAGGAGAATAAGAAAGAAAGAAAGAAAGAAAGAAAGAAAGAAAGAAAGAAAGAAAGAAAGAAAGAAAGAAAGAAAGAAAGAAAGAAAGAAAGAAAGAAAGAAAGAAAGAAAGAAAGAAAGAAAGAAAGAAAGAAAGAAAGAAAGAAAGAAAGAAAGAAAGAAGCCAGCAAGGGCCTTACCATGCTTGAGTCCCATAGTTTGATAAAATTCTAGCCAGCAGAGATAATTTACACATGGGATACATTTTGGCACTGGCAGAGTTTGCTTGTGCCTTTGACAGTCCTATGAATGGGTCATTCATAGTTTCACTGAGTCTGTAAGGACTAAAGAAGGCACAAACACACTCCGTTTTCTCTGTTTATTATTTATATGCAAGCAAGATTTTTTACTAACTATGAGACCCTCTTCACCATGGTTAAGTCCTCTTATGGTTTTCACTCAAATTTATCAGAAGAAGCTACTGCAGCCCAACAGTCTTAAAGTCAGATTGTTGAAAATCTCAATATTTTAACATGAGCTTTAGTTCCAAGTTGTCACAGTTGGAAGGTAGGCACTTAAAAAGGTAACCTGACTAGGCTATAACGTTAACAAGCAGATATTTTTATAGTTGTTGCTTTCTGATATATATATAATAAGCATAGGACAAATAGTTACAACAGGGATGTGGTATTTTTGTGAGTGACTAATGCCTCACAAGTTAATGCTTTTCATCCCTCCAAAGGGAAAAAAATCTGCTCGTGCATGCATTTGTACAATTGACTTTCACATATTCCATTATATGCCACAACTTGGTTATCTAAGTCTACAACAAGATACATGGACATCAATTTAATATTAATAAAATGCTTGCTGGTTTATTTAATTATTAATACTTTTTTAAATAAAGCAATGGAAACAAGAATGACTTAATAACATACAAGCTAAATAATTAAAATTATAGCTTTTCTAAGATAGTAAAAAAGAAGAAAAGTAAAAAAAAAAAATAAAATAAAAAAAAAAAAAAGAAGAAGAAGAAGAAGAAGAAGAAGAAGAATGTTTTGAGCTTAAGATTATATCTATTTAACAATCTTGTTTTTCTCTTTCATGCACTTTGTTTATTCAATAATTAAAATATGAACAAAATTAATTTAAAAAAAGTTGATTGAAGCTAAGAAAAACCATGTTTCATTTTACACAATAGAAGCAAATTTATAAATTGTTAATCAAAATGCAAAATACTTGCAAAAAGATGGCATACATATATATCGACGTTGTTGCGAAAAAAATGTGTAACTCGTATATTGTCAGGCGAAGCAAAATGTGTAAGTCATTTTTTGTCACGCTAAGCAATATGTGTATCTCGTATTTTGTCACGCGAAGCAAAATGTGTAAGTCATTCCCGAACGTTATGGAGATGGCGCTTGACTGACACATTTGGCTTCGCGTGACAAAATACGAGATACACATATTGCTTAGCGTGACAAAAAACGACTTACACATTTTGTTTCGCCTGACAAAATACGAGTTACACATTTTTTTCGCAACAACGTCGATATATACAGTAAACTCTCCATTTTTTTGAAATCACAAGGGACCCAGAAAATGGACATTTCACAAAATTGAGAGCTTCAACATTGCCATGCTTATATTGAAGTCTGCTGCATTGAGCAATTTCAATTGAGCATTTCACAAAATTAAGAAATTCACAGAATTGAACTTCACAAAATCGAGAGTTTACTGTACACATAGAAAAAAGCAGATGACAAAGAAAATTTAAATATTTTTACAATGAGATGCACATTGAAATGATTATGAAAAGATAAGCTTTTTAAGATATTTTGAACACAATATATAAATTGAGGAGGTAGGCTAGCAGCAAAATCTTCAGTAATCAAATATCTAAGGAATCTATAAACACCAAACAACAATGCAATGATAACGAAATATTTAAGTATTGATCTGTGAAACTTCCAAGTAAGTGTTAAAAATTATATTTTACTGCACATATATTGACTTAATTTAGAAAAAAAATATGTTATTTTGTATTGCCATGTTGCGAATGACCCAAAATGTAAAAAAATCCAAAATATGGGTGTGAGCCGACAATTTTTTTAAGGTCAAGTGAACAATGGACAATATAATGGCACTTTGAGTATGTGTACATAATACATATTGTATGAAATGCTTTTTTAAAGCAAAAAGTTTGTTTCAATTAATCCAGTTTTTAAATAGCAAATTTCAAATTTATTGATTGATTGTTAACATACTTATGAAAAAAAAAATAGCCTTTCAATTGAATACTGTATTTCTGGGCCTATAATCATTAGCCACTGATCTATATAAAGAATAGGTGACTGTATTTTCCCTATGCTGGCTGAAGCAATTTTGCTTCACCAGTTTTCAATCATACAAGGCAGAGCAAAAGTCAAAATTGATTGTAACTGACTGTACTGTAATATTACTTATATTATTGTACTGTAAAACAGTTGGGTTAAATTGTGAGGTAGAATGTCTGATTATGCCCAATATAAGCAGTTCATTAATATTATCATTATTAAAATAGTAGTAGCATTGAAAATGTCAAATTTTTAAAATTGATAAGATTAAAATTTTAGTCGCATTAATAAAAAAATTTAACAATCACAAAAAAAAAAAAAAAAAAAAAAAAAAAAAAAAAAGTCGTACTTAGATGTCAATAAGGCGACTCTTATTTACTTATTTTATTATATTTATTTATTTTATTTGTATCTTCTTACTATTTACTACTGATGACTTGCAAATTCAGTATTATTTATCATATTATGCAAGTGAAAGTGAAATTGATTTATGTTGAACATTATGTATCATTACACTATATTTAAAATTAAAATTATTTAAACTTATGAATATAAACATAATAATTCATAATAAATAATAATGAATTCTTAATTCATTATAATTTATAATAAACTTATGAATATTTTATGAATATAATTATTTGTATTAAGTTTGTAACTGACTGTACTGTTAAACAGTTGGGTTAAATTGAGAGGTCTGTAGCCAGATTTTGCTCAATAAAGACTTAAATAAACAATAAATTTAGCACTTCTATCTAAACGATTCAATAATATCAAGCCAAAACCTTTCAGTTCACAACTCGTATGGGTGTGAATCCCATCGAATCCTCCTTTTATTAGGATTTAAGTCTTTAAACACAGTAATTTTAAAAATAAGATCAACTTTTAGTCATATCAAAAGAACGAGAAACATTTCATAACACGAGCAGAAAATACTGTGGAAATTAAGGGACAGAAAAAAATGTCAAATTTTTATGATAAAATATGATTAAAATAGTTTAAGAGTGTTGTAAGCATGCATGTCAGTAGCCTATTTTTCTTTCATTTAGTAAGTTTTCTTCTTCACTTGTACTTGCGGTTCATGTTGTAAAATAGATTTCTACTCTTCGTTATTCATGAATAACTTTAACTTGCCCATCAAAAAAATTCTTCAAAATATCCAGAGAAGCACTATCCTGGCTTGAAAATTTCATTGCTTCAAGAATGTCACAAGCCTTCTATAAAACACACAGAAACAAACAAAAATTAGAGACACAGGTCTTATATTATTTTCATATGAAATTCTATCATCTTTGTAAAAAAAAAAAAAAAAAAAAAAAAAAAAAAAAAAAAAAAAAAAATCTCAATTTACCTTGCCCAGGGAGGGAATGGTCACAAGATGGAACACAGCTGAATAAGTATGTGGAAGACGAATCCAATCAGAAAAACATGCAGGCCTTCCCATTTCATTTTCTACTTTCGTCCAGGTAATGAGAGAGTTGCATAGATTCAGAACAGCGGTCTCAACTGTAGAGTCAGAACAACACGCAAGCAGATGCCCACTGCTTACGTGCAGTTGCATTCCTAAACATAATTAAGTACATAAAAGATTAATCACACTGCTATATTGTCTTGTGGTGACATTTATTATTATTGTTACAATATATGATTTTAACGCAACAGGCCATAATATGAAGTCCACACGTAATATTCTCATTAGAATAACATATAAAATTAGGGATAAAATGTTGTCTGAACTGGATTACTATAAAATGTTGTATGGTACTTTTTCTAGAAGTTACACACTAATTTTGTAATACATTTATGAATTGACTCATTACAGTAGGGATAATGATGCAACACAAATACACATTTAGTTTTCTTAGGGCTAATGGAAAATTTATACTACAGTTTTACCAACTACAACACATGCAACAAATTAGTAAAACTCAAAATGTGGAGAATACTTGAACAATGGGAAATCAATATCATTTAGCTAAGCTGATTTCCACTCATTGCATTGAAAATTTTGTTTTCAAAAGGTTGCTGTCAGTTTCAGTTATTTATCTCCTAATATTGTATATATCAATT
This sequence comes from Ecdyonurus torrentis, assembly GCA_949318235.1. Taxonomy (NCBI): domain Eukaryota; kingdom Metazoa; phylum Arthropoda; class Insecta; order Ephemeroptera; family Heptageniidae; genus Ecdyonurus; species Ecdyonurus torrentis. The sequence goes on from OX439127.1 coordinate 22,357,111, forward strand.
TAAGGAAAAAAACCATCGCGGTTAGGATCAATATTAAAGAAAAGGATAGAATAGCCAGCAAGGGCCTTACCACAGTAGAAGTTCTATGGAGAGGTCGAAGTCTCGCATGGCACAGTGTTTTGTTATAAAAAAGTTCATTTTATAACTGAGAGCTTTCGTCATATATTGACGTTAATGATAATGTCTGTGATAATGATAATGTGTGTTTTTTCCTTAAATATATACAATATTATCAATATTAAAGAAAAGGATAGAATAACCAGCAAGGGCCTTACCACAGTAGAAGTTCTATGGAGAGGTCGAAGTCTCGCATGGCACAGTGTTTTGTTATAAAAAAGTTCATTTTATAACTGAGAGCTTTCGTCATATATTGACGTTAATGATAATGTCATTAATATATGACGAAAGCTCTCAGTTATAAAATGAACTTTTTTATAACAAAACACTGTTCCATGCGAGACTTTGACCTCTCCATAGAACTTCTACTGTGGTAAGGCCCTTGCTGGTTATTCTATCCTTTTCTTTAATATTGATAATATTGTATATATTTAAGGAAAAAACCCATCATGGTTGGTATAAATAAATGTTTAAAAATAAAAACAATAATAATAAAAGTACAATAAGTACAAAGTAATCAATTAAAGGAAAAAAACATCGCGGTTAGGATCAATAATAAAGAACAAGATAGAATTACCAGTCAAGGCCTTACCAACTGAGAGCTTTCGTCATGTGTTAATGACATTATCAATCAAAGGAGAAATTTACTTGAGCACATCACTTGTAATGCCGAGTTTCGCTCTTGCTGGTCTGGAATTGGTAGGGAGGGGTGGGGGTGGAGTAGGGAATTAGGGAAGGAGTGAGAATGAGTGAGGGAATGTTTATAAAAACAAATGTTTATAATAGCGCAAAACAAGCACCTTTTCCCTCACTCAAATATACCCTTTTCCCGCTCCCCTCTCCGCCTTTTCCCTCACTCATTCACACTCCTTCTCTAATTCTCTACTCCTTCCCCACCCCTTCTACCAATTCCAGACCAGCAAGAGCGAAACTCGGCAGTACAAGATGAGACACTTCTCAGTGATGTGCTCAAGTAAATTTCTCCTTTGATTATGTCATTAACACATGACGAAAGCTCTGTTATAAAATAAACTTTTTATAACAAAATACTGTGCCACGCGAGACCTCGACCTCTCCATAAAACTTCTACTGTAGTAAGGCCCTTGCTGATATTTCTGTCCCTTTCTGTAATATTGATAATATTAAAGCCCTTGTCAACTTACTTTTTTATCATTTAGAATACTAGATTGATAATTACCATACCTTATTATCCATGATATAGATACCACTACGTTGTTTGTGTATTTATTTTCATACATTTTCATTTTGTCTGTTATATCACGTATCTAACGTCACAATGTACTACCGCCAATCACAGTCACCGCTCTGGTCACGTGATAAATTTAAGCCCCTCCTTTAAGTTCTTTACCCCTATCACGGCCCCATCTGTACATTGTGACGTCAGATACGTGATATAACAGTCATAATGAAAATAAATGAAAATAAATACAAAATCAACGTGTTGGTGTCTAATTCATGGATAATAAGGTATGGTAATTATCAATCTAGTATTCTAAATGATAAAAAAGTAAGTTGACAAGGGCTTTAACCAGTTCAGTCTTTTGCTATCAATCACATTTAATGTTCTTTTACATTGATACAATAGTGAATTATACATAATTAGCCCCCTTAACTCTTTATTGCAATTTGAAAAATTCTGTAGAGGCAATACACACAAACTCTTTAATTAACAAAATGAAAATGTGATATATTTAAAATAGGCTGACCAGACGTGCCGATTTTCCCGGGACAATCCCGATTTTGACCCCTTGTCCCGGCTAAAAATTGAAATGTCCCGATTTCTAATGAAGGGAAAAAAATACAAAATGCAAGAGAAAAAATGAAAAATTTATTAAAAAATCTATAAAACACGCGCAAAATATTTATTTTAATATAAAAATATCGTGATTTTTCAAGAACTATATCAATTAATAGCAGAGGTTAAAATCGTTGGCAAGATAAATTAAAATTAAAGTGCCATTCTGAAATCCTTTTTATTCACTTTAAGGAAATTTGCGTTTGTTTATTTCTTTTTCTTTTATTCTTTTGTAAAACTTACACCCAAGAACATTTTAGTTTGCATGATCGCCCACAGATATCGCCCTTTTCAAATGACAGTTTTTGGTTAAATAAACGATTTTTTAAGAAATATCGAACATCCTTACGTGGCGTGGACTTTATTTGCTGGGTAGATATTTAAAATATTAGACACAAAAAAAAATCAATGCTATTATTTTTTAAAATAACAATTTTTTGAGCAAATTTTAATAACTGTTCGACAAAAAAAAAACAAAAAAAAAATCGTCTTTGAAGCAAAAAAGTTAAATATATTTAAAGTTTATGATTTAAAAAAAAAAGGTGAATAGCTCTATAATTTTTTTCTATAGAAAAAATAATTTGTAGATTTTTATTTCAATAATGGCCATTTGAAAAAGGATCAAAATACACTTAAAAATTGGGAACCACGCCCCCTTTTATTAAATTGTTTCGCCTCCGGTGGGGCCCCCTCCCCTACGTCCCAAGTTGCCTCTCTCCTAGGGTCAAAGTGTCCCGATTTTGCCTCTAAATAAAATGGTCAGCCTAATTTAAAATATGCTACTATGACAGAATGCCATTAAAAAAAAAAAAAAAAAAAAAAAAAAAAAAGTATTTGATGAACACACAGCACACAGTCACAAATTATATTTTGTTTATGCTGGTATGTATATAAAATGTTGCTAATATTGCAACTAAATTGAAATTAAAGACCTTTGTAAGATTTGTACCTGTCTGGTGGAGAAAATAAAGTTTGTCCATAAATATTGGGAGGACCTTGCGAGACTCTTCACTCAGGGAGTGCTGGTCCACAAGAACTTTAGCGCACATAATTGGAGCGAAATGTCCTAGGAGACCACCGTGTGCATTCCTATCACCTTGAATGCACAAGTCAGCTAAGGCATTGCCCAGCTTAATCAAAGTACTGAAATACGGCTCAGTCAACCTGTGAAATCAAAACACAAACATTATGAGAAATAAAGTGTCCCTAGTCCCTATAGAAAGATTCAAATTCAAAAATTCAAATTCATGTTTATGAAGTTTATGCTTTATTTGCAAAGTTTTGACAAGCAGTTTTGCATTAAATATTGAGATATGAAAATCTTCCGACTGTTCTACATTCCCAATTGCTTACAGTGTCATTTTACCAATTGGTATTATTGTCAGGCAATTATATAAAGCAAACAATTTAAGACAATGTTTTTAATTCAGTCTTCTTCCATCTCCCAGCCTTAAATACTAACAAGAAGTAACAACATTTGAATGAGCCTACTATTTCAATTGAGTAAAAATTAATAAAATAAATTTCTGTGTTATTTCTGTAATAAATAATTACAAGAAAAAAATAACCAATATGGACAAAATTGCGGACCGGAACTGACTCTTGGAACCCCCCAGCACGGATTCATAAGAACCGCTGTTAAGAAATGGTTTTCAAGAAGTGCTTCTTAAAAACCACTCCTGAGAACCGTTTCTCAAGAATCAGTTGTAAAGAACTGCAGTTCTTAAGATTCACAAAAATTGGAGGCGGTTCTGGTCTTTGGTTGAAATACTTTAAAGATAGAAGTAGACACCAAAGCCAGGCAGCAGTACTAGAGCTTGCACGTTTATTAATGTTGTCCGAAATTTTTAAATCAACTACCTATATGAAACTACAGTAATGATAGAAAATAATATTAATAATATACGTTACACAAGATACCTACATGTCTGTATTTTTTAATGAGTTGGCAACCATGCTTAAAGTACATGTGCTCACACCAGTGAACTGGTGAACCACTCTCTGAAACATACATTGGTTTTAACTTTAAATAAATATTTTTGCAATAATTACAGCTCACAACAGAATAGGAAGTTTTGGAGGTCTATCACTGGGTCAGGATAAAACATCTGTGTTGTTGGCTTACCCCGAAAGGGGATATAATGTCATGATATGTAGGGGGAACTGGGGCAATACGGAACACTTAAAAAATCTACTTTTTTAAATTTAAATTACTTTGAATGGTAGTAGGAAGTTCAAATTTTTACCAGTTGATGACATAAGCAGCTTGTGTTGAACTGTGCAAATTGTAAACATGGGTCTTTAATCATTTTGGTAAAAACCAAGAAAGAAAATTTGGAGCCAAAAAAGCAAGTTTTAATATTTTCACAATTTTACTAATAAAATAAAAAATATTCATTCCCCAATCAAAATTTTTTTGCAGGAACATGACTTCATATATCACTTATATTACTACATAAAATTTGTTTCATTAGTTTATCTACAATTCTTGATATCCATGTTTAACAAGTACAGCCTACCATGGGGCAATACGGGACACTTTAATGGGGCAATATGGAACACCTTCATTGTGCTAATTGGGATCACTTTTGTTCAATTTTAGTAGCAGTAAGTCAAAACTCACTTATTTGAAGACTGATTCAGCTCAGTATAATTACCAAATCAATCAATGTATTAATGATTTCATAGCTGCCAAGTTAGCACTCAAATCAACAGTTAAATATCACATCGGATAAGTCTCAGATTTTTCAGTTGAAGGCGAAATTTTGTAATTTTTTTTCAAGGGACAGTTTGCATATTTCAGGCTTAAAATTGTGATATATTAGGAGATAATAAGTGTCTCCTTTCAAATAAAATAAAACAGACATCCTAAATATGCACATTGTGCTTTTTTTTGGGCTGACCCATATTGCCCCCAAAATGTTCCATACTGCCCCGGGTTTTTGCGCAAAGCGAGTAAAAAGGTCTTTTTGTATTTGTAAAAATTTAAATACTGATACTTGGAGTAGAGTATTCAAACTTCTAGGGTTTGTGTAGGAATAGATGAACTAAATTAGCACATTTTATATTTCATCATTTATCAAAAATTAAAAAATAGAAAAAATAAAATGTGAAAAGTGTTCCGTATTGCCCCAGTTCCCCCTACGTATGTATGTATGTATGATTTTATTTGTGATTTTTTGGGTCCTTTTTGGTACATACATACATATCATGAGTGATGCTATAGTCTCTTTCGGGGTAAGCCAACAACATAGGGTCCTTGGTGACATCACAAAATCTAGTTTTTACTGTATAATCAAAAATTTTATCAATGAATCTACTTTATTTTCACAGTTATGTATTTAAAAATGTTATTACCTGCATTTCCTCTAAATTTGCTGTAGGTCTAGCACTGTCATTGGCACATAACAATTCTTCAATATATAAATCAACAACGACTGAAAAAGGAACGTGCTGAGCCATATTTGTATAGTAGCTTTTGCAGTCAAAACTGTGGAGGAAAACAAACAAACAAATAAATAAAAAACATATTATGGTAAATTAGTTATAGTGCTGAAGGAACAGGAGTTTATATAGGTTGTTCAAAGGCAATACATGCACAAAACATAATTAAAATTTACATGCTTTTAGTTCACCCAAATCATACTGTTATAAACTCAACATCCAGTTATTGTCTTAATTAATTAAGGTCTTCAGCTGGTAGCATGTGATTTTACAAAGCATGCTATTAGTAAATTGAAAGGTTTTTTATAATTTTCCAAATCGAAGCTTGCAGCACAAATTGCATGATAGAATATTCTATGTATATATAATTGACACTACTCAAAGTACTTGTATGAGATCAATGAAATGAAATGTATAATCTGCATTTTTGTCATGTTGATCTTTAATACACTAATGGCATAAAAAAAAAAAAATCTAATAACAGCATTCATGTCTCCTAATGGTATAGATATGCAGAAACTTTAATGCAAAATTGGTCTGTTTTTTTTTTTTTTTTTTTTTTTTTTTTGGGGGGGGGGGGGGGGGGGGCAGTGTTCTTATTGTGCTTATAATACCCTAATAAAAAAATCCACTGATTTGCAGACTCACTGCAGTAAACCAACACTTCACTTTCTCACATTTCATCAATGTATTTTCATCTATGTATTTACAAATATTAACTGATTCTTAAAAATGTGTTAACTTACAGCCATCAACATCAGGAATAGACTGTGACAATAGTGCAGACCTAATTAACTGTGATTGCTCACTCCCACCCCCTCCCCTATTGAACATATTTTCTTATCCAAACCCTCCTTTACGAATAATACTGATTATACTATAGGCCTATGTATAACATTTCTTAAATTGGGCTATTTCACTTTCTCAACATTAGGTACATAAGAAAGGTGCTGTTTCTTCTTTTGTTATCTATAACTAAGGGGAAAATATAAACTCTGCGATAATCGATAGATAAAAAGATGATAGAATAACACATAGAATTGAAATAATTGGGGAATGGGAAATGGAGCTGCTAATTGATATGGCATGAGAAAAAATATTCTAGCCCAGTCTGAAATTTAAGTCGAGACGTATTTATTAAGCAAAGGCCAGGAGATACATTAGCAAGCTCATTTTTACCTGTGCTTGAATTTTTAGAGGATGAGCTTATGGGGTGGTTTTGGTTTGCGTTTAGTGAAGTGGTGCAAAAGCATACAGCATCGCTTTTGAAACCTCACTCTCAAGCCATGGACTGCTGTTTCGGCCTTTCTGGGCCTCATCGCAACATGACGTGGAGAGAGAAGCTCCCACTCTTAGGTGACTGCGAGCTGCGGCCACCGGAGAGTATTTATACCCACAGCTTGAGTGTGCCCTTGTGGATAACCCTCCTTATTGGTTGCCACTCCATGAAGCACCCCCACCCACAATATATATATATATATATATATATATATATATATATACAGGGTCGGACTGGCAATCAAGGGGCCTCGTCCGCAAAAGGGGTGTAACATCCTCTTTAGGGGCCACAAAGGGGGCGTAACACCCTAGTTACACCCCTTTTTTGGGCCTTAGGGGCCTCCAAACAGGGGGGCCACGTCCGCAATTGCGGACTTGCTCTTATGGCCAGTCCGACCCTGTATATATATATATATATATATATATAGAATTTGAACTGTTGCACAAAATTGCAAGCCAGAGATTGAAAGTAAAGATGAGAAATTGCTGGATAAAGATATTACGGGCCCATTATAATATACCATTAGGAGCCCTACCTAAGTGAAAATCTTGCCCCATTAGAGATAAAGCGCACATTGGACAGCTATCAGCACAGGACTCCAAGAGAATTGGAGTACAAGGTTAGTTCTCTTGCACAAGAATGAAAGCTCATATTTAAGCATCATTGCCTGTGCTTAAGTGTACCAGACATCAGGCATCAGGGGCGTCTGCAAGGACGGGGGGAGGGGGAGAGAACTCTGAATACCCCCCCCCCCATCATATATAATGAGTCTATATTTGAACCCCGATTTTGACCCACTTTGAATTTTTTCAGTGGTTAAAAAAAATACTAGCTTGTTCTTCGTGTTGACTTTTAATAAAAAATGATTTTTCAGATTTTTCTAGAACAAATTTCCTAAGAAAAAAAAAATTGCAAATTGACCCATGTTAATTTGAATATTATGCGATTTTCAATATATATTTTTTTCTCCGTAAATGTCTCGTAGAAATCGTTAAAAAAGTCAAATTCATAAAAAGTTGATCTATAGAACATGCTAGTAATGTTTGTTTAGAAGTTGACCAAGAAAGAAATTGCACATGGTGAGTTTGAAGTTTTGAATGTTTTACGTGTAAAAGGGGGCGTTACCTAACGACTTTTAGTGTGCTTCTGTTTACTCAAAATGCGGAAAAGGAAGTGCCGGAAAAGGAAACCACGTGATGGTAAAGGTGGGAGAAAACTTGATGCCAGCAGTAAGCTAGCCTTGAGCTACCTCCCACTTTTACCATCACATGGTTTCCTCTGCCGGTCACTTCTTTTTCCGCATTTTGAGTAAACAGAAGCAGTCAATGCAAAACCAATACGCGCTCATATCCACTCTATTGCTTTTATTTGAATCTGGTCCCCACGACAGTTGCCGTACAATGTCCCTTACATGTCTTCCAACTCTTGGCTGATTTTTTAGACATGCCGTTTTAAATTTCCCTCTCTAGGGAACACTTGCGATACGCATGGGGACAATTAGAACTATTATATGATAAGGATTGATAAGGCTGACTAAAGGTCAGAAACGATATAATGTATGCCGTAAACAGAGATAACCACTCAGAATTCTTGCGCTCAGGTGACAACAAGACCTCAAACCTTATTTGTAAAGCAGTATTTGTAATATAGTAGTTTTGGCTGCCAATCGCGGCGCCAGTGTAAAAGTTTGTCTACAAATTTATACAGGGAGTCGGAAGACATGTAAGGGACATTGGTTGCCGTACTTCGCTCAAGGTCAAATTTTGAACCAACCATCATTTTATTAGAGAGCTAAATGCAAACACAAATATTTATATTATGTATGTATCATACATACAAAATAATTGTACATATGATATACATATAATACGTCATAATACATATATATATACACAGAATACAAAAACACAAACATGTACACTCTGGCCAAAACAAGGTCGTTCCCGCCAAAAGCTGTATCCGCGGTGCTAAACCAATCAGAGAGCGTGTTATAAACCTACTAGCCATAATCACAGTAAACTTTACATAGTTAAATTACACTATCTCCGCTCGAACTAGTATTGAGAGAAGTGTACATACATAAATATGAAGTCTAAATTTTTCTAAGCATATACACCTACCGGTATATACAGTCGTCAAATAACGTACGAAAACTAAATTACAAAATTATTGAAGTCCACACCAGCACAAAATAAATTTCCCATCAAACAATGCAAAAGTTTTTGTATATATGCATGTGAATCGAACAGTACAAAGCATACAAATAATATGTATGTAGCGTTAATAATATGTATGTATACAGGACAGGAGCATAATTCTTGAGTGACCTGTAGTGCGACCTCTCTTCCCAATGTCCATACCTCTTTCACTTGACTTGCTCGCTGAACTCCCGACTGCCTGCATAGCCTTAGTATCCTCCGAGTATACTTACTGCTTACTGGTATTGTGGTATACTGTTACTGTCTATACGGTTGCTTTCCGCCGTATACTGTCACTGTCACTGTCTATACGGTTGCTTCTGCTCTGCTGCTATACTCTGTACTGAACTAACACCGAATCTGTATACCATTTACACCTAACCTAACTCACCGAAACGAACTGCCGACCGAACCTTTCCTGTCGCTCACCGCTCACTGTCACTGTTGGTTTACTCAGGTACTCAGGTGCTCTTTCGCTCTTACTGCCCAGGTAGGTATTTCTTGGTCAGTTCTTGGCTGGCTCTTGGTATTTCTATGGATAGGTAATCCAAAGAGAATATCGTTATTCAATTTTCTGTTTTGCCGTTAATTTTATTTTATCCTAGAAATTATATTTTGTTGCCCATTTGATCAATGATCAATGTAATTTTGACCCGCAACCGCAATACACGTCTCCAGCTCTGACCAGTGACCAGTACTTTTCAGCGGGAATCCCCTCTGGATTACATAAGTTATCTACTTACATATTATCCAAGGTGCCAGCCAGGTGCTGCCGCCCACTGTCGCCGCCCGCGCCGCCCGCGCCGCCGTCTACCTGGGTCTACCGCCGGTGCCCGGTGCCGTGCCCAGCCGTGCCGGCTTTTGGTCTGCCTGCCCCGTGCCTGCCCTATAGTAACTTTTAGTTACTATATATAGCCTGCCCTATAGTAAAATAGGTAGTAAAGGCCAAGGCAGCGGTCGTTTCTTATCGCAATTTAGGCTCCGCCCCTGGGATAGCGTCCATAAAGTTAGCACAGTCCAAGCTCTTATCGCTGCGATAAGAAAAGGGATAAGAAGGACCGCTGTCCTAGGCTTAAGGAATCGCTTGGGTACCGCATTCTTCATGTAGGGGATTGTAACGGAGGTGTCACCAAATTTTGTAGGCTTCCCAGTAAACACGACCACGAGGAAACCACGAGGAAACCTCGTGGATTGTCGTGGACCTCAACTGGTGGACCATATGTCATCAATTACGACGAGTTTTCCACCAGTTCGTAGAATGGTCCACCAGCTTCCACTAGTTTTTTTTAATTATTTTTTTTTAGCACGATGAAAGAACTAAAGTTATTTAATTAATATATACTTCTGAAATTTATTTAGCACATCTTTTCTGGATAAAAAAAATCGAGTTACATCCAAAAATGCAATAAAATTTCTAACGGGTTGGTAACTTTTTGAAAAAAAAGCACTTTTGGGCAAAAAATTTAAAAAAACGAAAAAAAAATTTTTATTGATTCTAGTAAAAGATTAAAAATTAAACACTTTTTATTATTATGCATTTTTTATTTTTTTGCATAGAATGCACAGAAAATCGTGTACCACGAGATTTTTTCTTTTTTTTAAATCTCGTAGAAATTTCTACTAGCTTTTCACGAGTTTCAACAAGATGGCCAATTCTGTAGATTTCTGATCAAGCAGTGATAAAAATAATAAATATTTGATATTGGATTATTTTTACGTCAATTAAAACAAAAATAAACTGGTCGAAATAGGTGGATATTAGGTAGACACTCGGAGAACGTGGAGCTTTCCACCAGTTTTCTCCGAGAGTCCCCAAAGGTCCGCGAGTCGTGTTTACTGGGTTGTGATTGGCGTACAGAAAAAATCATTTTTGCGGAGATGCCCGAAGTTACTTCGACAGCCAATCTTAGCGGAGGGATAACAATGTCCAAGATGGTCCTAGAAAATCTTTAATTAACAATATTAATCAACTATGGAGGATATTTATAAGTTAAAAAAACAATAGCTGACTTGTTTACACATGCCCTGATATGATTTTTAGTTCTTGACAATTCGTATTACTTGTGCTATGATTTATTAAAGTGATCCCTTTTAACATGGGTTTAGATATAACTGTGAGACTCAAAAAACCGCTTTTGGTAAATCGACTGTTCTGTACTGTACTATCTTTATACTATCTTGACCTTTATACATATAACACAAGCAGATTTCCAGGAACCAATACCAGCCCAGAACAGGCTCACAGACTTAAAATGCTGTTCGTAAACCCTGTTCTCTTGCACCAAAGAATGCGCATTCCATTTGAATAACCATAGGCGATCGTCATTTTTGGTGCAGAGAACAGGTCAGGGTTTACGAACAGCATTACTATTCTCAGGTACAGGTACCAATCAGAGCACGCGCGGCACGCGACAAAGCGAAGGCGCCAAAAGTGTGCTTATACGGTATAGGGTGTATGCGGATGACGTCATATTTATTGCGCTTGGAGGCCATATACTGGAGCAGTGCATAACATATTGCTCAGCATAGGAACAACTTCATTAAGCTAAATTTCTTTGGTAAATTGGTTAATATTTTGCTAATTGTTATTTTTCTCACATATACTTGCATTGAGATACATATATACTTATAATTCAACATATTTACAGCATCAATATATGCTCCCAAAAATATTGCATAGTGTTTTTAAACTGGCAAAATGATTTTTTTGTCCTATGCTACCCATGTTATTGATTTATCCAACATGGCGTCGACTTTATTAACATGAATGCATAGACCCTAGACAGGCAGGGAGTATAGGGTGGTTTCATTCATGTTAAAGTCGACGTCATAAAAGTGAGTACTAAATAACATTGGCCGGTATAGGAAAATGGCACATTTTGCCAGTTTGAAAATACTTTGCGATTTCTTCTCACAAGTATGCAAGAAAAATAATAATGACCAAAAAATATCTAATTTACCAAAGAAAATAGCCAAAAAATACGTTTGTCCTAAGAAGAGCCATCGAAAAGCACTCAGAATGACGTCATGCGTGCACACCCTATAGAATATACTGTTTAATTGTGTTTGCTCTGGTCGCTTAGACTAAAACATGGGGATGTCACTTAAATATTCTCTTATGTGTTCTCTAGCCTTGGGCAGAGTCCCCCGAGGGGACGCTTTTCTTTTCCGCATTGTGTTTTTGAGTTATACATCAGTATGCTATATGTACTCTGTTGCATTCATGTAAAAGTCAATGCCATATGTATATAGAGCACTAAATAGCATGGGTCGTACACATGCATGGAAAAATTACACATGTTGCCAGTATTTAAAAATACTTTGCAATATTTTTGTTAAGTTGTCAAATATTGATTCAATTAAGTTTTCAAATATGCAACATAAATCATTTTATTTATTTATTTTTATTTTTTTATTTTTTACTAATTTTCCAAAGAAAATAGCCAAAAACGCCGTTTGTACTAAGCTGTTATTCATTTGCTCCAGTATGGCATTGAAGTGCACTCACTCGTCATGTGCATATATCCCCACTTTAGCCTTCATCAACTTGCTTCTGCAGCCTTCAGCCAGAGCCTGGCCAGCAAGAAGTATCTCCTTCATTGTAATATAGTAAAATAGTTACATGGAGTTGTTGCCTGAAATTTTGTGAGCTATCACAATAATGTTTATAATATATATTTATTATCTATCATGAACATAATATAATTATATGTTGCCCATGAGGACAATGCTTTTGGACTTTTTTGGAAGGATATTAATGTATTTCAATAATTTAATTGTTTTTCTCAGGTATAAACAGCTCATTTTAAGCTATGAAAAACAACACTAGTTCAAAGAGTAATAGTTGTTTGTTTTATGCATTGAATGGTGTCAAAGCGCAAGCTTACACATCAATGAGTGAAACCACCATAAATAGAAGTATAGGGCATAAGAGATTCTGCTTCAGCTGAACCCCTGACCCTGGTAAACCAACACTGCCCAATCTTTAATTTAATGCTGTGCTGCCAGCCAGAGCAGAGGCCAAAGGAGATTGAGCCACCTGCTGTGCTTTCAGCGCAGCACGTTACAAGTGAAGCAATTTGTTTTTGTTTTTTCTCAATTTATTTATTGTATTTTTTAAATTTTATTATAAATTTTCTTTCAAACTTTCTGTATTTAATAACCTTTCCCTTTAGACATAAAAGTTAATGTAACTTTTTTGAGCTTATGACAAAAAAAAAAAGAAAGAAAGAAAAAAAAAAAAGAAAGAAAAAGAAAAGGAAAAAAAAAAAAAAGAAAAAAAAGAAAGAAGAAGATGCATGTTGAGATTGAGCCCAAAAGCACCAATACTTCTGATCAACAGTATTTGACAACACTAGCCATGTAAGTTTTTAGCATATTTAAATTTCGGTCATTAACTTTAAACAGACTTCAAGGTTTTCAGAATAATGCTGTTCGTAAACCCTGTTCTCTTGCACCAAAAAATGCGCATTCCATATGAATATCCAAAGGCGATCGTCATTTTTGGTGCACAGAACAGGGTTTACGAACAGCATTAATATAACACAAAGTACTAATACAGAATTATTTGAAATTATTATTGTTATTTGATAAAACAAATTTGGCCTTTACATTTATTCGTTATGTAGGATTTGCTTGAAAAGTAAAACGGATAAGAAAAAACAAAAAAAACAAAAAAATTAAAAAGTTGTTTACTTTTAAATTATTATTATTTATTTATCTTCATCTATTATTCACAACTATAGGATTATAAACATAAAAATTAAGTGACTTTTTACTATAGGATCTAGTATAATAAACAGGTTATCCTTTTTTAGGGAGGAAAGGGGGGGGGGGGAGGATAAAAAAATGTAAATATAACTTTTTGTACCCATTTTATCTTTCTTTCTCTTTCAATGAACTTTTTTTTCTTTTCTTTTTTTTTTTAACAAACGTGTGTGTGTGTATGCGACTATGCGTATAATATAATAAAAAATGCATAGCATGCATGCATCAACTTTTTTGCCGATTCCCTCACCAACATTTTGAGTTAGCTTACAATTTGTACTGTAATATATATATATATATATATATATATATATATATATATATATATATATATATATATATATATATATATACACACAACACACACACAAGTCTCACAAAAGTAGCTAAGTTCAAAATAGACAACAAGATAAGAGTTACGACTTTGCTGCTTTTGCAGATACACAGATTGTGTTCTAAGGTAGTAATTAATACATAGAAAAAAAAAAAAACTGCAACTCTATTTTTTAACATTTCATTAATGAGGACAATCATACAATATACACATATGTTGCTCATACCTTTTACATGTTGAGTGACATTCGGGGTGTGGACGGAGGTGCCTTTTCCGAATCACACAAATCATATTCACGTTAGTTTTATTGTACAACAACAGTGCATATTTATATAGGCTATAACAAAAATTAAAAACAACTATTACATTACATTTATAAGAAATTACTATTTAACAATTATTATTACAGAGAAAGAAAGACAAAGTGATATACTTAGTTACCTTAAAAAATATAATAATAATACAATTATATATACGTGTGTATATATATATATATATATATATATATATATATATATATATATATATATATATATATATATATATATATATATATATATATATATATATATATATATATATATATATATATATATATATATATATATATATATATATATAGGCCTATAGTTATATATTATGTTACATAGAGGCTACATACAGTATTATAGCTAAACAAAGAAATGTTTTCAGAAATCAGACAAATCTTAAGTATTCAATAAAAGATTTTCTAATGTTTAATATACTAATACATTAAAGTATTCTATACAATTTATTCTAGTAACATTTAACATTTATTTCTAACACAACAAGAAGAAAGGTACATTAATGAGAATATAAGTAATTATAGCAAACACATTATAGGTTTGTAACATTTAGTCTACTTTATCTGGCAATTTTATTAGCCACATATTTAAAGTCTATCATATAATAAGGGCACCAATAATCAATGTACAACAAAAGTTTTCATGGTCAAACAAAAACTTAAAGGGGGGGGGGGGGGGTAGGGTTAAAAAATATATAGGTATATTATATATATATACGAGGGTCGGATGAAAAGTTCTGAGAAACGCATATAAATATTTATATTAGGACAAAATAAAAAACTATCCATGTATCAGTGGTATTTCAATAAACAAACTTTAAAATTTCATACCCCCTGTGATATTTATTAAGTGTAGGGTGGTAGCTCATGTAAGCAAAGTCAGCTGCTCTAAAAAATGACCCATAAATGTGCTGCGGACCAGCATCAAGTACCTGGCAGAGAAACAAAAGTATGCAATGTATATTCCTGATGTCACATTTAAAACAATAAGAAACAATGTTCTATCATATTGTGCAGTTTTCAAATGGAAATCTAAATTTTAGACTGGTTATACTGACCGTTGAAGTTGACCCCTCTAAAATGGCTCAAATCTGTTCCCGCTGTTAATATGATTAAAAAAATACGATAAATTTTGTTTTAACACCAATGTATGATATATCAGCAGAAAGCCTAGACTTTGGGCTATAACATGATATAAAAAATAAGTTATACAAACCAAAAATTTCAGGGTAAAAAAAATGCTACAAAAAAGGGTGCCGCGAATGGGCAACAACAACTTGTCCAATTGTTTTTCAACAGTTTTAATACACTGAATTTTTTTGTTTCCGTAATTTCTTTTTATTTCATGTAATGGCCTAAGGTCTAGGCTTTCCGCTGATATATCATACATTGATGTTGAAGCAAAATTAGTTGTACTTTTTAATCATATTAACAGTGGGAGCAGATTTTGACTACTTTAGAGGGGTCCACTTCAATGGTCAGTATAACTACTCTAAAATATAGATATCCATTTGAAAATTGCAATATATGATAGGGCATTGTCTCTTATTGTTTTCAATGTGACACAATGAATTTTGATTGCGTACATTTGTTTCCGTGCCAGATACTTTATGCCGGTCCGCAGCACATATTCTTGGTCATTTTTTGTAAAACAGTCAACAAATAACAGCCCCTTTAAAAAAACAATTTTTAACTGGGTACGTAAAATGGTCACAGAAATTAAAAGATGGGTTCATTACGTAACACCTGAACCCAAGAAACAGTCATGGCAAGGTACACATTGTGTGTTAAACGTAATCTAAGTAGGCTAACTGTGAAAATACTAGGCATTTTGAGGTCCTCCCACAACCACCCCATTAGAATTGCATTAAGGGATGGGAGAGTGACTGGACCAAGTGCCATAGTCTCAAGAGTTACCAGGTGGACAAATAGGACCATTGGTAAACTTTAATTCGTTTCGTGCATATGCGTTTCTCAGAACTTTTCATCCGACCCTCGTATATATATTATACACACACACACACATATATATATACATATATATATATATATATACATATATATATATATATATATATATATATATATATATATATATATATATATATATATATTGATGCCTCCGCGTTAAAAGCGAGCATCTACACTTTCCAGATTTCCGACCAAACGACTATCTACACTTTCCGAGCAGCGCTGTAACTCGACTACCGGTCTTGGCAGCGGAAAGTGTAGATAGTCACTTTGCCGGAAATCTGGAAAGTGTAGATGCTTGCTTTTGACGCGGAGGCATCGATATATATATATATATATATATATATATATATATATATATATATATATATATATATATATATATATATATATATATATATATATATATATATATATATATATTAGAGTTTGTTTTGCACTCACTCACTCACTCACTCACTCACTCACTCACTCACTCACTCACTCACTCACTCACTCACTCACTCACTCACTCACACACACACACACACACACACACACACACACACACACACACACACACACACACACACACACACACACACACACACACACATATATATATATATATATATATACCCTATATGGATGACACAAATCTTTTCTGATAAAAGATTTTAACAAGTGTCCAGTAGTGGAACCCAATGTATAATGTACTGTAGACCAAAATATTTTGTAAATAACACAAAGCTATTGGCTTCCCTTCTAAATTGTTGAGGCCTAAGTTAAAAGACAGCCTTATGATACTATGTCTCCAACCCCTCTGGTTACTTGGCATACATGAAAAACATTGTCAATATTTTGCTCTTACAAGAGTTTATGTTACTTATGTTAAAAGTCTGCTCTTCACATCACACACAAGTTCAAATTAAGTTGTTCACATGCCCATAATGACTATAAATAAAAATTATGAGAATAACAATACCCAACTTGTATAGGCAAATAATATAATAAAGCCTATCAATCAAAAGTTGCCGTTCACTAGAAGATTTTTGATACCTCTGGTTAATAGAGCAAATTTAAGCAACACTTTGCAAATCAAAAAGAAAAATTTACTTTATAAAGCTAATTATTGAAAATTAGTTCAGTTCAATGTTTTTATGGGTATTATTATTATTTTTTTTTTATTTGCCTTAAAACAGTATATAAATCTTTTTTTTTTTAAAGAAGCTAAAAAATGCATCTTGCATTTGAACATTCAAAGTTTTTGAAGGCACTTTTTCTTTTATTTTTGAGTTGCAAAGTTTTTTCAAGCATAAAACACTTTTACTCATATTTTAATTGTACTTACATTGGTCACCATTACTATAGTATAAATACCATATTCTCTTTACATTATATAAAATAGTAATAATAAATAAGTACAGGCTACAATAATGTTGTTTCTAATTTTGATGAAAAATACAGATTAATGGACAACTAATATTAGCTACAAAGAATTTTAAAAACTATAAAATGTTGTTTTAATAGCTAATTGATAACGCAAAACTTACTAAACAAAAATCATATTATATTCATGCATTTTACTACTAAAATTTACATTTTGCACACTTCTGATATTGTATAGCAACAAAATATTTAATTTATTTGTAAGCAAAAAATGAGGCTTAAAATAAATCATTATTTGAGAATGTGTGAATATTTTTTAGTGGCATCATTATAAAACATGCAACATAAAATAAACTATACCTACTATCAGTTTATCCATAATTTCATTCATTATTTTACATGTTTGAAATAAAGCAAGACCTGAGTTGCTACTATACCATAACCAACCAACTCTTAATTCACACTTACACCGGAAGGACGTCTAATTTTTTGATAACTCTAAACTTTGCATAAAATTAATTTCAATATCACAATAATGACCTGGCAATTTTTATTGTTTACCTGGTCCCTACTAGTCATACTTTCAGTGCGAGTTGGATGGTGTGGTGGTTAGGGTAAAGTACAAATCTATATATATATATATATATATATATATATATATATATATATATATATATATATATATATATATATATATATATATATATATATAAAGTAGGTGCCAAAAGCAATACACAAGGCTAGATAACTTATGCATTGTAGGACACTATTGATTTACATTTGTTACAAATTATAGGGAGCGAAGGACCTGATATTAGACATGGACATGGCTTATAATGACAGTTAATGTAGCCACACACATAACAATCCGATGCTCCCACATCTCCATCTGCTTAATGACATTGAAATTCAGTGACAACTTTAATACTTGAAAATTAATGCATTTTGAGTGTGTTTGTGTGTGTGATTCATTATTTCTCAGAAAGTCGTACAATACCATGTGCATGGGCAATACGTTGCAACCTTTAGTTAAACCTAAGCTAACTTTTTTACATTGTTGCAACAATTAAAATAACAACTTAACTACGGTTAGGGAAAGTTTTGGAACTTACAGGGGTGGGTTTTCAAACTAATAATTTTGCATCGACTATTCTGTACTTGTAATCACTCTGACATTTCAATTTTTCTTTTTCAATAAATGTATCACACTGGGTTGTAAAATAATAATTTATGTTAAAGATAACAACTTTTGGAACAATTATTTAACAAATAACATTAAAATTAATTTAAAATACAGTCAGGATAGTCCAGGTACCTAACATAAGATCCTTATTTCCAAATTACCATAGCATATAACTTTAATTCATTGCATTGGCATTCATACTGAAAACAGCTTGTTTCTAATCAATTCACACAAAGCAATATGAAATGGTTTTATAACATTATTTATGAATGGTAAAAGGATATTACATAAAAACAATAATAGACAACTTCACATAATCATGTGTCATTGGCAATGGTAACTTCATTTATTCCAGTTTGGCCTGGTGTAATGCTTACTATATTATGTAGAGATTCTTAGATATTGAATTGTTCACTTCAGAATCTTTAAACCACTTTAAATTGTAAATCACCGTAAAGTAACAAGCATAACTCAAAAAGTATTTTAACAAGCGCCAGTCAAAACACAAGGTGAAAAATATGCCCAAAGTCAGCTCAAAATAAGGGGTTGGGTTGCTCTGAAATTTGCAGTTGCTTGTTGTTTACCATTTTAATGTGGGAACAGAACACAATTTTGATCATACTTTCAGTTTATAGGATCTGCAATTTTTAATGCAACCCAATGGGGTCAACTTTGTGCACTCAACTTGCACCTTTGACTGGCTTTCGTTTTCACCCTAAATACTTTTTTAGCTGTGCTTTCTACAAAAGGAGATGTGAGGTTTAAAGTTTTTCTCAAGCAAGCAACTTAATGTTTAAAAACCTAAATTTAACAGGGTATAAGCCCCATACCAGGCTAAAATTAACACAAAACTAATAATGACCCTTGAAGGTGATCTATTTAATGACCCAAGCCTATGACTCACCTTAAATATGTGAATTTGTCTAATAAGTAAGAACAGGTAGTAGAGATAAGATGCATAATTTCAGAGCATTGTTTGAAGAAGTTATTATTTTTTTAAAGGCGGTAACAATCTTATCTTATGTCTAAATCGATATGTTATTATTTTTTGTCTTACAAACATGTATAATATATATAGGTATATATATATATATATATATATATATATATATATATATATATATATATATAGGGGGGGGGGGGGGCTACACAGCCTTTTGGAACATTTACTAAATTTGCGTGTACACTATTGAATTATGTGTTCTCCGCGCTCCTCACCATTGAAACATCTGTAATTTTCACCACACCTACTGTTAGAACATCATTATATGCCTAGCGTACTCATGGTATAGCAATAGCAAGAGTGGCAAATAATGTAGATTTTCAAATAATGAGGAGTGCAGAGAATACATGTTTTAATATTGTGAGTGAAATTTTAGTAGATGTACCGAAAGGTCATGTAGCTCTCAATATGTTAGCACCAAAACCCGAAATTGATCAAAACTAGGTATTTTTGCTCTTTTTGGCTTTTGCTTTGTTACTTTTGATCAAAATAGAAAAATCAAAAGCCAAAAATGAACATTTTTCAACTCAAATATGTGCTATGAATTCTTCTTAAGAGGGAGAGAGAGAGAGAGAGAGAGAGAGAGAGAGAGAGAGAGAGAGAGAGAGAAACACAGCTCATGGTAAATAAACAGAAAAAAAAGTTATAATATTTATTTTGATTTACAATAAGAGTGATCTTTTATGATTACTTCCCCTTCCTTATACATTAATGGTTCAAAATTCAAGTCCACCTTTATCCAGTGATAGCAATATTTTATAATATAATCACCGCGGCCTCTTTTGCTTTCAGTTGAATGTTTGTCTCTGTGTGGAAAACATGGTTCATAATTTTATAATTGTCATTAAAACAGAATAATATAAGAAAGTGTTTGAATTTGAATAGATCACGAGTGTAATTATTGCACAAATTATAAGTGATAATGTGGTTAACGGTTTTATAAATAGCTTGTATTAACCCTTTAAAAGCAAAGAAAAAAAAAGTTGAACAGCAGGTTTATTTTTTATGTTGTCTCAATTTATATACTGTATATAGCTGAGAGATTTAACCCGTTCACGACGGAGCACGTCATATGACGTGCTGAAAATTATGGGATAAGCAAAAAACTCCGTCGTGAACAGGTTAAAGACTGGTCAACACATATGAATCAAATTCACCTTGCTCAGAACATATAATAGGCCTATATTTTGCATTTCATGTAAAATAATAAAATATATATATCTTTAATGACTCCATAATAATCCCAATGTAAAGCATAAAAATAGTCTTACATAAAATCCTGAGTAGAAAAATGTCCATTTTTGACTTTTAATTGTTCTGTTTTGATATCAAAATTCAAATACCAAAACTAAGTATAAATGTTTTATACTGGGTTTTGCTTTTTGTGAAATGCTCAAAACTAGAAATGATAAAAATTTCGTGACTAAAAGTCGAAGATGAACAGAGATTCCGGGTTTTGATCAAAAGAAACTAAGCAAAAGCCGAAAAGAGCAAAAATACCTAGATTTGATCAATTTTGGGTTTTGGTGCTAACACACACACATATAGTATATAATACACACACACACACATACATACATGTGAGTGAGTGTTTAAACAATATGAAAAAAAATTTAAATGTTTAAAAATTTAAATTTTGTACTGAGTTCATTACTGCTATTATTTCAATTCAAGCAAGCCGAAAGAAAAGATTGACTGTTATAGCATACTAATTAGTAGAAGATAAAAAAATAATCAAATAATATGGTTTGGTATTTCACTTTTGTGTTTACTGTATTTATTTTTAATTATTTATTTGTTATATTATCATTATTAATAAAGGGGCTAATATTATTATTATTTATTATCATTATTTTTTTTTTTCATAACATATTTTGCTGAACTAGTTTATTAAAGTATTGTAACTAATTGTCATGAGTCATGACCATGACCATTAAAATATTAGACAAATAATAACAATAACGTTTTTTTTTTTTTTTTTTTTTTTTGCTTGTAATTAAAATAAGCAAATTTTTAGTATGGTACAGAACGTTTTTTTTTTTTTTTTATTATTATTTTTTGATGTTGCTTGCTTTGATTGTAAATGCAATTAATTATCACTATTATTAGTCTACATATGGGCAATCATTCCAGACATTTTTTTTCTATCACAATTAAGTTTTTCTTTTTAATAGCAATTAAAGCTGTGTGAGAGAGAGAGAGAGAGAGAGAGAGAGAGAGAGAGAGAGAGAGATGATGATGATGATGATGATGATGATGAAGCTTTAATACAAGAGCTTTTGAAGATACTGCTGGTTATTATTATTATTCCTTTTTTTTTTTTTTTTTTTTTTTTTTTTTTTTTAAGTTTTTTTTTGTAGCAATTGGGCAAGCACCATAGGCTTGCATTATGCATTTTCAATTTAATTAAAAAATGTTTTGACACTCAATCTGAAGAGAGATGCATGCATATGTCACTGTTAACATAATATAATAAATTTTAAATTTAAAACAAAAAATACACAGCAAAAAGGCAAGAAATTTAAATTAGATTATTTCACAACATAACATGCAGAATATTAAAAATAAACTTAAATTAATGGACAAACTATTACACAAGAACACTTAACTTAACTTGAAAAACTAACAATTCTTATTATTATTGATGTTATTTAAACTTCATTATATGACTATAAACATTGGTTGGGTATTTTTTTTATATTTATTTTTTTATTTTTTAAACATAATGTCAGACCTTTCACACTTTTACTAATTTTAAAAACATTTTTATTTTATTTTTTATTTTCCTTTTACATACACTTGGTTTAAATATATATATATGTTTATATATATATATATATATATATATATATAATATATATATATAATATATATATATATATAAATATATATATATATATATATATATATATATATATATATAAATATATATATATATATATATATATATATATATATATATATATATATATATATATATATATATATATATATATATATAAACAATATAAACATATATATATATATATATATATATATATATATATATTATTAAGATTTAATTTTTTCTTATTTATAAAAAATAAAACAATTGTAGTAGTTAATTAGCACTACAATGAATGTTGCAGTGACAAGTAGCAGATTTTAGCACTTTGAAAAACTATTAATTTTTAATTGATATAGTTCTCAAACACCCTTTTCATCGTAAAAGTTATAAATTATTTACTTCTGTACAAGGTTTTATAGAAATTACGTAAAGATTATTTTAAAGGAAGTAGGTCAAGGCAAATATTGAGAAAAAAAAATCTGTACAAAATTAGAAAATGAATCATGTGCATATAATTGGGATGCGATCATCACAGCTAGTGCATCATGTATTATTTATACTGATGTATTGCTCTTGGTAGCCAAGTATTGATGCACTCTAATCCTTGTGTCACAGAGGCAAGCAACATCACTCATGGTTGTATATTCAGTAGAAGGTACAACACTTTTAAATTTGTCAATGCATTGCATTAAACAAAATAGAGCCAAATTTTTACCTAATATATATATATATATATATATATATATATATTGCTTTCTTTACATCAACAGAAAATTTTTAATGTTTGAAAAATGTTATTGTTAAGGGAAGAAACAATAATAATTTTATTTATTTCTTGTTAAACACATCAGATATTATATCAACTGCAATGTTTTTTTCCTAACTTTTATACGCCTATTTATATGGTTTTATTTATTATTACTGTATTATTAAGTTTCACAACAAGAGGCAGCTCTTGCAGGTCGCAAAGTGAAAGAGGGTGAGGATGGGTCTAGTTTCCTCCATAAGTAATATCAATTATAAAAATTTGAACCATGAAAGAAGTCAGCATGGAAATAATTACTATAAACATTAAACACCAGTTTGAATTAGAAGGTATTGAGATATCCCCTGTTATTACTTGCAGAAAAACAAAATAACTTTCATTAAAGCCATAGTAAACTTCTTTTTTTTCCTGCCATTTATAATATTAGAATAATAATTGACATTATTTATTATCCATAAATTAGATGTCAATTTTGTATTAATTTTCATTTATTTTCATTTTGATAGTTGAGTTTTCACGTATCTAACGTCAAGATATTCTGGAACTCTGATTGGCTGATGAGGCAGAGGGGCGGGGGAAATGGCTCGAAAACTCAGCTGGAACTGACAGTCAGTTCCAGATGCCAGGTACAGCTCTGGTCAAAAGTTTAAGAACGGGGCAGCGGTGGCCGCAGCGTTTTCCCATAATGATAACATAGGGTGGTTGCAGGTTGCCTATACAAATTGCTCTCAAACTTTTGGCCAGAGCTGTACATGAAAACTCAACCGTCAAAATGAAAATAAAAACAAAATCAACATACTAATGAATAATTTATGGATAATAAGTAACCTCAATTATTATTTTAATATTATAAATGATATTAATAATAATAAAAGTTTAGTATGGCTTTAATGTACCACATCTAATAAAATTGATGTCCTTATTTAAAAACTGTAAACTCCAGCAATACTTAAACCTAAAAATAAATCATTTTTGTTCTTCTCTACAATAATTCAATAGCAATTAATCGTTTATTTGACTTTTCTAGCCCACGGGGTAAGCAAGCACTGTGAGGGTATAGTGGCGAAGTCCGAAATAGTAGATTTCTTTTACTGTAAGAGTAAAAAAATCTGTACACCTTTGCAGGCAAGCGTAGCAGGTAGAGCAAGGGGTACAAATTTTTTACTCTCATAGAAGAGGGGTGTGTATTCTATTATTACCCTTGCAGGGCTCGCTTATCCTGAGGACTAGAAAAATCAAATAAATAACTCAGGGTCGGACTGGCAATCAACGGGCCTCGTCCGCAAAAGGGGTGTAACACCCTCTTTAGGGGCCACAAAGGGGGCGTAACACCCTAGTTACGCCCCTTTTTGGGCCTTAGGGGCCTCCAAACAGGGGGGGCCACGTCCGCAATTGCGGACTTGCTCTTATGGCCAGTCCGAGCCTGAAATAACTGATTAGTATTGAATTGTTTTAGAAATTTATATATTATATATATATATATATATTGATGCTTCCGCGTCAAAATAGAGTATCTGCACTTTCCGCGCAGCACGGTGCGTGGACAAGCGTCCATTTACTTAGCATTGCAGATGCTCCACTCGCTACGCTGGTAGAAAGTGCAGATACTCTGTTTTGACGCGGAAGCATCGATAGATATATATATATATCGAGGGTGCTCCGCTATAATGTCCTAAGTCCATTTGACCTTGAAAAATATTTTTTGCTGCAAATGACCTGAAATGGATAAATCCAAAATTTGGGGTTGATCCGACGATTTTTTATTTTTCAAGGTCAAGTGGACTTAGGACATTATAGCGGAGCACCCTCGATATATATATATATATATATATATATATATTATATATATATATATAAGGTTTAAGTATCGCTTTAATATAAACACATACACAGGTAACTCTTTATTTTGTGTAATCGCAAGGGACCCAGGAAATGGCTATTTCACAAAATGAAAGCTTCAAAAGACAAGTATTAATATAACTTAAAATTGAGTTGATTTATTGTATGTTACAGTAATGCTGTTCATAAACCCCGTTCTCTGCACCAAAAATGACAATCGCCTATGCTTATTCAAATGGAATGCACATTTTTTGGTGCAAAAGAACAGGATTTACAAACAGCATTAGAATGTACAGTTATTAATCAAAGAAACAGCATTTAAAAAAATAAATTCTAAGATTATTAAAACAAATACTAAAGATTACAACTGTCAGCTCCCAACTCAATTTTCTGTATACATAAATCAATAATTTTACAACTCTACAATTTTAAAATACTTTCAAATTATATCAGTGGGGGGGGGGGGGGGGTACATACTTTCATTCCTATGTGGTTGTTTTTGTTCTCCTAGCCTGCAGTTACAGTGGCAAACACATGTGGAAGTTAACACGCCTGCAGCCTATATAGCTTTATGTCAATGGATAGTCTTTTTTTCTTTTCTTTTTTTATTCCAAAATTTTATACAAACGAATTATCTGACAAATTTTTGTGTACAAAAAATCTTTCAATTTGAAGCATGGCATTATTATTTTTAAATAAAATTTACTTGCATTATAAATGCATGAAGTGCCTCCCACTGCTATGTTTGCAGGTTACAAACTGTATAAACGAAATTCAAAAGGTTTGACATTTGAGACAATCTACTAAGGAGTACAACGAGAAGTCATAGCATGAAACCTCAAAAGCAATAAAAATTAAATTGAAATGTTTATTTTATAAAATATTTATAGGCTTAATTTCATCATTTAGTTGATACTTTTTGGAAAAATTACCCCAATTTTCCATTTCGTTTGCAATTCTATGACAATTAGTAAAAAAGTGCCATATTAAAAAAAAAAAAAAAAAAAAAAAAATCACCCCCTCCTCAGTTGCACTTGGCACATGCAAATTGAGATTACCGACCTGTGTCAAAGATACTGGCAACACCTAGCACATTCCCTACATAGATATAGTGTTGTGCACAGCTAACTTTGGGGAAGGGGGGGGGGGGGGGTTAGAACCAGACAAAACAATTAATTTTTGGAAGTGTTATATATTTTGTTTCCCATTTAATGAGCATTGGGTTGATATAGAGCCAGTAATGTAAGCCAGGGTTGTTGTGCATGCTAAAGTGAGGGGAGAAAATAGAAAATTTTATCCTTGGTATATACCTGTGCAAAGTAAGTTTTTTTAACCTTTTTATCCTCATTGTATTATATACTGAGCAGAGCGTACCAAAAGTAATGATAATAAAATGAATATTTTCAAAGGTTTGAAGAAGAAGAATAAAAGAATTGTCATGTTAAGTAAGCCACCTTCAGGGAACTATCGGAACATCGTATATACATACCTTAAAGTTATAAAAGTACAACATGGGCAAATATACACACATATAATATAATAATCATTCTAGCCCAATTTTAAAATACTAACATTTATTCAAAAGAATATAAAGTCAATAACTTTCAAAACTAAATTAACTACGCGTTTTTTTTTTTTTTTTTTTTTATATATATATTATTATTATTATTTTCCCACAGCAAACCTATTTATGCAATTCCCAATAAGGAACATTTATGCTATTGGACATAAATGCAGCATACAATAGCCTATATTGTCATTTCTTTTATTCATGAATAATAATTTGTCCTAAAAATGCCGATTGATACATTGCTATATAATAACACTTTTTATTTTTTATCAAAGTATGAAACTGATCAGAAACTTGAAAAATATATTTCACAAAGCTACTCAACCGATGCTAATATTCAAGACTGCAACTTAAAGGTGTAGAACACCTTGGGAAGAAGAAGACAAAAAAACTTGTCTTATATCGTAAGATACCTGAAAATCAACATCGATTTGGCTGGTGTCATCAATTTCTAATTTATTTTCCATTTACAAAACATACAAGCCGTGACGCCATTGACCACACGCACCATTTTGTAAATGGAAAATAAATTACAAATCAATGACTGTCCAAATCAACGTTGATTTTTAGGTATGTTTCAATATAGTTTAAATGTTTTGTCATGAATAAATGTTGCTGAAATCAGGCTTGCCTAATTTTTACATGTTAATTTTTGTCCACCTCTCATATTAACTTAAAAAATAGCTAGCAATCAATTATTTTATACAAAAAATATATACGAATAACTTGAACACTAAAAGAATATTTTAATCATATGAACTTAATTTATTTGTAACATATATATATATATATTAATAATTCAATTATTTTTTACATAATAATAGTTAATAACATGGCATTCAGCTTTGCTACAAGAGGCTGTGCGAGTGTGATTGCCTGTGTGACATCCAGTGGCAAGCGCAAACGGCGCCCTCCACTGCTACTGGAGCATACACACCATGCAAGATGCATATTGTTCCAGTTTATTTTAATGAATTTTTCATTTTTGCTTTGACACTACGCCTTTAATAAAATATAGAGTGATTTATGTTAAATTAATTTTTTTTTTCTTAGCAATCATTAACTATGAACAGTAAAAATGGACAGATTTCAGCATAAAGTATAACGAAGTAAAGTAAGAAGCTTGGGTGGTAAGACAAAATCAAAAGTAACAAGAAGATTAGGTGCGTTCTAGTGACGACTGCCAACTGTGAGCTTGCAGTGACAACTTTTGGTTGTTGGAAGGACGAAGCGGGATGCAGCAGTCAATTGCATCAGGGAATCTTTCATTGTAACGCTCCAAACGTAAATACTTGACAGTCACCAAATTTCCTGTAGTACAAAATAGAATAATTAATATTAAGTGTAGCTGACCCAGAAGGTTGGTATTTTCACCTCTGGTTGCTATGATCAAACTTCAGATACCATTTGGCTATATTATATTGTACGCAAATTGCAAAAATAACAAATACCATAAGACCAAATTTAATAACAGGATCATAAAGATTGCAATTACCCCCCCCCCCCCCCCCCCCCGCCTTTCCCAAATCTTTTTCTTCAGGGTCTCCGTTATGATGGACTTGCTTAAGGGGGTAGGTGACCGACTGATATTTCGGAAACTAGGACGGTTGCGAATAATAATAATAACACAAAGTAAAGAAGAAATGTTACTTAAAAATTTAGTTATATCAAACATGTGAAAACACGATCAAATATTTAAGTTATTACACTTTAGAGATAACATGTAAATGCAATGTCCCTTACATGTCTTCCAACTCTAGCCACAATTTTTAGACAAGAGTTTTTAAGAATCGATGCTAGCGGCACGGATGGCAGCAAAATGAACTACTAAGCCAAAGTAACGCAAAGCTACGTATTTCAGGTTAGCAATGCATCTTTTAGTGACGTCACACTCACATATGCGTAATGTTTGTGTGTGAATCTTAAACCTTGGAAAGTAATTATATGAAAAGTTGTGCAAATTTTAAGGGAAATAAGTTAAAATAATAAATTAATTAATTTTCAAGGGAATAAGCCTGAGTATGTCGTATTTTGTTTTGTATATACAAGTACTCCAAAGTGCCCTTTTTTCCTTAAGTTATTTAAAACCGTTTAAAACTTTGCGGATATAATATGATAAATCCTAGTAGTTGCTAGTAGTTATTTTTGCCCCCGGTGGCGCGCTGCTAGTAGTTTTGGGCATGCGCAGATACGTTTTCTTGTCCAAAATTGTCGACAAATTTTATACAGGAGTCGGAAGACATGTAAGGGACATTGATGTAAATGTGGAAATTTAAATTTGAGCGGGAAATATTAGTCAAATTAGACACTTTTTTACAATTAAAAAATATCATTAAAATTTTTTTGGGTATAAAAAAATATATTTTAAATTTACTTGATTTTATTTGAAAATTATAGTGTTTATTTTATTGGAATTAAATAATGTACAAAAAATTATTGGGAAATTATAGTTCTTTTAGCGATTTTCGGTCCAAGTCGGTCTCCCACCGCCTTAAAAGCCTCACTTACCCAAAACTCAATAAAATACAAATACTGATAAATGGCTAAATAATTCATCTACATTGTATCATTTGTATAGTAACATAAGATCACATTTATAGTGCACATATTGCAAGTATAATACCAAAGCTAGGTGCTAGTGTAACATTACTGATGTGGCCTAAAATATTGTGACACAATGGTTATTCAGAGAACTTAAAAAAGGGAAACTTACCATCATACCAGGATCCATGTAGTGCTCGGTATGCACGGCCTGCATCAGCTTGAGTGGAACATTTGACAAAGACACAGCCCTCATTGCTGTTCTTGTCCACAGAAACATGAAGAATGTTCACACCATCACCACACTTCTCTAGAATAGCATCACGGATCCTTTCAGGCCACGCTTCATCATCCTCAGCTGGCAAATCTTGGCGGTGGGTGCTACAAGCAATGACAAATTAATAACTTTAAGTTCACTTTAACAAATTTATATTGAAAATTACTGTGTAAACACATGTAATATTTATAAAAGATGTTTAAGTCCCAGTAAACACTTGAAATTGATGTTGTTTTTTGTTAATAATATGTTAGGGTAGGTTGACCCAAGTTAAGTAATGGTCATTTAACCAGCGTGCGGTGCTCTGTGTCACGTATATCCCACATATACAGTCCCGTGTGACGTCACTCAAGACTAGAACGCTGCCGCGATACAGCAGTTTTGCAGTAAATATAGGTTTGCAAGAATTGCTCTTACTTAGCCGGTGAGATGTATTTGGGGCTAAGACGAACTAAAGTAGATAAATCTGAAAATCGATTT
Source organism: Ecdyonurus torrentis (assembly GCA_949318235.1). Lineage (NCBI taxonomy): Eukaryota > Metazoa > Arthropoda > Insecta > Ephemeroptera > Heptageniidae > Ecdyonurus > Ecdyonurus torrentis. The sequence continues at coordinate 22,387,216 of OX439127.1, forward strand.
TCAATATCTTATGTGGATCGCGAATTTCATTGGAGCAAACAAGCTCTATATAATGCTTTTTTGTTGTATATTAATACATCCTTTATCGATAAAAATTATGCGTTAGTTTGCCCATTTGAATAATATTGTTTCTGAATTTGTGCAGTGCATTGTGACACAAGGTCAGGGTGCCTCGTGCCAAGCAGCTGTGCTGCCAGCCTGTTTGGTGCACAAAGACAACGAGACCACACTCTCATTGTTCACTTAAGCTACATGGTTTGTTAGTGGCAAAGATTTCTCCTCTCTTCTTTAAGATGGTGGTGGGAGATAAACCACCCACCACCCACTCTCGTATGTTTATATGGGAAACACTGCAAATTCAATATCTTCTTAAAAGGACTGTACATTTATTTGGAGGTATATTAAATAATAATAATTATTAATACTTACACATCTGGATTAAACATGTGACGAATCTTCAAGCAAGGTGTTGGACTGTAAGGCAAAGAATTGACAGAACCCTCCATGGTTTCAAAAGCCTGTCCCTGCCACACACGAAGCCGACGAGTTGGTGTATCTGCTCCCTACAACAAGGTACACAATAGTTAATTGTAGTTCCCGATAATTGCCTATTGATTATGATTAAGATATAACATACTTGTGAAATGTTTGCAGTAGAGAGTGGGGTGTCAGGAGAGAGTGCAGTACTGAAGCTACTGCATGCGGCACATGGAGACTTATCTGGGGTCTCAGGCTGGGCAATGTGATTTGGCAGCCAAACCAATACCTCAGCTTCCTCACCAGCAACACGTTGCACTTCTTGGTGTACACGGCTGTCATACTCAACAACATGCTTCACGGCATTTTCCCAAATTGGATCTAGACCTGTTTATATAGTGAAGAAAAATATAAATATCTTAAAATCAATTTTGTTAGTATTATGCAGTTACTTGTTTATCTGTTTAGATTGGATTGTAACTTACGACTACGATCAGGGCCAGGAAGGAGTATATCTCGAATGCTAAAAATCGTCATGCTTGTGCCACTACTCAATGCCTGATTAGCTCTTTCTTCTTCACTGCGTTTTGATGACAGAACATCAACAATTCGTGCCACCAAAATTAACATCTGCTTTTCTTCCATAGCTTTCTTCTTTTTGTAACTCATAATTGCAAAATACACAGTACCAAAAGCAATGATCACTGAAAAATAATTATACATAAATTATACAACAGCAATGATACAAGTTATGATTCTAGGTAATTTGATTTGATTAGTTATGCTTTGCAACTTCCAGAATAACAGACCATAAAGTAAAGTTAATACACAAGAATTATGAAATGTAATAATATTGATCCTACTTTTATGTAGTGCATTGAACTGATTTTAATAACTTCTAACCTTCTAATGGCACTAAGAATATTTACTAGGTTGAAGAAATGTGATAGTTAAAAATATCAAAATTACAATGCAGTTTTGGAATTTGTGAAAAAATAATGCTAACAAAAACAGAGGTTGTGATAATAATCATACTATGATATTTGTGTTAATATGTTTCTATATTAAGGGGTTGCAGTGCCTTTTCTACTCATGTATATATATAGGCATATATATATTCATTATTCACTACTATTTTCAGATGAGTTTTCTGTAGAAAATTAAAGCAAAAAATAATATAAGTATAATCTTTACTATAATGCTTTAATTGAAAAACAAACAAACAATAATAACATTTTAATGGGGTACATGTGCACTCTAAGACAACCTGGCTCATACTAAATTTTTGCCTGCTTGCTTGCTATTAGAAAAGGCACTACATTCCCTTAATACATCTGTTTCTCTCTCTCTCTCTCTCTCTCTCTCTCTCTCTCTCTCTCTCTCTCTCTCTCTCTCTCTCTCTCTCTCACACACACACTCACACACACACACACACACACACACACACACACACACACACACACACACACAGAATAGCACATTTCCAGCACAAAATACAGCATAAAAAATATTTATGCTATCAGTTTTGGAATTTGGTGATTAATAAGTCAAGCATACAAGAAAATGAATGATTCTTTTGGAAAACCATGAACCCTACCATGGGATTGATACAATAATGGATTTTACTTACAGCATCCAATAGACAAGACGGCACTTAATACAATAAATGCTTTTACTCGTATCCAGCAGAACAAGGGTAGGGGTGGGTCTTTGATAGCCAATCCATTTTCTAACACCGTAATACCCCAGTGAGGATTGTGACGAGCAAGAATAAGGATGTTTGCCAAAGTATTTTCAGCATCCTGTTGAAAATAAATTCCATTATTATAACATATGTCATACTAATATAAATCATATTGTTGGTTAAGCTACAACCCCTCAGATGCAACTTACGCGATCGCCTTTGTCCTGAAGTACATCCTCTATTACTTTGAAAGACATTACGCCTGGATCCACAGCTGGATCTCTACTTGCTCTACGTTTTTCATTGTAACAAATAGAATAAATTGCCTCTTGTGTCATTCGTGGAACAATAGACTTGAGAGCTGTCATAGCACTTCTAGCTTCTGTTGATAGGACACAGTTCACCTGTTAACAACAATAACCACTTTTTAGGGGTTTGTATTTTCAATCAATGACATTAATTACAACCATCACAACTAACGATATCAATCATCACATCAAGTCTCAGACATTTCTTCAATTTGATTACCCCCTCCCCCACAGAAAAAAATCTGACATATTGCACCCTATTTTTGGAAAGGGCGTAGTAAAAATTAGTTTTAATTCGTGGCAGCTTCATAAAAGAAAAAAATTCAGCACACTTACCGCTGGCATCTGACCATCCTTGCACAGTGGGAACTTGTTCTCTGTGAACATTTTGAGCAAAGCATAAGAATTTCTTCAAAATTTTAAAATAAATAATTTGAATCCAACAACTACATAGCTCATTTATTTTTTAATTCTTTGTAGTAATTACTACTAATATGTTTGGCACGATTTGATTACATGCTGCAAATGCGATGAGACAACAGATGAAGATGCATACATGTGAAAATCACTCCTGCTATTATTTAAACATATAGCAATAGTTTTGTCAATTCTTATTTGGCTTGAAATATTTTTCATCTATACAAATTAAACAACTAAAATAAACTATGATGCCTTCACAGTTTCTTAATTAGTTATTTTTCTCCTCACTTTTTGATTTTCTCTTCGCAAATTACATATAAAATTATCATTATATATCGTTTCTATCGCATCAAAACGTATCACATGAAATTATCACGAGCTCGTCAAATGTTCCATCTACATAGGGTTTACTGATGTATCAGATGGAACGTTTGGCGCGCTTGTGATAATTTTACTTGAAACATTTTGCCGCGATAGAGATGGTATATAGTACACACACACATAAAAATTATATAAACATAATGCTGCCTTCTTCCATCCTTCTGCCACTTACGAAATATTATTATTATTATTTTAGAATTTAGGATATATAATATAATTAAAATTATTTTGTAATTATGATAGTTTTGACTGGCTAGTAAAGAAGCAAATGATCTGAGTCCAAATTTAAGCAATTTCGCTCACATCCTGCTTGTTTCTACTTACTGCGTGTGCGTAAAACGTTGAAACGGAAGCGGATGTGAGCGAATTGCTTAATGTTGGCCTCAATACAGTTGCTTCTTTATTAATCAATTAACGGAAAAAGTTTTAGTGTTATTATTTGAGGTTATTATTTGAGGCTGTGTCCTATGTCTCTTCCCTTCTTCTTTAATTAATGATGTAATTTACGCGAATCTAAGGTTATCGCTGAACATTAGAACTTTCAAACAGGTGGTTCTACAATTGTGAGAGTTGATTAAAAATTAATTAAGACGGTTTTAGACCTTTCTAATAACACAAAAGTGTTGCCAATTAAATCAGAAGCTTTTTGCAAACAAAATAATAACAAAAAACAATAATAATTGGTACAAAAATCGGCGAAAAATCTACTTTTTTTTTTTTTTTTTTTTTTTTTTTTTTTTTGTGGTAGATTGACTGTGAAACAATTTTATGTGGATATTTTTCGATTAAGAGTGATTGGGATCTAAAGCGACATTATAACGCGTAGTTTTAATTCTTCAATGTTCGCGAACTTTGCTCGCGCATGTACGCGGGATCACATCTGCTAAAGACGCCTAATTTTGAGAAGCAAAAGAGAGGGATATGTTTTTAGATAGCCACCACAGGGTGCTTTGGATGCACCAGTAACCTTCCTTCCAAAATAGTAGCTGGCGATGACTATTGGGGGAGGGCATTTTGGCGTATCCAAATCACCCTGTTGTGGCCATCTTTAAAGTTTCTCCTCTCGTGCTTTTCAATTTTATGGCTTTTTGACGAGTAACGTTGAGGCTACATTTGAACTTTCCGTGCTTCTAAATAAGCTTAAAACAAAGACTAACCAATCAAAAGGTCGGAAATTTTTAATTGTCGCCTGGTCATATAGAGCATCCAATAGCATTTTTCCATTTCTTTCAATTTAAATTACTACGCACGCGCAGTAAGTTGACCTTCTACGAAAGCGCCAGCGCCAGGTCGTTATGCACGCGCAGTATGTTAATCCGCAAGTATTATGAACTAAATCTCTTAGTCGGCTACTAATAAGTTGACTTTTAATTAGTTTGTCAATGGAAAAGGAAAGAGAAATGGTACTAAGCCAAGCTCTAGAGACAAAAGGAATATGCAAAATATAGTAAATGCGATTATCTTCTTAATTTATGAATTGAAAACTTAGGAATAAGGATGTAAGTAAAAATAATAAAGTTTAAGTTTCAAAATGTTTAAATCTGCTTTTAATTTTTCTTTCAATGCAGAAAACTACAATTTCAAATTATAAAAAAAATATACCAATTAATTCCGAACAGATCTTATGAGTAATGTTAGTTGTCAATAAGTTACAGTAAACTTTCGATAAAGTAAGTCACAAGGGACCCAGAAAAACATGACTTAATGTTTTACTAATATATGAATGTTGTTAATTTCTCAATTTAGTAAAAATATTATTAATGTGCAATAAATTTGATTGCATGCAATCTACATTTAAAGCCATTTAATTCCCATGCAATTGAATTTATCTTCTAGTGTGAATATTTGCTCCATATGAACTAGCCACTACCATGTAACTTTTATTAGTCATTGAACATAATATCAGAATGTTTTTTTTTGTAATGCTTAATTAAGTCAAATTTGTTTGTGATATGATTTTATAAAAGAATATTAAAAATTAGTATAATATATTGCGCAACTCCCCCCCCCCCCCCCCCCCCCCCCAATCTTAAAGAGGTAGTCAACGATGGCTTTTTAAATAGTGATCATTGTGTTATTAAACATACCGAAAAAGCGATCTCAAAATTTTAATTATTAACGCGCCGAGAGGAAAAGCCATTACAGCAAACCTTATCCTATGTCACAACTAAAATCTTGCTATCACGCTAGTTTGGCGCGAACTTGAGTTAATCTTATTTCTGTAGCCGTAAAAAACATTTTATATACTGTTAAATATTACGTCAAGTAGCGAAAGCAAAAATTAGAGTAACTCATACTTGCGCTAAACTTGCGGGAGAGCAAGTTTAGTTGTGACGTAGGTTTGTGGTTGCTGTTACGGCTTTTGCTCTCAGCACGTAAATAATTTAAATTTGGATATCGCGTTTTTGGGAGTTTAAATAACAGTGATCACTATTTAAAGGAATAGACAACATGAAAACATTTGCATTTACATAACAAAAAACTTGATGGGACTTACATAAATAACATTAATTGGTCTCAAAACCCAACTGTAGCGCCGTAGCAGAGATCAGAAAATTTCAATTTATGCAACCCGCACAACATTTTTATACTAGTTTTTGCCTGTTTATGACGTCATAAACAGGAATATTCACGCAAATTGCATACTTTACAGCTTTTTCAAGCTCTCTTGTGGGGCCACATTTACATTCTGGTAAAAAATATCATCAGTTTTGTAGATCCCATTTCGTGTTTAGAACATGTTGTTTCAATGTTTTCTATGCCTTTAATAAGACATCGTTGACTACCCCTATAAGATATTTTAATTTAACAATAATAAATACCAAAGAAATTAATTTGACTACTATATTGATTAAGTGAATTATTTATCCTACATTCATATATATGTAAATTCCCGGAACCAATAATTAAACTTCCCTATTTTGGAAAACTTTACTATATTGAAAATTTACTGTATTTCTTATTAGGAAAGGATAGGACTTTTATTTTTTTTATTTTTTTTTTTTCTTTGTGTAGCAATTTTTTTACCCAAGAAATTGAATCGCTATTTAGTACAACACTTCTAAAAATAGCAGACAATATTAGAATATTATCAATTTTTTATTTTCCATTAATCTTATTAATTTTGAAATCTTAACTAACTCCTCTTTGAGCATAAAATAACCCTTAAGTTAAATTTAACCCAAAACTTTAATCATAATATTAATAAAAATGTTGAGAAAAAGCTATGTTAGTAAGTGTTAAAAGTGAATCAATTTAGTCACTTATTATTGTAAAACATCATTAAGTTGTCATGGGTTGAATATAAGAAAATAATAATGATAAAAAGAACGTGACATCTCTAAGTTAATGCATAAAAATAAAATACTTGACCAATTTCCTATCACTATTAACTATTATGAATGCTATTTTTATTATTTATTTATTTATTTTTGGCAGCAGGCTTATTGTTTCGAGACTCTTAAAAACCGCCTACATGGGCAATGGTCACTTAATCTAAATTTTGGCATATAACAATAAACAATAAATCAAATATATAATATTTAAAGAGAGAGAGAATTATGACCCAGCATAACTCCCATGCAAAGTATCTTTTTAACAAGTAACATCCAAAAACATCAATATCTTATTTTAATTATTGTTTGTACATTTTAAATATTATGACTCGTGTCAGAAAGTTACTGATGGGATATTTTAAAACAAACATTTAGTTAACAACACTAAACCAACCTAATATGATAATTAGATCAATATTGTTACCGGTTTCAATCACCTAATTTCAAGGCAATGCCACCTTTTAATAATAATTATTATTGTATCAGGTGTGAAACATTTTCCTACTCTCTGATGCATTTTACAACAAATTAATGGATTTATACTAACGACCAAACAAAATACCCTTGTCAGTAATTATTGTACATTATAATGGATGCTTTTATTTCTCCTTCGAAGTCAAAATTTTAATTTTAAATAGCCTTGCCTTCTAAGATTATTTTTTTAAATATATAATAATTATACCTAGCCTAAAATAATGAAACGATACATGTGATTCGTTCTATAATGAAGTAATAAAAACATGACATTAATTCAGAAGTTGGTGATTTTAGTGATGTTTATATATACAATAAAAAAAAATGTTGCCTTTAAATGTTTGAAGCTAAAGGAGTTTTAAAATATTATCACACCAACTTTGCATTTTAAAACTCATGCAACATTTAATTTTTCATGCAGCTTGAAAACCATTTGAGGTTTCCACAATCAAAAGTGGGTCAATCATATTTTCTCACCAGGGTCTGTCTCAAATCCACTCAATAGAGGAGGTGTGTGCTCAGGGGTTCGCATTCCCATATAGCAATAAGCAAGATACGCAAAGAACACAACAAACACTGCAATCAGTAGTTTTGACACCAGAGTTGAGTTGAACCAAGTATGCTCTTCAGACTGTAAAAACACACAAAATTAATTACACATGAATCAAAAATTAAAATGATACAAAAAGGGGTATAAAATTTAGGTACCAACCTGTGTAGTGGGAGGTGATGGAATAGACTCAGAAGCTCGAGTAACTGGAGTGCTCGTTTGTGATGTAAAGTGTCCATTGTGGGAGCTCGGTGTTGGAGTCATCCACAAGCTACCCTCATTTAGCCTGCGTCCAAACTGAGAGCGAAAACCACTGCCTGGACCTGGATCAGTCACTTGGTTCCTCAGACTTTCTTGGCGTAAACTGGACAAAATGCGGGATGATTCTTCTCCTGTATTTGGTGCAGCAAATGAGCTGGGATACGGAGTTGCAGGAAAGCTTGATGGTACATCAGTCTTTTTAGTAGTTTTTGTTTTGACACTGTGTGTTCTGGTGGTAGTAGAATAAGTTGATTTCTCATCATTGTCAGATCCAGTCTCATAATCATATCTCTGTGTAACTCCTCCTCGAGTGCGACTATTAGGCCTAGGAGTTCCAACGAAGGAAGCCGACGTGGAACCAGAATCAGGGACAGCAGACATGCTTGCACGAGATCCTTTGCTTACAGAACTGCGTTTGCCACTTACGTCAGTGCTGCTGGGAGGCTGTGGTACAATAACTGTTGGCCCTGTAACAATAGAATAATTTTTAAGTATGGACCTTATTTACTTATTTTTCTTTAAAATCTAATTATAATCTATTAAAAACATATACCACTTCCTTAACTTTTCAAAGATATGTAGTTATTTTTATTATTAATTCTACAATAATGTGGATAAAACCCTGAAGAACCTACACAAAAAGGTGATATTTATGTCATTGGTTGAGGATCAATAATCATTCACAACTTAACTATTTGATTTCAAGTCTGATCATAAAACTGCAGCATTTTCAGTTATCGTAGTAATGTTTGGAAATTATAACAAAGTTAATTTTCAAACGGGTTCAATTAACGGTATATTGTGTTAAAGAGCATTTTATTGAGTGTGATGCATGGCACAAGGACTGTATACTTTTAAATTATTGTAAGTGTATTTGTAAATAAAAAGCAGTGTTAAAATGTGCACAAAAATATTAGAAAAACTATTTGCATTTGCGTATATTGAGAGTATTGAGACTATTTTAATTTAAATACAATTTTTCACTGCTCTTTGTCTCTCTCCCATTAGCCCATGTGCAAACAAATATTTGCTACTATTTAGAGAAAAAGGTATAGTTTGATTTATTAGCAAATTTTAACAATAAAAAAATTTTGCATTATTTAAACAATGTCCTTCTAGAAGTAAAAAAAAATAATAAGAAAGGGGGGGGGGGGGGGAAGGAATAAGTTTCTGGCAAAACTTCAAACTTTATGCACAAGATAATAGGTCCTGACCATGGATATATAAGCACAGGAGCTCACGACCCTGGTCCTGACCATATAACTTAAAGGTTGCAAATTAATAATAATATTAAATGTTTCTAATAACTCTGTCAAATATAATTTTTAATAAAAATTTAACTTTGGAACTTACATATATTTTTATATATTTATATTTTGGCGGTTTATGGGTGTGTGCATTCTATAATCTATCAATTGATATAGAAGATTTTCTGCATATGATGTATATGAAAATACCATAATTATATGATATATTAAAGCCATAGACCACATAAAACAACATGTGCTTCTTAATGAATAAACACGAAATGGGATCTTTAAACCTGACGTTAATTTTTACCAGAATGTTAATGTAGCCCCACGAGAGAGCGTGAAAAAACTGTGAAGTATGCAATTTGCGTGAAAATTCATGTTTATGACGTCAGAAACATGCAAAAATTAGTATGAAAATGTTGTGCGAATTGCATAAATCAACTTTTCTGATCACTGCTACGGGGCTACTGTTGGGTTTTTAGACAAACTAATGTAATTTATGTAAATTCCATCGTGTTTTGTGATATAAATGCTTATGTTTTTCTCTGGTCTATTCCTTTAAGTGAAAAGAACATCGCGGCTAATAATACTACAACAATAGGATAGAAATAAAACGAGAGAAATTAATAGTTATCATAGATGATCATAGATAAGTTCAGAATATGTAAGAGGATGAACTGAGAGCTAGCAAGATCTTGGGGGAAGTCCTAATCAAGCTTATATACATATAATATATACATACGGTACATATAGAAAATAAATGAATTCATATTCACTTGCCTATATAGCCTAAAGCAACGAGCTAAAGAACATGTGAAAAAAAATGTATATTTGTGTTATACATTTTTGTAAGAAAAAGTTTACCTATAGTTGAAAATTGCAACTGCAAAAAATATTTTACATACATACATACATACATACATACATACATACATACATACACTTATAAAGTAATACACATTATATGAACATAATTCCATCATACATAAATAAGGCGCTACCTTATATGAACGTAATGACTAAAAAGTCATATGTATCCCGATATGAATTTCATCGAAATGAGAGAGCGTTGCGAGAATCGAAAATTTATAATGCATAAATTATGCCAATGCCCTTTGTATTTGTATGCACGACTCCGAGCTCCCAGTTTATCATGATTACATACATTATACAAAAATATCATATGCATACATTCCTACGCGTATGTTTACAACGTTATTATGATATTATTTCAACCAATATGAAATTACCTGGAAAATAAATAAGTAAAGCAATGCATTGCAACGTATAATATATATGTATACGTGCTGTTTAACATTTATATAACATGACCTGGTCGGTGCTAAAGCCGGCAAACGACAGCTTCGCCGCGCCGGTGCAAATTTACGGGGTGCAGACATTATCAAATGATGTCAGTTTCAGATATATAATCACAATAACAATTATTTATAATTTCAATATCTTACCCAACGTTTTACGCTTGCTGCTACGAGATGAATTAACTGGGGGTGGTAGCATGGAGGAGCTACCACGTTTTGGTTTTGCCTCCTCATGGCTCTCCTCTTCATCTTCGCCTGAGCTGAAATTGACGAGGCTCTTTTTGTTCTTCGGCACTGGCTTCGTTAGGAATTCCTTTAACTTTTTCCTTAATATATTTCTCGTAGAATCTGTCACAGGGCCGACAGGATATCCAAATTCTGTTAATTTCTTGCGGAGCTCCGCGTCAGAGATCACATCGACGTCCGCCATTTCTCTAGATAGAAGACGCTCCAAAAAGAAACAGACGCTGTTGCTGTTGTTTGTGCAATGGTCACGAATGGTCAAATAACGACCTTTTTTTTAAAAAAAAAAATAAATAATAATGAGTCAAATCCCCGTTGCAATAAACAGATCGTAAATATATTAAATTGCATTTAAATTTAAATTTATTTTAAATTTAATTAATTATATATTTTTATTAATTTGCATTTTCAATTCAATCTGTTTTATTTTTTTTTTTTAAGTGAAGCGCTTTAATTTTAGCGCTAAAATTTTAAAAGTTGTGAAGTGACCGCACCTGGACCGCACACAACGGCACAACACCAAGGCGCCTTTATCCTTTATTAGGTGCTGTTTAGGTGCCTTGACAACTTACAACAGTATACCACACCGACTGCTATTAACGTATTATTTAAGTTTTGTTGCTTAATACATTCATGTTGCGTACATAATTTTACACAACCCTGCAGTATAATAAAAATAATTCATACAATAATAATAAAAAAATAAAAAATTTGAGGGGTCTGCAGGTCTGCATTTTATCACCATATAATTATATCATGTGTGAAGCACATAACGGTATAATATAGTATATAAAATACAATATAGGGTGTATCTGCAAGACGTCATACTTAATGCGCTTTGACGCCATACTGGATTAATGAACAACATTCTTCAGCATAGGATAAACTTTCGTTTTTGGCTATTATCTTTTTTTTTTTTTTTTTACAGTATTATTATTTTTCTCATACTTTTATTGAGACAATATTCAACCTATTATTATCAGCATCAATATACTCTCAACATTAATGCTTAGAATTTTGAAATTGGTACAATGAGTCATTTTCATTTAGCAGCCCATATATTGAGTTATCGAACATGGCCTTGACTTTAACATGAATGTACATGCACTCCTCCCGAATAAATCTGACTGCAGCGTTCATATCTCAATGTTATTACAAGGGGAAACTTTAATGCAGCCGGTCAGATTTATTCAGCAGGAGTGTACATACATCCTTTACTGTATACTGCAGCTATATGTTAGGTGCCACGATCATCACAGTCGTTTGTTGCTTAGAGCTCACTCGAGATCTGAGCTCAACTTAATCATGAATCCTGGCTTCAAGCCTCCTCGCCCGCTCCTTGCATTCAGTCAGTCTTGCTCCTAACTTTGCTTGCGCTCCATATTTGGTGATGATTCGAGCCTGAGGGGCTGGCTGCAAATGTGAAAGAAGGGGGGATTTTTGCTGAAATTGTGTGTGTGTGTGTGTGAATATATATATAGGTATATATATATATATATATATATATATATATATATATATATATATATATATATATATATATATATTATTTAACTCATATAGAATACATATTATACAGTTTTGAGGTCATTATAAATTATTCCGCTTCAGAGAGCTATTCGCATGTGTCGAAGCAATATCATAGTTAGAAATTATAAAAAAAAAGATAAGAAAGATTAGGTGATTGTCTTTTCACACATTTGTATAAAAAATAGTTATTATCCATTTGAATAGTAGTAAATGCTTCTTTTTTTTTTTTTAGCATATTTATTACTGTTTTTTGAAAACATAGTTTTTTAATAAATTTTTAAAGGTTATATAATTTTTATTTTTTGTTTGATCTGGTAGATCATTGTATAAATGATCTATATATATGTATATATATATATATATATATATATATATATATATATATATATATATATATATATATATATATATATATATATATATATATCTCTCTCTCTGAATGCACTTTTACGTCAGTAGGTAAATTGATGGCTCACTTAAAATCTTATAGGGCATATGCATTCATGTTAAAAACAACATGGATTACTCAATAACATGGTCAGCATAGGAAAATAGCTCATTTTGCAAGTTTAAAGACTATGGAATATTTTTGACAGTATTGATGTTGTTAATAGGTTAAATTAGTATCTCAAGAACGTGAGAAAAATAAAAATAACAAAAATATTAACCGATTTCTCTAAGAAAATAGAAAAAAAAAAAAAATAATAAAAAAAAAAAGTTCGTCCTAAACTGAGCAATGTTGTTCACTACTCCAGTATGGCCTCCAAGCGCATTAAATATGATGTCATGCGGATACACCCTGTAGTACTGTACACTTCTCCAAGAAAACTGTGACCACATCAGCTCCTAATGGTATATCTGGCTAACTTGTACTGCAGTTAAAGTTATAGTTTTTTCTGGGGTGAGAGTAAATGTTTATGAAAAAAATCACAGCTCTAAACTTGTTTTGTATTATAGTTGTCAAATGTTATTGTGTGATTTTTTTTTTTTTTTTTTTTTTTACATAAAATTTGACTATATGCATAGAGGATTGACACATGAAGAGGGGGGGGGGGGGATGGAGATGAATGCGAGATAGTAATATATATAGGCTAAACATCTTGGATGTAGAGGTTTTACATTTATAACGTTTAATTGCAAAATGCTCTTTAACATAAAAGAGTAGATATTTGTCACATTTACTGGTTGAATTTTTCCATGCCTCACATATGAACATGACAACATTTATGAGCAACAGAGTGACAAAAATTTATAACATAATGGCTAAAAGTTTTGAATAAGTTTCTAAAAAATTATTGAAAACTTAATTTATTGCATTAAAACATAACTAAGATTTTAAAAATAAGTAAATAAGATTTGACATTTCATAAAGTTTAAGTAAAACAAAAAAATATTTACCATTGTATAGACATGGAAATTTCAATAAGATAAAATATTTGTTTATTTTATTAATTTTTTTCAAAAGACTCAATATGTTCAGAAAATTAAGTTTAATACGAGCTCTCAATTTTGGTCGACTCTTTTCACATAAATATGAAAGAAAATCATACGTGAAACCAGCAAAGGCCTTACCATAGTGAAGAGAGTCAATCCCATAATTCAGTGAAAATCTTGCTAGCACAGAGTAATAATAATAAAAAAAAAAAAAAATTAAAAAATAATAATAATAATAATAACCCATGTAATCCATGGGTTAGTTTTTTTTTTTTTTTTTTTTTATATATATCGAGGGTGCTCCGCTATAATGTCCTAAGTCCACTTGACCTTGAAAAATAAAAAATCGTCGGATCAACCCCAAATTTTGGATTTATCCATTTCAGGTCATTTGCAGCAAAAAATATTTTTCAAGGTCAAATGGACTTAGGACATTATAGCGGAGCACCCTCGATATAATATATCTCTGTGCTAGCAAGATTTTCAACAAACTATGGGACTTTCTTCACTATGGTAAGGCCCTTGCTGGCTTCCGCTATATTTTTCTTTCAAATATATCATACCTAACCATGATCAACAAAACTAAAGATAACGTAAGGCATCGGCTGCGCATTTCTTTCGTCTTTTCTGAATTTGCCCAATCGCCAAGATCTAGTTCCGATAAAAGTTCAACTTTTCAAAAAAAATTATAAACGATAATATTTTCCCGCCATCAAAACGTGAAAAATACCGGAAATAAAGATTTAAATCTTGCATATGACGCACCAAATGCGCAGTCATTGCCTTACGTTATCTTCAGCTTTGTTATCCATGATGTGGTTTATTTTCCTTAATATCTCTTTTCAAATCAACATCATATAGGTTCTTTAAAAAAAAAAAGTTGTAACTTGCAAATACCATATCATTTTTAATCATATTATTTTAACCAACTAGTAATATGTGTGTGTGTGTGTGTGTGTGTGTGTGTGTGTGTGTGTGTGTGTGTGTGTGTGTGTGTGTGTGTATATATATATACATATGTGTGTGTGTGTGTATAGTTACATACATACATACACATACACACACATACACACACAGCCACAGACACAGACACAGACACACACACACACACACACACACACACACACACACACACACATAATTTAATTAACATAACATGACAACATAAGATGGCATAATATTTTACCACTGCAGTATACATGTATACATACATAGGGTATAATTTCTAAAAAAAATATTTAGGAAATGTATAATTTTAATTAAGGTCAACTACTGCAGAAAATTTAAGCTACAATCAAACTTTTATGCTTATTATTAGACAGGTACAATCAGAAATATAATTAATGTTCTTTTACTCAATGACAAAAAGAAAAACTGACAACACACATTCATTGGAATCTTAATTTACCTCACATCACATTTTTCTTTTTTAATTGCTTCTATTCCCGGAGGTACCTATGATAAAGTAGGCAGTGTTTTTGCACAACATTAACAAATTTTAAATCTCTTTAAGAAATGAGCAAGACAAAATATAAAAATTATTATAGTTTGCATAATGCCAATAATTGAGCACCCTTTTCTTTCTTGCAAGCCGAAAGGTTTATTAAACGAAATAATTAATCTTTTGAGTGATACTATTAAACCACATTTGGTTAAATTGGAAGGCATCAATCACTGTGATGACTGATGAGCTATTAAATTATAAATAATATGTTCTTCAACACTTTTTTTTAAGTCTTTAAGGCTATAATATATTAATTATATACAAAACAAATTCTTACAACTTATTATAATAACAAATCTTACAAAGTAGATACACATGCAATTCATAAACAGCCACATACATTACGGAGAGATTGAGACTTCAGCATACACCCACAAATTCATAAATATGTGTGTTATTTACAATAAAAATGAGGGCTAGTTATATTAAGAAGCTAAAATGCTGCATTCTCAAGCCTAACTCTCTGTGTGTTATGTATGCTTAATTTAAATCTATTATGTTCAAGGAATTGGACTAAATTACAACATAAATAGGCTATACAGAGATTTACATTACTTAGGCATAAAGATAACAATTAATAATAATAATAAAAAATTGCTCTGGAGATTTAGTGAAGCACAATTATGCTATACAAAAATAAAAGTTCAGTAATTTCATAATTTAGATCTATAATTCTATATTTTCTTAAGTCGCATGTCCTTCGAACAATGCAGTAAATTTTCAAACTCAACGAACTTATATATGCACTGTTGAATGCAATATTAATAATAATTGATATGTTTATTGATCAGGAGTTCAAACGTTTGCATTCTAAGAGGTATAATCCAATTTATTGCTAATTAATCAGAAACAAATAAGTAATTTAAATACAGTGCAAAAAGTAAGTAGCGTCAACAATTATAATAATATTGTAGCTTTTGCCGCCATACATATAAAAGCAAACAGAGTATGCCCACATCAGTCATGTGACTACTCACTTAGTAAGCAATCAGGTGGGAGTAAATATCTCTGTGCCATTCATCTAGTCTATTCAGCTTTGTCTTTTCAAATAAATTACATCATTCAACTGCACATTATATCCTAAAGAATGAATTTAAACAACTATCAACAACATTTAAAATGTATAGAAACAAATTACAGGAATATGTAAATTTTAAAAATATGAAACGGACAAGAAAAATGGAAGCCTATAATTATTATTTTTATAAAATATTCTCATGACATTTTGACATGAAAAGATAAAAAGTGATGGTTAAAGAGAGAAAGAGAGAGTAAGAAGAAGTAATATACAGTAAAAATATGTTAATTGACTGCAGTATTAGAGAACTGGAGTAGCAGAACTCTGACTTTGGTAAATGACTGCTGCTGTGAAATTGACTCCAGCAGCAAGTACAAACACTGGGAACCAGCGACCGTGTGAGGCAGTTACAAGCTCTGCAGTGAGAGGACCACACAGGATGCCTGGGATGGTGGCCTGGCAATTTGAAACATATATTAGACTCCTCGTTTATATTAAAAGATAATCTTATAATGTGGAATTAATTGAGGAAAAAAACACAACATCATGGTGACATAAAGAAAAGGAAAACCTAGTGCCTATCAATTATCTAGATCTTGACTGCTCAGTTTACAAATACACTGATTAAAACATTTCAAGTGCAACAGCCTTCCTCCTAAGTTACTTTGTGTATTGAGAGATATTAGATGGTAGTACCGATATGGGAATAGATGGGAGTAGAGTAGAAAATGAAAGAGGGCAGAAGGAAGGACAATGAAAAAGAGAGAGTGGCAGCCCTCCCCCTTCACTTTTTGCTTTTCTTTTTCCCCTCCCCTCCCCCATCTTATTCTTATCTTCATACCACCAATAGCACAAAACATCTCTCACTACACTGAGTAACTGATGAAGAGGGCTGTAGCCCTTGAAATGTTTTAATCAGTGTATATGTTTGTGTAAACTATGCCCTCACCTACACCTAGTTATAGACACCATTATAGTATGGCGCTTTGTTGGTTTTCCTATCATATATATTTCCTTTGGTAACATATTCAAACCAAAATAGTTTCCATATTCCTTTAAATCAACCTATGATGATTGTAAGTAAATTAAAAGAAAATGCTAGTAGAAGCCAGGAAATGCCAAACTAAGGTGAGTATTATTTTTTATTTTTTTTTTCCTTCCATACCTTGGGACACCATTGGTACAGTTCTTACTGGTTTCCTCTGATATAATTTTCTTTTAATTTACCTACATTTTATAATGGGCTGTTTACAATGATGCATAAATTCACGTAACAT
This sequence comes from Ecdyonurus torrentis, assembly GCA_949318235.1. Lineage (NCBI taxonomy): Eukaryota > Metazoa > Arthropoda > Insecta > Ephemeroptera > Heptageniidae > Ecdyonurus > Ecdyonurus torrentis. The sequence goes on from OX439127.1 coordinate 22,404,684, forward strand.
GCACGTAAGAATCCAAATAATTTAGATAGTTGTATCTTCACTTACGAGTTATGTGAATTTACTCGTCATTGTGAACAGTCCATAAGGTGGGGAGAAATAAAACACTATCAAGCACAATGAATTTAAATATTGATCTGTAACATTACCATGGTGTTGGAGAGTGCAAACGTTATTCCAGCATGGTTAGGTGCCACGTCAGCATGATTGCTAAGATGACCTGCTGAGTTGCATGCACAAAGCCCCATAGAGATGGACACCAGGCTGAAAATAATAATAACAACAATAAAACACCACTAGTAATATGACAAAATTTGCTGTGTACAATTCTGTTTTAGAAGTTAGTACTGTACCAGCAGTGTTGTACAAGTCTGAATATTGGGTATGTCGGGCAAAGTTGAATAGCATGGGAATAAATTTATCTTGAAACATGCAAGTATGGATAAGGTAAGAAATTTAGTGGGTGATAAGAGTGACGGAGAGAGGTGAAAGAAATGCTGATTGATAAATGTGAGAGTAGCATAGTCCAATGATTCAGACATGCCAAAAGAATTGACAATGGCAGAATTCCAAATCAAATGTACAAAGGTTTAGAATAGAGCAAACCCTCTGTTTATAATCATTAATCATTACTTAATACTTAGATAATAAAGAACCTTTATGTCTTTTTTTTTTTTAACCAATACAAACACTCTATGCTTATTTCTTTCATATATATTGTATGTTCACTTAAATTTTTATACTTACATGACAGCAGCTGCCAAATTATTGACTGCACAGAACGCAAGAAGAAAGAGAGCTGGACCAAGTAAGCCAAGGCTAGTCATAAGTCTGCGTACTCGCAGCACAGGCCAACCACTTGACACCAACTGGTCTGCCCAATGACCAGCACCTTAAACATAACCATTTTAAATTGTTTGAATAAAACATTGACAATGATATGTCAAAACCAGTTCTAAATAGTGTTTCATATTTTGCAGGATGTGCTTAGTTGCTAAAATACAAACTTAATTAATATGTTTGAAAGAATTACGAGAAGAAAATACTAAGAGTTTTAGTGCAGTAGAATAATAAAAATAAACAAATCGACATTCACTACATTAATTTTATATAATACGCAATTTAGAATTAAAACCATTATGAAATGTATTTCCAAGCAATTCTTTTACCATAATTATTTTAGTTAAAGATGTAGAACACCTTGAACAAAAAACATGTCTAATATCCTAACATACCTTAATATTAACTTTGATTTGGCCGGAGTCATTGATTTCTAATTTATTTTACATTCACAAAATTGCATTTGCGGGTTTGTGATGTCACAGCTTGCCTGTTTCCGCGCGCTTGGACTAGTGAGTTGTGACGTCACAATACCGCGGCTGCGATTGTTTGAATAGAAAATAAATTAGAAATCAATGACTTTGGCCAAATCAACGTTGATATTTAGGTATGTTAGGATATAAGACATGTTTTTTGCTCAAAGTGTTATACGCCTTTAATGCTAGCACAAGGGTTGGCATTCAAGCTAACATTAATAATAAAATCGGTCCTTGGCAGTGGCATTAACTTTGTTGTAGCCTAAATATTTATGTGCTAAAAATGTAATATTGATGTATTTGAATTAGTGAAAACTAAATAAACATCTTTATTTATTTATTTGTTAGGTATTTTTCACACGTAACGTAAAAATTATGTGCATCAACAGATAAACAAAGTTGGAACAATGAAAATTACGTGCAAACAGCTCCAACTTTGTATATCCGTTGACGCACGCAACTTTTACGTTATATGTGAACAATACCTTATTATTTTTAATTAATAAGGAAAGGTAAAAACCATTTCGGTTTAAATTAATAATCAAAGGAAAGGATAGGAGAAACCAACAGGCGCCTTACCACGATGAGATCCGTAGCTTGGTGAAAATCTGGATGGCAAAACTTGATGAAAACTTGTAAATATATTTGTGTAAACTGTGCCATGAAGATTTTCACCAAGCTTCAGACCTCATCATGGTAAGGCGCCTCTTGGTTTCTACTATCCTTTCCTTTGATTATTAATACTTTATTATTTTATTTTTATTGTTGCTAAATTTATTATAGACAATAAAAACTGAGATTTTAATTTTTCTGGGATTGCTAGGTTAGGGATGCTATGTTGCTATGTTAGGGATTGCTAGGTTAGGGATGCTATAGTATATTTTACCATAATTGAGCATGTGTTTTCTCATACAAATGATTATTGCAAATTTCACATGAGCTTTTGAATAGTATTATACAGTATATTATCACAATTTTGTTTAGTCTAACTTGTTAGACTTATTAATAAAAAAAATAATATTTAGAAAATAGTTGGTAGAGATTAGAGCACGTTGAATTGAAAATTAATAAAACGCGAAAATTCTCTAATTTAAATAGTAAATTGGGACAAGGGATCAAATATTCTAGCTTTAGCTAGTTAAAAAGTAGACGTTAAAGGGATGGAGGTATAGTGTCAAAATAAAAATAATAAAATACGATGTGCCTAGCATCTCACGTTCTCACACTACGTCAAAGACACAACATTATAAAACAGCATCAGACTTACTCTTTGCCTTAGACCGGTTTCGTCCTTTACCTAGGACTCATCAGTAAGGCTCGGCAGAGAGCTCTGTACAGCTAGAGATGGCTCACACCACATCTGCTAACTGACTGAGCTGAGGAAGCAAGTGGCAGTCGCGTTTTTATACGCGATGCCCCCGCAGCTGCACGCGCTGATTGGTTAAAATCGCGCGCGCAAACTCGGCTTGCTGTTTAAAACCTCTCATCCTCACACTGTAATATAAAATCGTGTCTAAGAGGGGTGTAAGACAGGCAGCCAGCAAGCAATAGTGTCCTCCCTCACTTCCCAGAGTTCCCCAACTCTAGAATAAAGATCGCGAGAACACTACGCCTACCGACTGCACAGTATCGTGATTCACGCTAGTTACATCGCTTTATATGTTGACACTGGGGTAGGAAAAGCAAAAAGATGATAGAGTAGGAGAGATAGAATAAATATTATGCGCTTTGGCATATAGTTTAATTAATTTAGTACGTGCTCTTATTGACGTTGGCAAGTAAAAGGGCCGAATAAAATAAAAATGAAAGAATATTATTTACAAAAGCTTAAAATTAAAACAAAAAGATCGACTTGGCGATAATATGCGTATTAGGAAAAAACCATCGCGGTTAGTATTAATAAAAAAAAAATAATATTTAGAAAATAGTTGGTTGTAGATTATTAATACTAACCGCGATGGTTTTTTCCTAATACGCTTGTTAGACTTATTGCAGAATATTTTTACTTTGCAAATGAATTATTAGACAGAATAATACTGTCCAATTTAACTACACCATGTATCGCCTGCTTAATACTAATCATCAGCATAATGTTAAAATATAATTACAATATATTTTTCATTTTTACATAAAAGTGCTACCACAGTACTATACACAAGTTCGTCAGCTTTTGTCATATAAATTGAATCCTCCTATAGCATCCTTCCCAAAAATGTATAGCTATTTTTATTCCAGACATGCTTGGGCATTTTGCTTGGAGCACTAGCGTACCCCTTGCAGCTCATATACCATGGTGTTATTTTCCACCCTTGACAGTATGTGGAGTGAGTAAAAAAAATGAAAATGTGAGACGAGTCTGTGCAACAAAAGATGATGAACTTGAGTATAGAACTAGTTGTCACTTGATTGTACTTATTTAAGAGATGGTTATACCATATAATAAAGAATATATCGATGTTGGGATGCAGAAATGCGACCGATGAGAAAAATCATGAGTAAAAACCTCATGATTTTTCTCATCGGTCGCATTTCTGCATCCCAACATCGATATATAACTCTAGACCATATGGACGGAATGTCGCCGTTTTTTCTCATCGTGTTTCTGTTCACTGGATGGCAGTAGTTGTACTCATTGTCCCTTTTTCTTACTCTCGAAAGGTCTTTTTCAGTATGAAAGAAAAATTTACAATCTACCTCCAACGGGGGAGGAGGGGGACGAGGCAACCGGAAGGGTATTTAGGGTAGGCACAGCGTGAAATCGCAAGAGTAATAAAAATTCAATCGAAATATTAACTTTCTCAAATATTCATGATAGCCTTAATTTTATCATTTATTAAATAGTTTTGTAAAAAAATAACTTATGTTCTCGTTTCATTCGTGATTCTACGACAATTAGAAATCAAGTAATGCATTGATATTTTTCACTCCCTCCCGAAAAGGACCGAAAAGGGTAGTCACAGCATGAAACCGCAGGAGTAATAAAATTCAATCGAAATATTAACTTTCTTAAATATTCATGATAGCCTTAATTTTATCATTTATTACATAGTTTTGGAAAAAAATAACTTATTTTCTCGTTTCATTCATGATTCTACGACAATTATAAGTCAAGTAATGCATAATAGTTTTCACCTCCTCTTGAAAAAGATCACGCAAAAGAAAAAAATATATTTATAAGAAAAAGGCAAAATGTTATGTACAAAAGGGAGGGATGAGTGTTCGAATGCATCGTGTGAGGGTGGGTGGGTGGGGTGTCGAAAACAGCAATATGCTTGAAAACGGAGACACAATTAACATAGGGTATGAAGTAGCCTGGTTATACTTAGGGTCAAGAGGCGCTTTTGCAGGTTTTAGTGCGTGTACACAAAATCACTCTTTCATAGCCACCAACACAAAAATGAGTTTCTCACATCACTCTCATTCTGCACATTTATATCGTTTGTCAACTTTTGTGCGCACTGGAGCTGTGCAAACACTAACTGGACTTTTTAAGCATTTATTCTTAGTGCCACTAGAATTAATCAAACAGTGTTTTATTTTTAACTCTAACCTGCGTGAAATAAAAAGGAAATACCGAAAATCAAAGTTAGCAGTTCATAATAAATCGAGATTGACTTTTTGAAACAGGGCTTCAATTTTCTAAAGCTTTAAGTGGAATCAATGCTTCATACTTATGTATTTATTTTTTATTAATAAAAAATAATAATAAAAGAGGGTAGGGGGACTTTAAGCTATTGTATTTGTCCACTAGGTGACGTCACTCACTTCCATGTGCAGAACTAGGTGCTAATTTGTCCATAGGACGAGCATATCTATCTACATATTATATTATTGTATCATGCTTCTACTCTTCTATTTACAATCTTATATCTACATTTCCTAAATTAGGTGTACATCTCATAATTGCACAATTATGTAAAAACAGTCAATATCAAAGAAGCTAACAAAACAACTACTAACCTATACCAACAAGAGAATTAAAAACATATGGAACAGCAGAAAGTGAAATACTCTCTCGATTGGCACCCAGTGTTCTAGCCAGGTAGGTAGGAAGCCACTGCATGATGATGTAGCTGCTCCAGTTCATAGCAAAGTGAGCAATGTACATGGCCCAGAGAGGCCAGTGACTGAGCAGCACCCACGTGGTTTGCCACACCCAAGTGTCCTTGGAGTGTTCTCTGTTGCTGCCACCTTGAGAGCTCTGCACAAAAAAAAAAAATACATTTATGTCATCAGCGTCGGGTATAAAAATTGTGTGCTAGTCATAATATTGTTTGTTATGTATTCAAATTTTGACTGATTGTCATATTTACCTTTTCTTTTTGGGCATGGAAAAGTGGAATATGATCTGGTGGAGGGGATGTAGAGGATGGTGCTTCCTGGTACACAATGAGCCACAGTAGTGCCCACAGTAAACCAGCTGTCCCCAGGACGTAGAATGAAGTCTGCCAAGCCACATGAGGGCACACCTATGAAAAACAAATTTGTCTCAATTTAGGCAACAATCATTTTTGGGGTAGAGGAGGTATGCATTTTATGAAACTTATTTATTTATTTTAAACAGTGATGAAGAAAGCATTAAGAACACTTCAATGACAGAGACTTAATGTCAAAGTCCAGTACATTGAATGATAACCATAATATAATCAGTAAAACTGTTTACATAAACAAATTGCGAAATACATATCTTACATTAACTAGCAGTCATTAAATTAAAAATAATGCTACTTCAACAAAACATGAAGGAAAAAATCAATGACATAACAAATAAAAAAAGAAAAAAAAAGAAAGAAACAGTTTATCATTTAATGTTACAGTTGACACAGATTGCACATACTGTGCTTAGAAAAGGCTGTACAAGTAACATTTTTGATTTTGATTTAACTCAAGAAACTATAATGCAGATGTAAAAATTACAAACCACAGAAGCCACTGTTTGGCCCACAGATCCAGCAGCCACAAGGTAAGCAAAGGCACGAGATCTTTCTTCTATAGGTACTGTGTGAGACAAAATGTGATATGTAGTTGGCAAACCTGAAAGTAAAATACAAACAAAATAAAATTAAGCAAAATACACAAAATACTATATATAAGAGAACAGATATGTAATAAGGAAAATAAACCATCGTAGTTAGATGATAGTTAAGATAGTCCCATAGCAAGATAATTTTCACCTATCTATGGGACTCTCTTCACTACGGTAAGGCCCTTGCTGGTTTCTAAGGAGGAGTCAAATTGACACGGTTGATAGTAACGTTATTGAAATTAAATAATTTAAAAATGTTTTATATTTGCACTGTTATCTGAGTAGGCCAAGAAGTTACGAGAATGCACTTTCTTTGTCTTTTTTTTTTTAACCCAAAGCTCCAACATGGCACTTTGACAGAACTTGACAATACAACATAGCATACCAAGTCCTTCTCCCATGCCAAGTACAACACGACAGAGCACCAATGCTGTTACTGATGAAGGAGCGACCCAGGGTGTAATCAAAGTTGATGTAGACCACAGCAGCACAGCACACAAGAGTACACTCTTGCCTCCAAATCTGCCTGCAGCAAAGGCACCCAACACCTGGCTGAAATGTGATAGCAACTATTAAAAGCAGTCTACATTAGTACATATCATGGCTGGAGACAAATAATACGTGTATATTGATGCTACATTTTACTATCACAAGCACAAACACTTATATTATACCTGTGAAGACTGGTGACACAAAATAATAATAATAAATAATTACCCCTCCCCCCCCCCCTAAATGACTGCAGTGTTAATGTTTTCGAATGGCATATACAAAGGAAAACTAACTGCAATCAGCTATATTTTTTCAGTAGGAGTGGTCATTTTATTATTATAAGTTTTTAATATTTTACTCTAGTACTATTTACTATAATACTCTAGTATGGTACACTCCTCCCGAATAAATCTGACCGCTTGCATTAAAGTTTCCCCATTTATTTAACATTTGGCGAGATTAACGCTTTGGCCAGATTTATTCGGGAAGAGTGTACTACTTACTATAAAATCATTATTGCATTGCTTATGTATAAATACTGCATGGTAAAGTTGAAAACAAAGTTGTTGGCACATGTGGTAATGAAAACATTCAAATGATTATTATCTCCTTGCCCAATAAGACTAGAGTCTTGAAACTTGAAATTTTGGATACCTAGGGTATATATGTTTAGACTCAATGATGGCATCCATCAACAAAAATGCTTCCAACTCAATACTTCTCAAAGTACGGTACCAATAATTTTGTTAATAAAATGTTTCCATTTAAAGAAGCCGTAAAAAACCATTAGCATACCAATAATTGGGTCTCAACCATATTCATGATTTTTCCAGAAGCATGATAGTATATCGACAGCTCGCGGCTATTATATGTATCTGCAAATCTCGCCTGTTTACACAAAATAGGTATCTACAAATCTCGCCGTGCCACACAAAGTAGTTATCGCCTGTGTTACCTGTATTACCTGTACCTATTTTGTGTGACCAGGCGAGATTTGCAGATACATATAATAGCCACAAGGCTGTCGATATGCACACACCAGTATCTGTGTGTTTATATCTGTACAGTCCCCCCCCCCCTCCCCAAATAAAATAACACTAAATATGGATTTGAAAATAAAGCCATACGAATAAGAATAATATATTGATAAATGACTGTTATCTGTTACTAAATATATCTGTACATTTATGTAACACAGCATTATAATTATATCCTGTGTATTGAGGGGCGTATTCAGGATTTTGCAACAGGAGGGGTCCAGGGTATAGTAAGCATAGGCAAAGGGGGGGGGGGGGGGACCACCCCCTTTTCCCATGCTTTTTCAGACCTGATGGGGGGGGTGTGCGGACCCTGAACCCCCCTGCCTGTATTCAAATAAAGGATGACTATAAAGAGTACCTCTTGCGATATAAGATTGCCAACATTATATATTGTCAAGCAATCAGAAGTACATACCTTGTGAAATATCCAAGAGCAAAGGCAGAGAGGATCCAACCTTGCCAATGTAAGTTCCACTTGAATTCATCTGTCATAGGAACAATAGCAATAGGCATAATGACTCTGTCAGCAGCATTGATGAAGTTTGCAATTGAGCAAAGAGCTACGACTTGAGAGCTTCTTGGCAGAATATGAAATCTAACCATTTTGAATAAGGTCTTTATGTATATTCTTCTTGTGCAGAAAAACAAAAACACGAACTTATTAATCAAAGGATTCTCCTATAGAAGAGAATCAAAGTTATATAAATATAGTTTCAATAGGAATTATTAATTTTTGTTGTCCACCATTATTTTTTATTTATTTAAAAGACAAATTTTCACATCATATTGTTTTTGCAAACCATGTCTATATGCAGCCTATGAATTTATTCGATTGAGCAGTTTTAAGTGTGAACAGAAATATATGATGAATGGTATGGGTATAAATACTATAACTTTCTTGTTTGCCACAGTAAACCCCATTCCACCGCTAATAGTAGTAATACCATTCTTAAAATAAGGTTGTTGTTTTGTTTTTTTCAAATTTTACTACTCAACAAGAAGCACTGCAAAATAAATATGCAAGTAATTGAATGCATGACATATTTGTCGTGGCAAAGTCTCTGTTTGAAGCATTCAAACATTTTAATAATCACATGTACGTATCACATAAAAGTTCATGATCTCACAATAATTTTCTCAACCACTATAAGTTAGAATGTCTAAAAATTTAAGCCATAAATATGAGAGTCTGTACTGTACGTGCTTGCAACAGTTTGTGCATACATTGTTTTAAAACTTCTATAATACATCATGATTAAGAAGAAATCTAATATGGGCAATACAATCAAACATTAAGCGATTAAAAATGTTGCTTCAAACATTTTTGTCTCTAGACAAAATGCCTTTTTCTTTTTCGTTATAGATTACAAAACACTACGATGAGCATATTAAGTGAAATATATCTTTTTATGTCTGATTGTTAGCAAAACACATCACTTCTTTCTGGTGCAAGGTTTTGTTGGCAGAGTGGCAAAGTTGAACAGTAGCACGTTTGATACATATGTATACACACTTTAAATATTACCTTTACGCCGAAAAGAAAGCTCTATCCTGAGAACATAAAAATGAGGCTACAAATATCAATACCTAACCCAATAATCTACATATTTTTTAGTAAAAAACAAACAAACTACAGCTCTTATATAATTTGCAATAAACACAGCTGAAATAAACGTGGACGTGGATTTTGACAAACAGCTGTTTTTTTTTTTTTTTTTTTTTTTTTTGTAACAACAAAAAATGAAATACACAAAATATATATATTTAATTTACTTAAAATTAAGAATTAAAAATTATTTCCAAAAGAAATGTTTCATTGCTAAAGATAAGTAAATATTCCTATAAATTTTTTTTATAGATTTTGATTTGACTTGTTTTACGGCGCGCCAAGGTTTAAAATTATCAAATTGCACTAAACTCAATATCCCTTACAACTCACATCTCTTCCAACTCAGAGCACTTTTTGCAGTCCACGCAACACTAGCGCCATCGCAAGTGACACCTCAACTACAATGTTAAGCTAACGAAGCTTTGTAGTTCCAGATGTCACTATTATTGGCGCATCATCGTTTCTATTGGACTACCCGCTAGCATAGGGAGTTGAAAGGCATGTGAGGGACATTGCACCACAATGTCTTTTACATGTCTTCCAACTTCCTATGCTAGTAAGTAGTCCAAATAAACAACGATGCGCCAATACGAGTCACACCTGGAACTAAAAAGGCTCATTAAGCATAACATTGTAATTCAGGTGTCGCGAACAATGGTGCTATAGTAGTGTTACGTGGAGTACAATAAGTGCCCGGATTTGGAAGACATGTGATTGGGGCCTTTTTTGAAGTCCACAGGGAACACTAATGCTATTCGTAAACCCTGTTCCCTTGTTCCAAAAAATGTGAAACTCCATTTAAAAAGCATTAGATGGTCGTCGATTGTTCTTGTTTTGGAGCACAAAAAAAAATAATAATAATAAAATTTACGAACATCATCAGACAGATCAGTCTACACCTGAACTGCAATGTAAGCTTATTATTATTATTTTGTTACAGCCTAGTAAACTACAGCTTTTTCACATGTGGTGGGATTTCAAGTACGTACACCAGCTCTCAAGTGACGTCACTAGTAGTCCGACGTTCTTTAATCAGACAAGTACATGAAATCTACATGTTAAAAAGCTGATGGTTTACTGAGAGGTGTGTCAACTATAGTTGGGCGTTATTATTTTTATTATTATTATTTATGTTTTTACTACACACTATAAGGAGTAGGAAGACATAAGACATGTGTAACTGATGTTGACTTAAACCAAATGACATATATGTATTGCACTTAAATGCATCACAATACCACCTATATTCAGTCTGGCCACAAAATAACATGATATGCACATTGTAATCTCCCGATCCCTAACCTTAAATTTATGTATAAAAAATTTACATCATTATTATATAGGTATTATTTTGATAAATATGAATTTTCAGATATAAATATGAAGTTTATTAAAAGAATTTTTCCATATTAGAGGATACAGTATTTTCAATGACACAGGGTGTAGTTTTTGTGTGCAAGTATAACAATAACAACTCGTGCTTTTAGGTACACAGAAAAATTATCTCACTGTATTGTGGCAATCCTGTTCCTTCACAGTAAAAGCTACTAGCAATCATTTTTTTTTAACATAGTCATGAACAAACAATAATAATAAAAAAAAAACTATACCATGTTCAATATTTGAATTTAGATTTTTTTTATTTTTTTTTTTTTTTTTGTTTTTGTTTTTGTTTTTTTTTGTTTTTGTTGAGAGGATATAAGAGAAATATCTGACATAGCTAATGTTGTAATGTAAATCATACCTATACTAAACGATTCATAGTTGTGTATGGATCATTATCAAATCACTTCAATAGAGCAGGATGCGGCCTGAAACCTATATAACTTTCAGGCTTTGTCACATACAATGTTCATTTTTTTCTGTAAATTTATAACTCAAAGAAGTTTGTATAGGAAGTGAAAGAGAAAACCTAAGATATTCAAGGATTGTTTCCACCCAGTAAATATTTTGTAATTAATTTAAGTCCCACAAAACTAGACATAAATATGAAACAATGACAAAGAAAATTGAAAGATTTAAATTGAATATCTGTGGATGGTACTGGTGTAGAGCTCACTGGCCAATCACAGGCAGGATGGAAAAGGCATGCTCCCACTATTCTTTTAGCATTGAGGAACTATATTATCCTCATAGCATTTATTTATTTATTTTTTTAAATTACTGCACAGATACCAGACAAATTAAAATGGGGAAATACTACAGAAATACTTTTATGTGTTTTCAGCTAATAATAATAATAATAAAAATATATAAAAAAAATGACAATATTTTTAAGCCTTTAACATCCATTCATGAGTCAAGCAACTTTTGGTATGTGTATGCTACTTTTAAATGCGTATTACTGCATAAAGTAAAATAATCGGATGCTTTCAAGATAGTGTTAATGCTTTTGTGCAATAAATTATATATCTTTGTAATACATCACACATATTTGTTTTCCAGATTCATGCAAAAGGCTTTTAAAGTAGAACAATTTGAGTCAAATTTTATTGTAATATTGGTACAGGAAATTTAATGTAGCATAAGAATTTTAGTAAGAATTACAAGTATTATGACAATTTATGGATAATTGAGCATGTACAATTTACATAAAGAGAGCATTTAAAAAATAATAATAAATAGGATGCCATATGCAAATACAGAGCATTATTGAGAGTTTAAGTAAGGCACATTATAAATATTTGTGTATTAATTATAATGATGAGAATACAATCATAAGTGAAAAAATATGAATCTATCAATAAATATAATGTATAATATATATACCCTTCTGTACCCACCATTATTAACAAAAATATAAAGAAAATATATCAACAAATATTTTCACCCTGCATTGTCTACTTATAATAATTAACTAAAGGCTAATTAAACTATGAGACAGATTTTATAACATAGTTAAGTCATTGAATAAGAATAGAACTCATAAAATTACAAAAAAGTATTTTAAACACAACAAGAATTTGTACAAAGTAAAAAAAAAATTCTTCTTTTTATATATAGGCCTATACAGTATATATATATAGGCCACACATATTTATTAAAATTTTGAATGAAAATTAAAAATGTACTTGGTAACTACATTGTCTTATATTTATTTTTTAGTAGTAGTAGAATATTGATTCTGCTTCATGTTATTTTAATGCATGAATTTCAAAACTTTCATATTACAATTTTTTAGCATCTCAAGTTATTTTTTAAGTGAGTTTTGAAATATATAGTAATGCAAAACACAACTTTGATATCATTTTTAATTTTCTGTGAATCAACAATAAATCAGTGATTTATTCCAAACATCTATAAGAGATCTAACACGTGCAGTAAAACTGATTTCATAAGCATTTTTAATGACTTTTTTTTTTTATCTTCATTTTTAATTCTTTTAACAATCATTTTGAATGGTCTGTACCAAATATTTAGGTCTTACAAAAGTAATAAATAAAAAATTGTTTAAAATATTCAGATTAGTATTATAGGATATATTTTTTTTTAATGTCATTTTAATTTCTTAAATTGATTATGTTTTGTCTCTCTAAAAGGGTGATGCAAAAGCACAAATAGATTAAGGAAAAAATTGGGGATTATTGGGAGAGATAGTGAGCATTAAGTTGACAAGGAAATCTTTTTAGAAAGAAAATGATTTCAAACCAATGTAGAAAATTATCACAAATTCAATTTCTCCTTAATTGATTATTTTCATCCATAATTATAAACATCCGTGATATGTTTCAAACACATGAATTATTTTACAAGACGAGGGGACATAATTTCAATAAATTAACAACTGATAATTTGTACATTTTTCAGTTTCACGTATCTAGTAAAACGCAGTTTCTTTTATATTATACTTGGTTCAATTTTAACAATGATTTTACCACTTACATAATTAATATTAAATTTGTAGCTTGTCCCAATAAATCTCAAAAAAAAAAAAAAAAAAAAAAAAAAAAAACTAAGTAAATATTTAACATTTTTTAATCATTCTTTACACTGACTTTGTGATAATTGACTGATACAAAAGATTTGGTAGCAAGAACACCTAGGTAAATTGATAGATGAGGAAAAATTGGAGAATGAGAGACAGAGTGAGCCACCTAGGATACTTTGTGAGAGGAAAATCATTTCTAACCATCACAAATAGCATACAAGAGAGTAATGATCTAGCCATTTCATTTACTAGCTCATATTAATTAGAATTGAAGTATAATTTTTATTACTTTAAAAAGCAATATTAAATATATAATTTGTGCCAAACATCAGTACAGGAATAGGTTTCAATACCTAGCAAACCAATTTCTTATGGAATATTTGGGTTGATTTGTTTAATTTTTAATTCTCAAGTAATTGATGATAAATCAGTAAATTGTCTTAATCTTCAACAATCAAGAATCTGGCAAATCTGATCATTTTTAAGAATATTTGTTGTTGTTCTTTAAAAAAGGCATATTGCATTTTTTTTTAATAAATTCATAATACATGAATAACTTGTCCCAAAATTCTATAATGGCTTAAAAATTTCTAATAAAAACGAGTTCTAATTTAAGTATATATTTAGTTTACAAAAATATTAGAATTTAACTAATTTATTATTTATCTTTCTTTCTTTTCTTTTCTTTTTTCTTTTTTCTTTTTTCTTTTTTTTTTTTTTTTTTTTTTTTTTTTTCTTTTTTTATTTATTTATCTACGCTTTTCACTGCGACCAATAATCCTAATCCATTTTAAAAAGTAGTTAACAAAATAAACAATACAACAAAAAATTAATTTACACATAAGCTTGGAATGTTAAACAACCATTATTGCTTATAGAATGTGGTATTTTTTCTTTCTTTCTTTCTTTTTTTCCTTTTTGTTTGTTTTTTGTTTTTTTTTTTGTTTTTTTTTTGTTTTTGTTTTTTCTCCATGACACTTATTACAAGCTACCTTATTTTCCCAAATATTGTGGTGTCTGAAATTACGTATAAATTAAATCTTAGCAATTTGAAGGGAATGGTTAATATTCATCTTTCTCTGCTTATAGGCTGCAAGGCTGCACCCATTTATATGATCCATAGTACTTGAAGTCATTGCTGGAACACATTTCATCAGCTTCCTTTGGTCCTCTTGAACCATATCTGAAAAACACATACAATAAAAGAAAAGTTAATCATTGCATAACATTTTAAAACTTCAACTTAGGGGCAAGTAAAATAATGCATTAAAAACATCTCAATTGCATGCAGTTCTTCAAATAAATGCATCTATAATGTAACCTAACATAATAATATAGAGCATGGGTGTGTCAAACTCATTTTGCATGCTGGGCCAAATCCAGTCCTAGAAATTATTTGTGGGCCGCAGACTTTTACTGCAGTCTTTACTGGGGGGTAGGACCCTGCCAGAGTTTTTTTTTTCGAAAAGGGGGCGTGTCTATTGATTTTTACCCAAATAATTCAAATTTTACTGAAAATATTAAAGGCGTAGAACACCTTGAACAAAAAAGTTGCGTAATATCCTGACAAACCTGAAAATCAACGTTGATTTTGCCGGAGTCTTTGATTTCTAATTTATTTTCCATTCACAAAATGCCGCTGCCGGTCACTGACGTCACAGCTCGCCAGGTCCACGTGCAAGTAAACCGGGCGAACTGTGACGTCAGTGACCGGCAGCAGCATTTTGTAAATGGAAAATAAAGTAGAAATCAATGACTCCGGCCAAATCAACGTTGATTTTCAGGTTTGTTAGGAGATTACACAACTTTTTTGATCAAAGTGTTCTACGCGTTTAACATCAAAAACTTTAACTATAAATTTTTATAACTATCAAAAGCGGTGACTAAAACTGTAATTAACTAATTATACAACATATATATATATATATATATATATATATATATATATATATATATATATATATATATATATATATATATATATATATATATATATAATATATATATACACACACACACGCATATACATATAAAAAATTCAATCGGAGGTTCCGCAGGCCACACAAAATGACGCATGCGGCCTGTGTATTTGACACCCCTGATATAGATTATAAGTTGGGGTGGGGGGAGGTATCACAATTTTATAAACAAAAAATGAAATAAAAGGCTAGGGAGCCTTACCAAAAGGAAATATGGTATCAGCATACTGATGCAACACACAAATTTAAAAACTCCTAGGCAATCTCAAAACAAATATTTAGCCATTTTATATTTTAATATAATCATTATAAGATATTAAGGAAAATAAACCATCTCGGTTAGGTATGATAAATTTTAAAGAACAGGATAGGAGAAACCAGCAAGGGCCTTACCATAGTGAAGAGTCCCACAGTTTGGTGAACATTTTGCTAGCACAGAGATAAATAACTAACACAAGGATATATTTCAACAATAAACTTCAAGAAAGATGGCGTGTGTTTTGCCTTCATCAGTCTTTACAGACTCAGAGAGAAACTATGAATGATGGCTTTGCTTGTGTTACATTGTGACTTCGCAGAAAACCGAACTATCTGTAGTCTCCACGCGCCTCAAATTTGCAACATTTGTGCAGATTTTCCAAATTTGAGGTGCGCAGAGACTACAGATAGTTTGGTTTTCTGTGAAGCCATTGATATACAGGTGTGGCAAGGGTGGGGGAAGTGTAGTAGGAAATGATAAGCAAGAATAAGGGAGGGAATAGAGGAGTAAGGAATCAGAATCGGGAAAGTGGAATAAGAGTAGTGAGGGGGTAGGAGTGGGGATGATTAGGACGTGTTAACATATATTAAGCCCAGGTTGGTCTGTTGCCTTCCTGGATTGTATTGATATGCCAATACCCACTGTCGTAATACTGCTTTGTAATCTGGGCCAGGAATATATTTTATGATTTTTACTATAAAGTAGTTGTTGAATTTTTAGTTGTGGGAGGCCACATGTTCAGCCACAGGCTTGTCAATCAAGTTATTGTCCAGTCAGTCAGTGATAGTGATATCTGTGCTAGCAAGATTTTCACTGAACTATGGGATCCTCTTCACTATGGTAAGGCCCTTGCTGATTTCTCCTATCCTTTTCTTTAAAATTTATATTATGTATTGAATAATGAATAATATTTTGTTAGTTGGACAAATGCCTTACTTGTATGTGATGGGTGGAATCTTTTCTTTCTCAATGAGATGCAATAAAGGAGTGAAAATACGCCAAGCTTCAGCCAGCTCTTCTGAGCAAACGAAGTGCATTTGCATACCACAAAAGACATCAAGGAGTAGTCTCTCATATGCATCAGGCATTTTTACATCCTAAAATTTGAACATAAAGTACAGTTAATACATCATAATGGCATAAGAATATTCAAGAAAATATTTAGCAAATTAATTTCATTTGATTTATTGGAGAGAAAATTTAGAGAAGAGTTACACAATTTATTGAAGGCAATTTTAACAAGAACTATCTGGACAAAAATTTACCTTGTAACGACTGTTGTAGCTTAAGTCTAGTTCAGTTTCCTCCATGTCGAAGCTCATGCCTGGAGTCTTTGTCATCATTTTAATGTACACAGCTTCACCTGGCTGCACTCTGATCACCAGCTCATTACGTTTGGCTTTCCCACCAAAGATATCACCTGGCACATCTCGGTACTGAATTCGCACTTCTGCTTTACGTTCATTCAATGCTGTAACAATGTCCCACAATTTATATGAAATGCATCACGGTTGCTGCATTGATAAATAATTGCTCAGTTTTAAGTGCACTTGTATGAAATAACTTTGAATTAACCAACCTTTTCCACATCGCAAAATGAAAGGCACGCCATCCCAACGTTCATTGTTGATTTTCAACACAGATAGGGCATAGGTGGGGGTAGTTGAACCATTAGGGACAGTTTTGTCATCTAGATAACCTAATCTTGAGTCCTCTGTAGCACCATCTGGGTCACCAACATACTGTCCTAACACACAGTCTTGCAACTGAACTTCCTTCATACACTTGAGGACTTTCACCTGAAAACATATGACAAAATATAACAAGTTTATTTAAAGTCAAGTCTCAAACCTAAAGCTAGAGCAGTCAACTTGCTAAATTAGAAGAACTTAAATACAAAATATGACATTGGTGCACATTTTTACCTTCTCATTACGAATATCATCAGGATGCACTGACGCAGGTTTCTCCATTGCAACAAGGCACAAAATTTGTAGCAAGTGATTTTGCATCACATCTCTGATGATACCAAAGTCATCAAAGTAACCACCACGACCTTGTGTTCCAAAAGGTTCTTTGAAGGAGATGAGAACTGATGCGACATTATCTCTGTTCCATGTGGGGTTGAAAATGCGATTGCCAAACCTAAAATTATATGTGTTTGTGTGTATTATATAAATAGGTATATATATTTTTTTGTTAAGTATAACTAAAAAAGAAAAAAAAAATATAGAAAGTACTTGCTTATTTATATATTTTTTATTTTTTATTTTATTTATTTAAAACTCATAGATTACAAACATGTTCATTTCATATGTCACATATAACCGTTGCTTCAGAGAGCATAGCTCGTGTTGAAGCGAAACATAAAGAAAAAATATACTTAAAGAAAGAAAGATACATAATTAATTGTCTAAGGTGGAATACTAGAGTTAACAAACTCTAGAGAAAAAAAGAAATAATAATAATTATCAAACAATATTAATAATAAGTGTATCATATACACCTATGTTAGATTATTCTCGCATATACATGCATATCATTGCATGTTAAATATATAATTTTTTAATTTTTTCTTAAATTAAATGTATAGTTTATAGAGTAAACTCTCGATTTTGTGAAATCACAAGGGACCCAGAAAATGGACATTTCACAAAATCAAGAGATTTAACATTGCTATGCTTATAATGAAGTTTGCTATGGACTCATCTGAGCACTTCACAAAATTGAGAACTTCACAGAATTGAGCTTCACAAAATTGAGAGTTTACTGTATTATATATACACACACAAACACACAAGAATATAATATAATTTTTCAACTTTGCATATTCATGATACAAATTATGCATATGAAAGGAACAGTCTAAAAATAGATTTTCATTTAAAAAGTTAGGCTATACAGCATACATTTTTTTAAAGCACACACACACATAAAAAATATCCGCTGGAGAAATATATTTTTAAAGCTAAACCAACCAACCTTAGGGTCATTAGATTTTGCACCATTTCCTTGCCCAAGTAATGATCAATGCGATAAACTTGTTCCTCCCGGAAGAGAGATGCAAGATGGTCCGAGAGTGCCTTAGAACTGTCTGCATCATGACCAAAGGGCTTTTCAATTATGATGCGAGTCCATCCCCTGTAAAAAATAAAATAAAGTAGATAAATAACAAGAGCCTGCAATATAAGGCACTTAAAAGATGTATTAAAAGGTGCAACTGCTTCCAAAAACAGAAGTTAAAATTGTTAGTTAAATTTCTAACTATGGCCATCAAATCTATTTTTATTGGCCATTTTCCTTGGTCATGAACTTATGAAAATTAGCTCATAAATATAAAAATAATATATTTGGGTAAGGTCTAAATTTTGATCATGCATATGTTTTTATCTTTGATACTATACGTGCTTTATATATCACCCTTGTTGCGTCCAAAGGGCATACTTGCATTTGGTCAAATTTGATGCTGCCATAAGCCATATGGTTGATATGCCATAAGCTGAACACGTAAAGCCAAGTATGCTCTTTGTGGTACTGGATAAAAATAGGATATATATCTTCTTAACTTGTCAAAAATGAATTATTTTACATTACAAGGCACAAAAAGAGCATTGAAAAAAAAAAGGTAAAAAAAATTATTTTACCCTTCTAAGAAAAATATTAGCCCTCCCTCTTTCAATGGTTTGCAAAAGGCATCTGCCTAGATTTGCAGGCTGTTAAAAAAAATATCCACAACCTACAAATATTGGATTTTCCTCTTACTTCTCTGACATGCAAGTCTGTCTGATATTTGTGGTTGCTGGGTTGAATACAGAAGGTGGCAAGGCAAGGTAGAACAGGCGGTTGGCATTTCCATTTTCATGGTGCTTCAGTTCTTGGTTCAGCATCTCAAAGTCCTTACGAGAGTCATAGCTACCAGCCTTGTAGAAGTTAAATTTCCAAAACTCTTCATACTTAGCTTCTTCTCCTGGCATTACCTAACAAAAAATTAAAAAAAAAAAAATACCCATTAAACACACAAGCATAAGATCAAGCAATATCATAATGCAGATTTAAAAAATAGGGGGAAAAATACAGCTCAAAGGAATAAATTTTACAAATAAAACAGATTTATTGTTTGCTTTGTCGTCATACCTTCATATAAGGCTTGCATTTTTCACGGAGATCTGCAATTGACAGATGACTGCGAGCATAACCATAAAAAACTGTTCTTTCAGGCAGTAAATTATCACGAAATAGCCACCACAATGTTGGATATATTTTCTTCTTGGCTAAATCTCCCTAAAAATATAAAATTTAACAATATTAAAGGAGTAGGTTACTGCATTGGACCAAAAATAGTCATTTTAAGTACTTAATTTTTACATCAATATTTTTCAACAATTGTACAGTTAAACAGTAAATTTAATATTTTTAAAAAATAGTTACTTAATACAGTGAACTCTCGATTTTGTGAAATCACAAGGGACCCAGAAAATACCATTTCACAAAATTGAATTTCACAAAATCGCGAGCTTTAACATTGCCGTACTTATATTGAAGTTTGCTGTGAACTCAACTGAATTTCACAAAATCGAGAAATTCGCAAAATAGGATCTTCACAAAATCGAGAGTTTATTGTACTTTACTTTTCAATAAATGACAATGTCATTATTATTTTCTAAACTGACTTATAATAAGCAATTATAATTTTATTACAATTTATTATTATTTATTTTATTACAATTTCGAGTAATTAACATTTAAATAAAGTTTTAACTTAAAGTGCAAAAACTTAATTATATAATTGTCTTACAGTATAATTTATTCGTAACAACATAATGTCAACAATCTGGAATAATAATTATGCAGCGCAGCAAAACAAATATGTTGTACAGCAAAACGGTCACTGATATTCCAAAATAACAATGTTTATGCTATAACATAAATACAGCATAAATCATGTAGTATTTTTTATCCGTGCATGCGTTTGTCACAACAAAATTTAACAAGAGAAATTGCTGGAAACTTAAACCTTCTTAATAGAACATTGCAATGATAATATAAAAGTACACAATTAGGTGCCTTTACATCTTCAATTTTTTGCCGTAATTTTCCACATCAAATTAAATATTCCCATTGAAATCAATACTAATGATTTGCTGTGCAAAGTTACAATGTGCATACACCTTTGCACCTTCCAAAAATGGTATTTTATTGATTATAAAACACAATTTTTCCGTGTATTTTAATTATTTATTATTATTATTATATTCTGATTTTATTTTGCAGCAACTTAATTTTATCATATCACGAAAAATAAGACAAGTAGGTAAAAAAAAAAGTTTAAAATGTGCTATTGGTAAATTCCTTGAAACATTTAAATTTGCCGTATATACTAATTGTAATAAATATAATATAAATATGGTATTATAATGGTAATAAAATACTAATTATATAGCACTAAAATAAATTTTCTTCGTGTCATATTATATTTTCACGACGCGCACGAACATATTCTTTCTCTAAAAGATATTTAATTAAAAGAAGAGAAGATTAAATTTAACTTACCGAAGCACCCATAGTGACGAAGACATGCATAATATTGGCATCAAAATGTGTGCCAGGTGCCATGCTGGTGGACTTAAGGGAACGTCGAATCAACACCAGGCTGTCCTCCGGACTCAACTCGGACGCTGGAACTGAAAGCACAGTTAAGCACACTTAACCCTAGCTCTTCATCAAGGTACAAAAGCACCACCCTTTTTTATAGCACAAAATACCTAGGCAAATCTAACTTGGTATCTAAAAAATATCGCCGTCACCTTAAGATGCTGTTGCAAGCATGAATTAAAATTAAGCAGTCATCTGCAGCTTTACAATCAAATAATCATGACTTTGAGATTCATTTTGCACAAGCTCATCTTGCTACCGCAAATATCCCAAGGATTTTCCTTTTTTTTTTTTTTTTTTTTTTTTTTTTTAGGCAACTACCATACTAGCCAACAGGAGTAAAAGTGATAGCTGTTACACAGTATTAATTGGGGGAAAAAAAGAAGGAAAAAAAAAATACTGTGTACAGTACGTTTTAGTGCTGCGGATCAAGTTTGCAAGCATGCGTGTGAAAACACGCAACTTAATGTTAATATTTATTAAATGCAGTGCTTTCTTTTCGTCACACATCGCAAAATTTCATTAATTCTTGTCCACTTTCTTTGATCTTATATCTAAAAATGCCAGATTATCAAAACGAAGATTAAAATCTTATAAATTTGTCCATTTCTTTAGATTATAGATTAAGATTAGTATGAATAAATAAAAATTACCATCAGTTAGGACTTCATCACTGATCAAGTTCATTTTACTGTATACAAATTATAGGTTTATATAAATACTAAATACCACAAAGATGATCAAGTGTTAGCAATAGTAGTAAAATATATGTCTGTAAAGCAAGCTTAATGAGAGCTGTTTATGCAGTTTGCGTCATGTCCTGTTGTCTCGTCGTCTGCTTTTAGCCTACGCCAAAATTTGCACATTTATTTACCCACATAAGTCATCGAACTTAACCATAAATTTTAAAAGAAAATTACATAAAGCACCAACAAAATATTGCATACACAGTGGGTTGTTTAAAATGAAATAGTTTGCTATTTTACAATTCGGAAGCATAAAAGCTCAAATTCGTCAGAGCATATATATATTATATAATAGTACACACACCGTATACATTAAAATTCTAGTTAATACCACAAAAATAATTTAGAGGTCTCTAATTTTAAGAAGATAATATAGCAACAAAAATGACAATGGTAAAAAAAAAAAATGAAACGGCAAAATGTACCTATTCACGAATAACAAGTTTTTTAATCTCAAAATTGATAATTATACGCATTCTTCCTTCCTAATTAAATAAATCAATGTTGAACTTAATTAAAAATTGCACAAAATAATAATAATAATAATAAATAAAAGAAATAAACCTATTTTCAAAATATCAATTTATATTAAAAATTATTGCAATTTTTTTTTATTGATAATATGCAAATGATTAAGTTTACTTCCCAGAATCCACTTTTTTTTTTCACGATACGTGCGTTTATTGTTAAATTTTACTGACAATAATTGACAATTATTACAATAATACGCATAATTTAATAATGATTGAATTAATTAAACTTAATTTCAAATTATAGCATGAAAAATAGAAGTGCTGTATAGTATTTACAGTGCAAGCTTCGTTGACAAGAAAACTTCAAACCAAAATAGCCTGCATGGTCCAAATTGTATGTATGCTTTATATACCTTGATATTCCCCGACACACACCTCACTTCTACACACAATCACACTGAACTAAATGTATATAAGAATCGCACGCAAACCCCCACAACAAATATATTAAAAAAAAAAAAAAAAAAAAAAAAAAAAAAAAAACATGCACTATTATTGCAAAGCAGAGAAATTTAATGATACGGTGCTGTTTTCTTTAAATTGCATCATTAAAAAGAAAATTATTACCAAAATACTTGGTGTTAGCCGCATTCCTCATACCTGAAAGAATTATAATAATAACAATAAAAAAGTAAAACAATAAAAGTTCAAATATAATATATGAGAGATTAGTTATTTAGTTTTCAAGATAGAGAAACCGCAGAGTTGTGTTCCATTCACAAACATACAAAATGTATCTTTTGCATGGAAACAATGAGGATGCAAAATAGCTAGTCGTCTTATATGAATGACTTTCAACTGACAGTGAGTTCCATCTATTTACTTAAAATTTCCAAGTTTACTACATTGCAAAATAACCTTTTTGCATAAAACTAATATTTAAAGTTGCTAATTGTAAAATAACGAATGCATGGGACGAAATACTAAATTTATTTATTTATTATTTTTTTTAAGTGTTTCAGTTTTATATGATAATATTATATTACGTATATAAATAAATTGCAAATTATCTGTATTCGCCGGTGTCGCAAGTCAAATCCTCAAGGTCAATGTTAAGTAAATTTTGCATGACTTTGTATTTGCGCAAAGTCACGCTGAGTAAAACACTTACTACATAATACTGGAAACAGGCTTTCTATAAAGACATGTATATTTCTGTGCCATTCAACGAAATAAAAAATAATAATAAATAAAAAAAAAGTGTAATTCTATACTAATGAAATAAGTCTTAATCAACAAGTGATGAAGAAAACACTCTGACAAGTTTTCGCTCCATATTAAGACATATGTCCTCCTTAAAGAATCAAATCTACAAACATTCCGTAATTCCGCATCAATATACTTTACTCGTAAGCTATAAATTACTTAATTAAAAATATAATATACAATAATAATGAGTAAGCAAACCGTATACCAATTATATTGTAACTCATATTAACTCATCTTATATAATAATAATTATATATATATATATATATATATATATATATATATATATATATATATATATAAATTCAATGCAGCAAGTTTCATTTTCGGAAAGAAACATAAAAATGTGACAAAAAATAAAGAGTGTAATAAAATATAGAACTATACTGTAACTCAATTTTCAATAAAATAAAATTAAGGATATTTTTTACTTTGCGGAGGGAAATTTTATTGCACATAGATTTGGAGAATGAAAGTGATTATTTTTAAGTACTGATAAGAATGATTATAAAGTTGCGTTTCCTAACCAGAGCTAAATCAAATGAATTCTGTCTTTGTATAATATATAATGGAATTGGTTAGATATACATAACACCTTCTCTTCTGTGGTTTTATGGTATTTCCATAATTATAATATATACATATAAATATATTTTGTTGGAATCCAGAAAATTTGTCACTTTAAAAAGGTTTTAATTACATTTTAAAATGAGTTAATATTTAGGTTACTTTAGGATGCCTCACTTTACAGTATAATTTAGAATCAAGTTAGTGATGAAATATGCGTAGTTACATACAGATAAATAATGTAACAAATAGAGCAGTGTCATCAATTTGTTTATTATTTATTTATTAAATGGCACTTTTACTATAATCGCCAAGGGTTTACTGAGAATTCGCGATTCAATTATTTAAATCTAAAATTTTTAATTTGCTGTGGTATGGTCTATTGAAGAGACACTATTTTTATGCAATAAATTAGATGTCATATAATATATGAAAATATAAAACGATATTTCATGTAACTAAAATTATTATTCTCATGAAATACTGCAGTGTGTGATCATGACTTCGCATACAAAAGGCATAAAATATTAATAAAAAATGAATATACAACAACAGTTTAGAAACCTTGCAGTGCATAGATTTCAACGTGTGTTAGAATTAAAAGGCGTGTCCTAGCCAAGTTCACAGAGGTAGCAGACCTTGATTTGGAGAACAACGACACCTTGTCCAAAATGACTCATGACAATTAAAAAATAGCACATAAATGCAGCTAGGAAATTTATTAGAGTACAGCAGCGAGTAAAGCTGCAAGTTGAGTAGAAGTGGAGCAACCGCGAGTATAGGGCTAGAGGCAGGTAAAATGAGTGAAAGCAGCTCGTAAAGTGGCCAGGTGCGGGCGCGGAGCGACTAGAATGACGGAAACCAAAAAACACTGCTCATTCAGTTTGTGAAGTCACACATAATTTTACTTAATTGCAGCCTTAGGCGTCAACATACTTGTAATTTCAAAACTCTCTGTCTCGTTATTTTAATTAACAAATGCGGTTATAGAACCAAAAAGTCTCCGAAAAACTTGGAAGTTTATACAAAAAACAAACGATGAGAAATAAGAATGTATATGAATCAGTTATGTTAACCCGTGGTTCAAATACATAATTATGTTATTTGACCAGAAAGTGATACAGCTGGAAGACATTTAAGTGAATAATAATAAAATAACCAATCATAATAACATTTGACGTTCATGCCACACTTAACAAGTTCACACTATAAAACCAAACGAAGTTAAAGTAATAAAGTTTATTGAGACACAAAAATATTTTATGCAAAAAATTTCACAGCAAAAATTTAATGTTAAATGACAAAGTTTGAACTGGCTTTAATGTACACACGATTGTAATAATAGTATCTTCAATTTTAAATTCAGCACGTGTTTTTCCCGTACGAATAACATTGCAAATTTTGCACGAGTTTTAAAATGGGAAAATATAATATCACAATCGTGTGTACATTAAAAAGCGAGGTCATTACATGCGTGAAAGCTAGAAAAATAAATACGATAAAAACAATATTCTATTCGAAGTATCATGTGGAACGCAAAATTAATGGCCTGCACTCTACCAAAAAAAAAAAAAAAAAAAAAAAACTATAATAATTATACTAACTTGCTTTTTCAGCAACATTTATTCATTACAACAAAAGTATATAATATTGAATAATAATATGCTGCACGGCATTACAAATATGTTGTACATACACCGTAATTATTTATGAAATTCCGAAATAGCAACATTTATGATATTTATGAAAGAAATGGTAACATAAAATAAATCTTTTCTTTTCTCCGTGTCGTAACAATGAGCTAAGAGACAAATTGGGTAGCTTTAGTACACAATATACTGTTTGATAATATTACAATACATACCAATTAGCCTATTACTCATTATTAAGTTTTACAACTCACCACCCAACATTTGTTTTAATTCAATTGTACAGCGTTCTTCGATTTTTATGTTTTTCCTTAATTTTTAAAACTGTTTCTTTCCAAGTCAAATGAATTAGAGCATGCACAATAATAATAATAATAATTTGACGATCATACAATAGCGCATCGTTTACATTATGCTTATTAACTATGTCAAAATATATAAGCAAGCACTCCATATTTCATCCAAGTTTTGTAATAATGCTATTTCTATTACTCTGAATTAAATTAGCTCGTTCTTCTTTTTAACTTTTATCCTTTTTATTTTATATATGATTGAATTGCAAAATATAGCGTATGGTGCTACACTATAAAATGCAATTAAAAACGCATTAATTACATTCTAATTAATTTAATTTCATCAAAAATCATAGAAAAAAATATATTTTGTTATTTATAGAATCACCAACATAAACCATTATTTTTGTTATCATTTTTAAAATATGTGTAAATATTATAAAAATTAGAAAATCCGGTTTTATTAATAATTAATTAAACAAATTATGTCATTTGTTCTATTTTATATATCATACAAAAAAAAATGTATATCTGTAAACCATAATATTACATTTTCATTTTTAAACCTTAATATTGAGGTCAAATGTGTGCATGTCCTCTACCGTATAGGTGCTGCAATAATACGAAACCTATTACATAAAACAAGCTTTAATTATAAATAAAAATAATGTATATGAAGTAATATTTAATACTATATCTAATCTACATATTAATATGTATTACAAACAAGTATATTATTATAATATATAGGATTCAAAAAAAAAAAGTTTAAAATCGTGCAGTGCATATTTTAGTTATGTTTTTACGAAAGTTAATTTATATAAAATCTCATAGTGGCGATAGGTGATTTCTGTCATGTGAAAAGAAATCTTAGCATACTTAACAAGCAAAAAAAAATATTTTTTATTTTGTTTCTTTGAAAATATTTATACGTCACAAATATTACAGAAAAAAAAAGCTATAGAAATTGCAGATTTATAAAAAAATTGGAAGTTTTCACTTCATTTAAAATGAATATAATACGATGAGGTAAAATGATACGCTGATTTTTTAAAATATACAGTATAATATTTTACGTTCAAGTAAATATTATAAACTTAAAACTATATTAATTCAGCTTGTGGTATTATTTTTTATATATATATATAAAAAGTAAATCAAGATTATAGCAAGTTGGCTGACTGTCTGGAGATCAGAGGTCGTTTTTTTTAAAAGTGACCTACGTACTTGACCTTGAAATTACATAATATGACATGATGACATGATTCGCGATTTGTCCATCCACAGGTGTAACTGAGTCTGGCATAATGTTTAAAGTGTGAACCGAGGTCAGGAACACAATCAACTAACTACATACTTGAATTATATGCTTTCAGGCAACCACTCAATTTAGAAACTATATTGGAATTGGAAATCGAAAGCCATCTTCAACAATCAATCAAATTTCAATTTAAACATCTGTTGTAATATAATTTTTTTTTTTCTTTTTCTTTCTTTTTTTTTCTTCTTTTTTTCCGAATGTTATACATAATTATTTGTCTAATAAAAACATGCAAGCGCAACAAAAGATAGCCAAATTTAGCTTGAATTTAACTACTGTTTATTTTAATTATTTCCCGAAAATTTCCAGGCTATCCCTTATTCTACGAATGCGGATGTAAACTTAATAAAAGTATCTAAAAGATTACATAGAATACAACCAAAAAAAAATACACAATCTGATACTTTTTGTACTATTTATAACGTATGATACCCTGTGAAAATATTTTGTTATTTCCATAATGCAGTAAAAATTTGTATGTTACTAATTTTGAAACATAATACAACTGCTGCCGTTCATTGATCTGCTAAAAAATATTATACTATAGTAATATACTGTAGCAGGGCTAAGCTAATCTTATTGTGCATGAATCCATTTATGATCACTTAAAAATATACCTCTCTTATCTCATAACAAAATATTAGTAAAATTGTCGGCATATATTTATTATTAACATCTTGAACGAAATCAGAATTCAACCAAGTAATATATAATTATATATATATATATATATATAATAAAACTATTGAAAATTAGATAATAAAAGAAAATTAAGGCTTTAAAAAACTAATGATAATATTAAGCATTAATGCGTTAAAAGTCTTCTTGCAAAAAAAAAAAAAAAAAAAAAAAAAATTAATAACTACTTGTAATGGTTAATAGTCATAAATTAACTGTAATTATGAAGGTTCGTGACATTACAGTAATAAAGCAATTATATGTAATATATATATATATATATATATATATATATATATATATATATATATATATATATATATGTGTGTGTGTGTGTGTGTGTGTGTATTTATTAGTGTAATTATCTAAACTAATGTTGAACGTTTAATATTTATTTCCTGATTTAAATACATAAAAATAGTCGTTATTTAACAAAATAAAATCATGCCAATGGTGTGAATATTCATATTACCTTCTCTGGAGCCCATGGTGGATGGAGTTTAGATAATGTTGCGGGTTTCAGCTACACTGAGGGCTGAGACTGGATGCTGCTCGTGGCTTGCTCACTATCTTGCAGAAGGAGAAGGTCTGCACTCGACTCGCGAACGCTCGACTATCCACAATGTTGTGCTATAGAGACAACCAACAGAGAAACGAAAGGATGTAATACGCCAACCATTATACATGAATAGCAGCCCTACTTATTAAAGTAAATTTCAATTTCCAAATGAAGTGCGTCACTTCACAGAGTTGAGCTTTCGCCGGTACAAAAGAAGCCTGCTCGCACATTAAAAAATAATAATAATAAACTATATCTAAATTTGAACATGTTTACCCAATAATAATTATATGTGTCAGATTAATAAATCAAATTCTGTACTCGGACTTGCTACACTAATTAATTCCTTGAGAGAAGAGTCGTGCTTTCCAATTGCACCAACTCTAAGATCGCATCAAAAACATTATTTTAAAAATATATGTGCACAAAAATGTTTATAGTTAATAAATTATGCACAGCAAAAAAATATCAAACTCTCTCTCTCTCTCTTCATCACAATTTTAAAATTTAATTTTAATTGTTATAACTGCGAAACAATAAATCTGAAAGTTAAAAAAATTACAGAACCCAAATATCTAAGTTTTATTAAAGTCCCGATTGACAAATGGCATAACCACTGCACCCGGTCCATACAGAGAAATTTTAGCAGCCTTGATATCTCTCTCTTTTTGTTTTTTTATTTTTTTTTTCCCTCCTCAACCCCTTCATGGAATGGTGCTAATTTGTTTTCAACAGAGATGTTGAGAAAACGGTACAATTTAACTTTCATATATAGAATTTCTACTACGTAAATTGAACGTTAATTATTTAAAGCATAAATCGTTATCAGTTTTTTATGCGTTTTTTTTTTTTTTTTTTTTTTTTAATCAAAGATCAAGGGCAATGAAATGAAATGGTGCACTTGAAGTCAGCTGACATGAAAATGTTAAATTAGATAATTGGATTTGTATCATCACTCATTATGTAATGAATTATGTCAATTGAAATTAATAAAAATTAATTTATTTTCAATTTAATAAAATTCTAAAAGTTTCCTGGTAGCTTTGAGAAGTCAAAATTATAATATTCTGTAAAATAAAAAATATAACAATAATAATAAAGGAATTTAATTATATTTTTTAAGTTTTACTTCATATTGGTGGGTGTGGGTCTGGACTTGAGTTGCAAGTTTATTTTCAATTATTTATTTATTTTACTATTTATTATTTTAGTGCTACTACATTACCCCCCCCCCCTTCAAATTTTGTTGAAAATGTGCCTCGATTTTGGAGTCCATCGGTGATATTTAGGATATTTTATAACAAAATGGGTGTTCCAGAAGGAAATACAACCTGTTTAAAACAAGTAAAAATACTAGTAAGTATAGTAATCCTCATTTAAATTTCTCTAGCTACAACGCAATAGTTTTTTTCAAAAAACACGTAATAAAAAAGTTCCACAATGCTGGATAGGGAATTAGTGGGAGTGTATCTAATCATATACACAATCCTATAATCCTGTACACAGAATGATTCGCTTGCGCACTACGTCGGTAACAGCTATTAAAATAGCACTTTACGTCAATCTCAGAGTTCATGACTTGAGATCCAATAAAATATCGGTCAAACCTAAGCAAACTTATCTGAAAAAAAATTATAAAAATGAATTAGCAATTATAAAATAAATTTTTTTGTAGAAATAAAAGAATCACACTGGAATTTTCAAATGTTATTTTACACTAAAATAAAATTTCAAATTATCAAATTTTATTGATTTAGATTTAAATATCAAAATTTAGAATTTTGAATCTATTACTTTGATATAATGGCTATAGTATTGAATAATTGACTCGTCGTCATTACCTTTTTCGCAGAGATTAATACACAATTTATTTGACTTATTTTTAAAAGTATGTTGCCTTATCAGTAGTTTCCGTTATACTGCTCTTTCTTCCTCCTTTGAGGCACGGATAACTTTTATACTTACGCAATATTGACATGCTTTGTTAATCTTGTGAATCAAAGCTCATTAAAAGAATAAGACCATGAATATATTAAATTAATATATATATATATATATATATATATATATATATATATATATATATATATATATATATATATATATATATATATATATATATATATATATATATATATATATATATATATATATATATATATATATATATATAATATATATCTTTGAGGTTGTAAACGAGTATCCAAAAAAATTCCCCTTGCAATTCCAAGTGGCCTGTTGTAGGCGTTTTTTAATATAGAAATAATGTATAGTTTCTGAAAAACATACAAGTATCGTAGAGGCCATATTTGATTATCAGATTGAAACAATAAAATTATAGTTTATTAACCTAATACCAAAAGAAAGAGAAAGTTGTACCCAAGCCCGCTTTACACCGCTCGTTCATTCCACAAATCGGAATATTTTTGAAGTGTGGGAGGCTAATTCTTACGTAACTTAATTATTTTTTTTTATCAATATCTCAAACTGTTTAAAAAATAATCAATAACAAAGCCCACATACTAACTTAATGACCTTCGGATTATGATGTAATTCAATTTTCTTGTTGTTTAAAAAGTATATAATAATAATTAATAATAAATAAATACACCACAAAGAAAACTGACCACAAAATTTTAGCTCCAATTGAAAAAAAAAAGTGAAATTTCATAAAAAATTAGTAAGTTGTTTCCCTGTTCAATTGCTATTTGAAATAATATATTAATATTATAATAGTAATATGTTAACTTTCAAATGTAAATAATTGCAAAAAGTACATTAAGCTCTAGTATAATGTAAATTGTTGTAAAATTCCATTGCATTGTTATTCCCTATTTTTTTTAATTTTAATTTAACTATAAATTATACAGTTCTTTACATTGTGGTCTTATAATTTCAGAGCATCAGAGAGCATAATAGTTCGTGTCGAAGCAAATAACATAAGTAAAGAATATATCGAAAGAAAATAAAGATTAAATAGAAATTGTTACATTTTTATATCATAGAGTACAGAATTAAAAAAAAAAAATAAATAAAAAAAAAAGTTCTTAATTTTTGGTTAGGCAAGAACTTGACATAAGTAAGCAACGTAAGCTTGAAATTAACATCAAAGAAAAAAATTCAAATCTTTTGAGATCATAATTTTTTTTTTTTTTTTTTTTTTAGCTCGATCATCGTTAAAAGACAAAAAATCATAGTACTGGGAAGAAAATTTCATTTTTTTGTCCCTTGTATATTTTTAAAAAGAATGACAACTTGAACTAAAATTTACATTATATTAAAGTTCCAAAAGAGGCATTTTAGTAATTAGTTGTGGATACAGAGATTGTCTCTCATGTTTTAACACTCTCAAATTAAATCTATGAAAGTTTAAAGAAGTTTTGAGACTCGTTTTTAATGTATTCCTGCAGGCTAAAGCAAATATCACTCTACAGGCACACATATATTATATTTTATCTATGCTGTATATTGTCAATATACTGGTTGCAAGAATTTTATCGGTAATAATAAAATATAATAATACAAAAAATAATAATAACAATATTATTGATTTTCTATTTGTTAGCATTAACTCCAGCTCGGGAGCACAAGAAAGGGGCGAAAACATTACACATAGAATAATAAATAATAATGTAATAAATGCATTTAATAATTAATTTCATAATGTATTATTTTTATTTTCGTAAATTTGTAAAATTTATGTGTTATGTTAATTTGTACACCAAGTGTGTTTACTCAATAAAATTAATTAATAGAAATGGTACTATAACAGAGTTTATAATTTGTATTATTTATAATACCTATATAAATTAATAAATAAAATATACAAATAATTACAATTATAATATATCTGAAGTAAAACATATGATTCTTTTTCTAATGTAATTCTAATATAGTAATTTGCTTTTGCTTATTAGTGGTAATACACTTGCCACACATTATACATCCACCCACAAATACATACTTATCATACACATACGTACAGCTCTGGACAAAAGTTCCCAATTGGGGTAGCGGCTGCTGCTGGGTTTTCTCATACGATAGCATAATGTGACTGCAGGTTGCCTATACAAATCATTGGGCAACTTTTGTCCAGAGGTGTACATTGTACCTAAATTATTCCAACCCACACACTGTATATCCATGGTTACAACATTATGGATCTAACATTTTGCTTAACATTGGATCGCTCCTTTTCTGTTCTCATGACAATAATGATTCATCAAGTTGAACTCAATTGTACATCACAATTATAATATTTATTATAATTTGATGATTTTTAAATTTAAAAACAATTTTAATTTTGAATAAATTAACTACCTACACTTATCTCTTCTGTATCACCCTTTAAACAAATAGTTACATACCCTGGGGGCTGATTCTGTAATTTTTTTCGCTGTTATTTAGGCATTATCTTTAATATCTCTGAATCTTGAAGGATACTTTATACTATGAATTTAAATTTTGACCATGTGCACGTAAAAATTTTCATTAAAAAAATATTTTACATATTAAATATTTTTCATTGCAAAAAAAAAAAAAAAAAAAAAAAAAAAATGTCAATCAGTTTTATGTAATAGTGTGCACTTGCCTTCAACTACTGTATAACTATCTCGTCTCGCGTGCATTCAAATGATATCAAATGCAAAATATTGGCACAAAAATATTACTTGATTTTGTTTCCTCCTTGAACCATATTCTCACTCTCCTATAACCAGAGCTGTGCTTGTTCTGAAGCAGTGTAAAAATACAAGGACATAATGAACTATAAACATTGTGTATTATGGTTCATATAATAAATCTTGTATCTATCGTTCATATTTCCTATTTTTCTGTATATTCCAGAGGATGTAAATATTATGAATTGTGATAATAATTGTGGTTCATTAAATGGTAACATGCACTTAGTATTGGAGGGGAGAGACAGACAGACAGACAGAGTGACAAAATTAAAACGAGTTCTATACCAAACAGGATAAACCCAACAATGTGTGATATGTAATAGAAATACATGAGATGAGATGTATGAGATGAGGTAGATTGGTGAACCATCCTGAGATATGTATAGCTCTGGCCAAAAGTTCCCGAACGGGGCAGCGGCGGCCGCTGCGTTTTCTCATACAGATAACATAGGGTGGTTGCGAGTTGCCTATGCAAATCGTTCGGGAACTTTTGGCCAGAGCTGTACCTCTGAATTGGCGTGGGCCATCACCACCATTTTCAGGTCTGACCAGAAACACGAGTAGACCTGTGAAGCCTAAACACCTCTCTTATGGTTTTACCTTTGACACACTGGCATACACAAAGGCATCAACAAGTTTAGTGGAGAAAACGAGAGCACATTCAGTGCATATACTTGGCCTCTGAAAAAGCCGTATAATACCCACTTAGTAACAAACTCGTGATGTTTCACTCATCAAACCAATACACATATACATACCACAAGGTTGGTTCAGCTTGAAAGATGTCAGAGTTGGAAAAGGAGATCTTAGGCAAGGTGTTGATAGCTGATTTACTGATATCCCTGACTGTATAAATACAAAATTATATTCTTAAATGCTGATACTGGATCAGCTCTCTGTGTGCTACAAAAATGTAGCTACTTAAAGCGTGACTGAAACTGATGTTATAACGCATACTGGTACATATGCATATATATTTATGTTTTTGGTGGGGTGTAGGTGATCACACCTATCCTATAGCTATATGTACATACATGTTTACTTAATACGTCTCGGCTGAACGTTAAAATCTTTCGTAGGAGGAAATTGATATTATTTTACAGGATCCAGTGTGTACACACAAATTATACTCATTTTCAATGCAATAAAACATTCATATTGAACTGGAGGGCATAGCTAGGACTCAAACGTCCGACCAGCTTACAAAATATTTATCAATAATAAAGGTAACTTAATTGCTATACAAAAATACATAATA
This sequence comes from Ecdyonurus torrentis, assembly GCA_949318235.1. Classification (NCBI taxonomy): domain Eukaryota; kingdom Metazoa; phylum Arthropoda; class Insecta; order Ephemeroptera; family Heptageniidae; genus Ecdyonurus; species Ecdyonurus torrentis. Next base: position 22,439,477 of record OX439127.1, read on the forward strand.
CATATGCAAATATATCTTATGCATTTAAAATTAAATCATCTTACCTTTAAAAAAAAGCACTATCATGCCTCACAGAGTTAAAGTTCTTCAAAACAATATCGTTGCTCAAAATTTTGTTAGAGGACGCACGTGGACGGAGGTGACGGTTTGAACTCTTAATAAAAAATTGCTGACAGAATGGTCTCTTAAGCATTCGCGGCACAACCAAGACATTTACATCATTCTGTGAATTTACTATGTATTATGTTATTTTACTAGCAACATTGTAAATACATACACTAGGCGATGTCACTTTCATCAGACTTTCATTGCAAAAACAAAACACTGTCGGCACGGCACAAACAGCTGTTCAAAAAAATTGTAAATAAAAATATTTTGATTGTGGTCGGCTGGTCGCTGGTCGCAGTGGTCGCTAGCTGGTCGCTATTTCACGATTGGGTTTTGATGCAGCAGGTAAAAATATAACAACAATTGGTATGATTTAAGGATAAAGTTGTATATTGTATAGCTGGGCTCTAAAATTAATATTAAATCGCATAAGAATACAAATATATAAATTATATGCATGCAAACATCATAATATGATGATACATACTTTCACAACATAGAAAGGACGTCGTGTATGTACACGCTCTGCCATGCAATTTTTATATTATATAAATATATTATGAATTATGAGAAAAGTGGTATGCATGTAATTACAAAAGCATTGGATGGACTGTATTAGTTAAATTTTTGTTGCAGCTTTTCAGCTGGATTTAAGATCTCTGTCTCTCTTGGAGTTTTATTTTGCATAAAATGTTGAGAGCTAGGGTGAGTATATGAATCACAACACAACATGCAGTGATGTGTATGTATGTATGTATGTAACAGGCTCGATAAATAATGCTTTGGGTCCCTTTACTCATACAGTGTACACTTTATTGGCATTGTTGTTTTATGGCATGATCCAACTTATGTCAACATAAAAAGAAACGGTACTAACTATCATACTGTTGTACTATTTTCAGCAGCAACAGCAGCGGGTTGCATCCTCAAGAGATACGTCAGGGTACAGGAGAGTTCCAACGAATAATGTTCGAGGCATTGAACGTATCAAAACTCTATGGGTTCATTTAGTAATTGGTGTGGCACTTATTTCTGGAGGTGTTTGGCTTTTGATGTGGAGCGAGGTAGGTGAACAATCCGTGTCATGTATGAACCATTATACAGGAGGTCATGTCTCATGTTAAGTTATTTGCAACTGATCTAGTTGCTTACAAGATAGTTAATGCAAAAGACAGTTGTGACATGACACAAGAAGTGTGCCAGAGCATTATACCAGTACCTCTTTTAGATGAATGGGCATTGGAAAAATACTGACATTTTTATATCTCATATGTGAATTTCTAATTTTTGAGTTTATTAAGTATTTTTTATTTATAATTCATTTTTAAAAGTCGCGAAATGACGTCATGGTCGGTAACTTTTCCTATGCCCATATCGACGTTGTTGCGAAAAAAATGTGTAACTCGTATTTTGTCAGGCAAAGCAAAATGTGTAAGTCATTTTTTGTCACGCTAAGCAGTATGTGTATCTCGTTTTTTGTCATGCGAAGCAATATGTGTAAGTCGAGCGCTATCTCCATAACGTTCGGGAACGACTTACACATTTTACTTTGCGTGACAAAATAAGAAATACACATATTACTTAGCGTGACAAAAAATGACTTACACCTTTTTCTTCGCCTGACAAAATACGAGTTACACATTTTTTTCGTAACAACGTCGATATGCATAAGTTACCAATCAGTTTTCGATTTTCAAACATTAATTAAAATTCTAAATGAAGTCAAAAATTAGAAAGTCCCGTATACAGGGTTGGGCCGTGCAATCCGGAAACATTTCAATCTTGATTTTCTGCCGATCCGTTTGCACGATTTTCTTTCCGTTTAGTTTTTCATAAAGCTAATCGGGCAAAAAGAATACATGGCCATAAAATACCGGATTTTTTAAGTGAAGTAATTAAAGTTGGTAGATGAAGTTTCGGTAAAGATTACCCCTCGCGCCCGAAAATCACTGATCGATGCTTTAAAATTCTTTGGTTACAACCGATTTGGTATGTACAAAATTTTATCATAATTTGCTGAATGTGAAACATTCATGATATAGTCAAATGTCTTTGAAAACAAAGAGCATGTAATAAAAAGGGCAGTTAGGACCCATGAAGCTCAGCAAAAAAGGCCTATATGTATAAAGTGCTGTAATTTAGGGGCAAAATTAGAGTCAGCACCACCAAAATAGCTTTCAATGCAGAAGAATGCTTCAATGAGCATTGTATGCCATTACAGTTCATCTGACACTGATTTGTAGATGCAGGAGTAAAAGGGGTTAAACGTTGCAAACTTCGGCAGTTAAAATTTCCAAAAATGGAAATTTTGCCATATTCAATTTTTTAAAAATGATATAACGTCGTCCCAAAACGCGAAAGACAGTCGTAGTACTGATAGATGGCTCGCTTATAACCTTGATGAAGTACCTGGGGCCTGGGGTTGCTAGGACCCAAGTTTTGCACTAGTTTCCACGTCCTGGCCGTCCTTCGTAACAATAGTCGGGCGCGAATAAAAACTTAATTGAAACATCATCTACCAACTTTAATTACTTCACTTAAAAATTCCGGTGTTTTATGGCTATGTCTTCTTTATGCATATAATTTGCTTTGTGAAAAGCTAAACAGAAAGAAAATCGCACAAACAGATCGGCGGGAAATCAAGATTGAAATGTTTCCGGATTCTACTGCCCAACCCTGTAAATTGATTCAGGACAGTGTCCTCTTTTAGAATATGAAATAATATTATGTACCCCCTAAAAAAAATATATATATATATATATATATAGTTTTCCTTGTTGTTTATTATCCAAAACAAGACTTAGCTCAGTTACATTGGAATTAAATGTTTACATACAATATATTATCCTTAAGCTAGAGTATATTTACATAACTCAATATGTATTATTCATTCCAGAGTCAAATGCTTCAAAAAACACTTTCCTTGGATGAAGGACTACAATCTATTATTTCAATTTATAATCCAACTGATGCTGTATTACCAAGCAACGAAGGCAAATTAGTTCATGTTATCGGCCCTCTGGAAGTCGGTGAACCACTCACTGAGTTTGAGTATGGGGTTTCTATTCCAGCTCTTAAGCTAAAACGACGTGTTCAGATGTATCAGTGGGTTGAAGAAAAAACAATGAGGTACTGTATAAACTTCTTGATAATACTCGATCTTCCTATTGTGAAATTTTTGTTGTTTTTTAGGGAATCAGAAGTAGACATTCCATTTCATGATGACAGTCTGTCTGAAACAAGTTATTTTTATTTTACTGAATGGAGGGATAAACTTATTGACAGCTCCAAGTTCACTCAACCATATGGCCATGAGAATCCAAAGTAAGTGCTTTTAAATGATAAAAATAAGATTCCTTATTGACCCAGGCAGTTCATAGTAACAATTAGTAACTGGTAGTTACAATAAGCATCGGTATTGTCAAAATAACTAAAAATAATAATAATATATCGATGGTTTCGAGTAAGAGCCTCATACAGCACAGAAGTCTAGTTTTGAGATATTTTAGGTTAAAGTTAAAAAAATTGTACTGATTCTACTTGTTATGGTAGCTGTGTGAACTTAATTATTATTTAAATGTAGGTTCAATACGCAACTAACCGTAAATGTGAAAGTTTTACTACACACCCTTATAAGTGTAATTAAGGGTTGAAGAATAGTTTTGTATCATATCATATAGTTTTTGTATCAAAAAGGCTAAACGTCAGTTTAGAGTATAAACCTCGTATAATTATGCAAAATGCAGAACTTCGCAATTAAAAATGCTTAATCGTGCAAAAATTTCTTGGTACATTCATTGTATCCTTATAAATGAGTTTTTATGTTTTTTTATTCAATTTAAAGTTTACAATTAACCAGGTATGTAACAGTTAATTAAGAATTAAATTTAAATGAATAATCGGACAGTCAATACATAATGCAGTCTTCCTGCATAATGCATTGTACCTGAGGAACCATGTGGGTCTGTTTACAGTCACCTTGTATGACGTATGTCAAAATTCAAAGTTTTACGAAGGAAACCGAGTTCTGATGACAGTAAAAGGGTGAATTATACCACCTCATCTTGGGGCTAACAATGTATTTATCATTATTTACTGGGGTACTGAATCACCATTTTCTGTTTTAGAGAATTCCCCTTCAAAACAACAATTTATGCCAGTGAACATGTGAATGTTGGAGGATACTACTTTAGTCAAAATTTAAAAGATTTATTCACTGATTATGTACTTGTAACAAGTGACGAGAGACCAGAGAGAAGAGATATAAAATTACATTCAGGTTTATACTACCACAGTCAAGATGTTTGGAATCCAGAGGTTGGAGACATCAGAGTTCAATTCTCTTATGCTGGCTTAGCTGGAGAAGTGGTAATTATTTATATAAATCTTTATTTGAAGAGTGTCCCATAGCTCGGTGAAAATCTTGCAAGCACAGAGATATAATGATCCATAGTTTTTCTCCGAGTCTGTAAGGACTGAGAAAGGTAAAATATGCTGTTTCTCTTGGAGTTTTCATGCCGAACGCTATCCAATGTGTTATTATTATATTTTTATCTCTGTGCTAACAAGATTTTCACCGAGTTATGGGACATTGCTTTTGTAAGGCCCTTGCTGTTGTCTCCTATACTTTTCTTTCCAATTTATCATACTTAACCAGGATGATTAATTTTCCTCGATATCTCATTAATGTTTATTTAATTATTATCCTATTAAAAATACTGTATTTGCAGTGGCTATTTAATTAGAATTAATGAGAATGCCACATTAGGATTCTCATAATTTTTAAACATATTTCTCCTGTAAACTTTACAGCTATACATTTTGGTATTTCAGGTTACTGTTGTAGCCAAGCAAGTTAAGCACGAGTTACATCCTTTTCAAACTCAAGCTGGACATGAAATATTGATAATGCGACTTGGCAGATATTCTATCGGTGAAATATTTCAACATGAACATAAACAAAATTGGCTTTTGTCTTGGAGCTTACGAGCAAGTTGTGGGCTCTTGTTATTTATTGGTACCAGTTTTTTAACACGTATGCTAAAGGATATAGGAAACTCACAAACCAATTCATGGGGTAAGATATTATTTTTATTGTATTTAGTTAATTATTGATTTTTTTTTCTGCAAATTACTAATTATCTTTTTTTTTTGGTTTTTTTTTTTTTTTTTCTTTTTTTTTCTTTTCAGTTTTCAGATATACGTCTGTGAGGGATATGCTGACAATACACACTGGATTATTGAATTTTTCAATATCTATTTCAATAAGCTTCTCGATTGTAGCATTAACTTGGATGTCATTCAAACCTGTAATGGGATCATTTTTATTGTTTGCCGCTGCATTGCCATTTATTTTCTTTATTTTAAATGCACTGTGTAGCGCGGAGACTAAAAATCCATACAGGCAAATTTAAAATATTTTAACCATCATGTTGCAGAAAAAGCAGCCAACACTAAAAAGTAAGAGCATAAAAATTCTCCATATCTTTTTTTGTTTTATTTAATTGAAATGAAAGAGTTTTTATGTATTTTGTCTTAAGCTCAATATGTTATTCTGTAGCTGTGTTTGTTGATCTCGCATAATATAATATCTTATATTTGTAAAACTGTTGTCAAAATGACACACTATTATGTTACCACTTAATTACAATTGTGTCATAAAAGCCCTACCTCATCAAATCAGCAAAAACAATCTAATGATTTAAAACATTATGAACATTAAATCTAGTCAAATAAATTATAAATTTAATTTAATTATAAATTATTCCTTTCAATCTTTTTGTATTGAATGTTAAATAGAGATTTAATATGCTCACAATTTTTAACATAAAAATTTGCTGTAATGGGAATATAATTTCACATTATATATTTCTCTGCAGGGGCAATTATTGGAATTTTGTGAAGTTTTTTCAACCATTTATTTATTGCTCATGTAGAATAGTGTTAAATATATTTTTATTTTGTATTTTAAATATTGGATTTGCGGTAGCTTCCAGTGTATTATTGAACATATATTTATGTTGTGCAATCAAAAACTATTTGTGCCAAGTTCAATGCACCAAAATAATATTAATCACATAAATAATGATTATATATATATTCAGGTTTGATTGTATCACATATTTATCATAAAACAATACATTATATCTAGTCAATTGTTGAACTCTCAGTCAGTCTTTCTCAATCCCTTTTGGGATTTTTGGTATGTTTAATGGTGTAACATGCATTATTTAATTTTACCTTGTACATACTTTGTCTAGTCATACAGTCAATAAAGGTCTATATACTTGCAACTTTGCAATAAAATGAGAGGAAATTTTTCTGGTATGTGTTTGTGTGTGTGTAAATATATAAGAGGGAAAAAAATAGAAGACACCATCAATGTCATTGATTTTACTCTTGTAGGGAAAATATTCCTCTTTTCTCTATTTTTCAAAAGCCTGTTGCTGGTTTGCTGTTTTCTTGATTGTGCTTGTGGCTTTGAAAATGTTCCATGACAAATCTTCAAAATTAATAATGAGACTGCATTGATCATTTTTAACTATTGTTTGCATAACTATAAGTTGTATTAAATCTATGTGTAGAGACAAGGTCTCTCTAACAATGAGGTTGGGTGCTACTAGATAAATTTTGGATGAAACCTCGCAGCTCATGTTCTACATACAAAAATAAAACAGACCCAACAAACTTAGAAAGAGCTAGCAGATAACTTTGTAATCTTGTTTTTATTAACCATGGCTTCTTATGGGGGAATGAAGCTGCATAACTTGAGTTAGAATTTTTTTTTTTAAATGCTCATGAAATTTTTACTGTACCTTATACTGACTGTAATCCTCAAAGCGATTGTTTTCCTAAATTTCAAATTAATTGAATAAAAAACAAATTGTATTCAAATTGATTAAAATTCAGTAATAGGGTGTATGCGCATGACGTCTTCTTTAATGCGCTTGGAGGCCATAATGGAGTAGTGAATAACATTGCTCAGCATAGGACAAACTTCGTTAAGCCAATTTTCTTTGAGAAATCGGTTAACTTTTTGTTATTGCTATTTTTCTCACATACTTGAGATACTAATTCAACATATTTACAGTATCAATGCTCTCAAAATTATTGCATAGTGTTTTTAAACTGGAAAAATTACTTATTTTCTTATGCCACCCATGTTATTGAGTTATCCAACATGGCGTCGACTTTAACATGAATGCATAGACCCTATACAATAGCTTTGATTGAGCTAAAAGTAAGTTACACAGAAAAAAAATCATAATAATTAAAAAAAAAAGTGTCAATAAAACTGGAGGTATAGCTGCTTCATTCCCTCACAAGAAACCATGTTCTAGACAGGAACTCAAAGTTGTCAATTTACATTGTTAGTATTGTTGGGCTCAGAGTTTTTTTTTTTTTTTTTTTTTTTTTTTTTTTTTTTTTTTTTTTTCTTTCTTTCTTTTTTTTCCCTTAACCTTCTTGTTGCAAGTTTTCTATTGGGAGAGACTTAATGGTTAAAAATGTTTTTAAATGTCAATATAATTTTTGAGAAATTTTTGAGTAACATCATACCTTCATGTCATCAATTCATGATGAAATCAAGTTATATGACTCAAAATGACATCACTATATAGTTCACTGATGCTCGCGTGATATCACATAAATTTGATCCAATGCAAAATTTTGGTACTGAGCTCAACCTCTTTTTGTAGAGAGACCTTAATGTATATAGGCAGCTTCGTGCAAATTTTGTATGCAATAACAACAAAAAACACAATCATTATATAGATATACCCTATTTTATGAACAAGTTATGTTGTAGCTGATATAGGAAACGTGACTTTGCAATAATTAGTTATCTTTTTTATTGCCAAGTCAATTTCTTTCCTTATTTATTGTTGTGAATTCTTTTAAATAAAACATAATCAATTAAATACTGTATTTTTATTTATTGTATTGTATCATCACCTACATAGTTTGCAGTATATAATATAAGTTATTGAAATCAGGTAAATTTAATAAAGAACACTTTACATATTATGAGGAATCACATAAATATAATGTATTGAAAGGAAAGGAAAGGCAAATTGCAAAAGAGACTTGCAAAGTGTGTAGATATAGCAGTAATAATTTTTGTTTCATTTTTGTTCATTATATAATTGCAAAGAATACCTTTTAAGTTTTTCCATATTATAATTGTAAAACAATTAATTCTACACACTTAGTTTGGTTACAGCATGCAAGAAAATAATCTTTGCAACATAATTATATAATCTAATGAAACATATTTGTTTAGCAGTTTTTCAATTTTACTACACACGGTGCAAGTTTCTTTAAGAACTTAATTTGTCCTATAAACAATTTGTACCATTCAGTACCAAATTATTATCATTTATTATTATTATTTTTTTTTTAACCCATACATTCCGTTAATCATATACTTAAAGTGATACATAACCCTAAAAATAAGTCTTTTTTGTTCTATTCTCAAGTAATTCAATAGAAATTAGTCGTTTATTTGACTTTTCCAGCCCGCGGAATAAGCAAGCCCCGCGAGGGTAAAGAGGAAATCTCTGACGTCAGAGATTTCCTTTACTGTGTGAGTAAAAAATCTGTACACCTTCTCAGGTAAGCTTACCAGGTACAGCAGGGGGTGCAAATTTTTTACACTCATAGTAGAGGGGCGTGTACTCTATATCGTTACCCTCGCGGGGCTCGCTTATCCCGCGGACTAGAAAAGTCAAATAAATGACTGATTACTATTGAATTGTTTTAGGAAAGAACAAAAAATACTTATTTTTAGGGTTGAGTGTCGCTTTAAGCTTTGGAATGTGCATTTTCTATCAGGAACTTATAGAGGAAAAAGGTCATAATATTAATGAATAGGAATTAAAATAATTATGTTATGGTTTATAATATAATAATTATTTATAAGTATATCTTAGGCTACAGGTACAGTACCTATATTATATCCTTACAGGATATAATAATTTCTTATCGACTTGAAAGGTAAAATTTATACATTTTTCTTATTTTAATCCCGACATGCAACAATAAAATTTAATAATGGGCCACTTGCAATGAACGAACTTTTTAAAATAATTTGATATATTATAATGTATTTCTTATGGAAAAATCGTTTTCACTTACTTGTTGTGACAATTAAAAACATTTCCTTGCAAGTGGTCCATTGAAATTACGTCAACACAAACAATAATTATATAAGTGTGTATATATTAATGTATGTTATAAAAACATAACATAGAAATACAAATAACAAATAATTAAATATGGAAGAACTTACTATGAAAAGTAGGCTTTCCTTGTACATCTCTTTGTATGTACAACAATAATAAAAAAAGAGATTTCTGAAGGCCTGTTGACATGTAGCAATAAAAGCGACTGCAACAATCATTTTAATTGCTGCAATATTTAAGTATTTTTTTAAGGGTGCATTCACATATTTATTTGTTGTAATTTTGTGCAGCAAATTGATAAATAGCATTTTTGTCAAAAGGGAATAATTATTTTGCTGTGCAGATAAATAAAAAATAATAATAGGCCTAATAATACCTTAAAAAAAAAAAAATAAAAAAAAAAAAATAGAAAAAATAAAAATAAAAACAAATACGTGAATGCACCAAAATATCCGAAAATTTTCAACTACAGTATTTCCAAATTTGCAAAAATAATAATAAATTAAATTGACATCTATATTTTTTAAAAACATTGCAGCAATAATTTCCATCACTACATGCAATAAGAATACCCTAACAAATTGTTGTGTTATATTTCATTTCCCAGTCTGAGCAATTTTACAGCAGGACCTCTATTTTTATAGTATGAGGAGAATACTAGAATATTGTCATCTCTGTAAACACAAGCACACCCGTAAGTACATGTATCAAATATTTTGAATATTTAAATATCCCAAACAGATTTTACTGTGGTTCATTTGATTACATAATCGTTAATTTTAAAACTTTCGATGTTGTATGATGTCAGTATGTAGGTACACAAATTAAAGCCAAATTTATTAACTAATTTTACAGAAATACATATTAATATGTACATTAAAATTTTATGATATATTTCCTACATACGTACACACGTGTACTTTAATACACATAATTTATCACAATTAATTATTGTATATAAATCATGTAGTTTAACTACTATATGTATTTATATTATGTAAATTATATAAATTGTTACAAAATTTTTCACACACAATAGTAATAATTTTATGATGTTTTACAAATAAAATTTTACTACCTCCAAAAATGTTGCATTTAAAAAATATCTTTTTCATTGTATTACATGTATAGGACATACACGACATTTAATATTTTAGAATGGATTGGAATAGAGGGTCCACAACAAAATGCCTTGCAAATATTAAGGTATATGCTACTCAAAAAAATATACAGATCATTCATATGATTCTTGGACAAAAATAAAAACATTTAAGTAACTATAGAAGATAGAACATTGCTGTATATATTATTTTGTTTATACCTATTAATACTTGTATTATCATTAGGCTATTATTTATTTTTAATTTTACTATACAAAAAAAAAAAAAAAAAAAAAAAAAACTTCAAAGCTTTCAAGTATAATTCTTAATTATCCAATCAAATGTATAAACCAAATAACTTTGAAGCAATGTTGCTGTGAAAAAATTCAAAGCACAAAATTTTAATTCTGTTTTTAATTTCAAATAAAAACCCCAATAAACAAACTTACTATTAAAAATTTCAAGATTTTGGAAACTTCATCATGGCAAGTCATGAATATTATTGACTCCCCTATTCCTTTCTTTTTAATAATGTTTCCTTTTCCTTAAGACAACACACACAAATAGGACATTACACAATTAGGTACTTGGATACAAGTTTCTAAATCTACATTGCATAGATTGGAAGGCATTAAGTGCATAACACAATTATTTATCTAAAGCATTGCAAAGTAACTCTTGTCGTGAAAAACAAATGAACAAAAGGCTTGAAATATAGCTTTAATTCTGCATGCACTATTATCTACTTAAACTACCAGTGGCTTAGCAAATAGGGGAAAGGGATGAGTGTACACTATATATAATGGTGTGAACTCTGAACCTTAATTTATATAACCAAGATGGCAAACATATATAGAAAGAAAAATATAAGGCAAATTTTAAGAACTAAAATTAACATAACAAAGCTTCAAAACATGTAAAATATGCGGTATCTTATAAACTTGAATTAAAGAATAAAGGTCGGAGAACCCTTGTGAAAAATTTCAAGTGATCCCCAATATAGCTAAACCAACTGTTAATCTATAACTGTTTCTTGGATGGCATAGTATTTTTAAGTTTATATATATATATATATATATATATATATATATTGTTTTTTCATTCAAAATTGCTATTGCAAGTGCAATATAAAATTCATTAGTTGTGAATATTTTGTTACTTATTTAAAATGTATCGTAAAGAAGGTCCTCGTCAGACGTACAAAAGTCATATGGTATGTATTAGGCTCATCAGCTTAAGATACAAGCTCTGGCTATGATACAGGTTACCAAATAAGCTGCATGCATAATACACCATATACATATGGGTTGTTCAACGTTTGAAGAACACAAATTCTGAGCTAATCTCAGCAAATTACAGTGAAAGTCAGATAATTCCAGCTCTGTTCTTCAGTTGCTCTTCAAAATATGAAAGAACGGGTTAGAGCAAGCATGAAAGCTTACATTCAAGTTACATACAAGTAACAAATAAATTACATATCTACATAGAGGTATATATATACAAAAGAAAAAAAAATGTTTGAGACTTAAATTTATAAACTATATGGAAAGATACAGAGATATAGGAAATAAACAGTTTAAAAATTAACCCCTCCTTTTGTAAAATTTAAATACTTTGTGTAGCATTATTTTATGTAACATGCTTTACAATTTTTAAATTGTTTTTTTTCCTAGTATGTAATAATATCTACACAGTTTCAGACACTGGAATAATAATAAAAACTCTTGCCTCTTGGAAATACTGCAGAGCATTACTCTAATTAAGTCCCCATACTCCAAATATGAATACATTGCATTTGCATTAGGTAGTAGAGTATAAATTAATTATCACAGTGTCTGTACAAAATAAATCATAATAATTAAAAACAACACAGTGTTGTAGTCAGGAGACATAAATACACAGAAATGGATACAATATGATGCATTAAAATGCATCTTTGATGTTCTGAAACTGTCGAACTGCTAAATCTACTGGCAGATCAAAGTTGAAGTCTCCAAGTTTCTCCAGACATCGGAAACTATCTTCAAATCCTGAAATGGATACAGAACAATTTTTAAATTCAACTGCATTGATTGCTATACTAATGGGAACTATTTAAATTATAAGCTTTAACAGAATATTATTTAAAACCTTAAAAATCTAGCCGTCTATTTTACAAAAATGGATTTTTCAATTATTTGAACTTCCATCTTCAAAGATAACTTAAGTAAAGTAAGCCACCATGATTGGATATGATAAAATTAGAGGATATAGGAAACCAGCCATGGCCTTACTATATTAAAGAGATACCCTTAAGTTTGACAAGGACATTTCTTCACTAAGGTAGTTTTATTTATTTCAATTTTATCATACTTTATCTTCAAAATTCCCATTTAATTATTGTATTTTACCTGTCTTTGCTACATAGCTCCATGGTTGATAATATGCCTCAGTCAAAGGCTGGTAACGAAACAGCATACGAAGCCATGGCACCAGTTTGCGAGCACTGTGGGTAGTTAAAATACATTCAGAAAAATTATCACCAATGCCCACTGCATCTCTAACAGATAGAGGGATACTAAACATGATCATTAAATATATAATTAAGAAACAAATATTTCTCTGCTTTATAGCTATGTAATAATGTTTTATTATTATTACTATCCTTTCCTTTGAATTTATTACCAAATACATAAATAACATCTTTTATTTGAGCAAAATCTTTGAACACCATGATTAAAAAATTAATACACAAAAAGCAGTCACAGGTATTGGGAATCATCATATTGGGTATTGGGAAATGAGCATATCCATCCTCATTCTTACAGACAATTCACAGGGGAATTCAGACAGGTAGAGTGTAGAGCAATTGCTTGGCTGCCAATCACTTTCATTCCTGTCTTGACAAGAGAGAGCGCACATGCACTACTTTTACATGTTGTGGGTGGTCGAGCTTTTTTCCCATTAGCATTGTCATTCCTTCCGATACACTTATTGTATATTTATTCTTTTAAGTGCAATATTGGATCTGATAGGATGAAACAAGCATATAGCTTTTCAGTGTGAGAGAATGAGAGATGTTAGGTAATTTCAAGTTTGCACAAAAACTCCATTCTTTGGACTTCTATTTTATATAAAGAAATGTCTAGTATTATTTACACTATAAAAATTATTCCCATTTTCCATTAACTATTATGTAGAGAATTTGTTTCATTATTTTTCTATTGATCGTGCTCTAATTATTCTATGTACTATTCATCTTTTACAATTTTTTAACATCATATATTTAATCGCAGCATTTTTTCCCCTTATACAACTAATAGTAATAATTTTTCAGTATAGAAAATATTAACAATAAAGACAACTTACTTCAAAGATGCACAGACAAAGGCCTTAAAATGAGAATCATTGCTTCTCTTGTAACCCGAGTGACTAGAAAGAATGTTGCCTATCGCCCCAAGCAGACTCTGTATAACAAAGAAGTAGATTATGGGAGCCACTTTATCATCAAGTTCATGCCAGAATAAAATTTTATTACATCAACATTATGTTAATTCACAAAAGCATGGCATTAAAATGTGCATGCCCAGTGCTATTCTAAGACAAAATTATGTTAGTATAAAAATATTTCATAGTGAGCATTATGCTTAGTTTAGATATGTGAACATGTTAAGTACATTAACAAACAAACAAACAAATACCTCTTTGTTGGAAGAAGAAGATCCGCCTACTATATCCAGGTTGAAGCTTTGAGATAGCTTGCGTGCAGGTGTTGAGTTATATGTTTCACCATTCTTCAATTCATAGTACTTCATTACCAGTTCCCATGCATGCATCATTTTACCTGTAGAGTAGCTTCGTTGAGGAAAACATCCCATAAATGGAACTACACTCACACTCTGACCCACCTGGTTAAATGCAAGTGTGTATTAGTCAAATGTAAAATACCAGAAGTAGAAAGTACATTTCTATTCAAATAATTAACTAAAGGAAAGATCATAAAGCATGTTTATAGTTTATATAGAAGTTTGTGTTACGCAAACATATTAAGTTTTAAAAGAAATAATAACAAGGATGAGAAAGCCACTAAATTACATACAGGGTTATTACTATTATTAAATCAGTAAATATGTCATCCTTGACTCAATCTTATAGCCCAGTGCTTGGATTATAACATCCTGAAACCCTATTGGTACTATTATTTTCCAAATAGAGACTTTCATGCAATATAACTTTCTATATGAACGTACTTTAATTAATACTTTACTTTTCCTCCAATAAAGATACTAAGAAAAATAAACTATCACTGTTAAGTATGATAAATTTGAAAGAAAAGAATAGGAGAAAACCAGCAAGGAGAAATGGAGTGTGTTATGCTTTTGTTAATTGTAACAAACTATCCAATATGATAAATTGAAAGAAAAGGATAGGAGAAAACCAGCAAGGGCCTTACCATAGTGAAGAGAGTCCCATAGTTCGGGGAAAATCTTGCTAGCACAGATATAAAATAACTAACACATTGGAATCCATTCATAGTTTCTCTCTGAGTCTGTAAGGACTGATGAAGGCATAACACGCTCCATATCTCTCTTGGAGTCGATTGCCGAAATATTTCCAATGTGTTAGTTATTTTATATCTGTGCTAGCAAGATTTTCACCAAACTATGGGACTCTCTTCACTATGGTAAGGCCCTTGCTGGTTTTCTCCTATCATTTTCTTTCAATTTATCATACCTAACCGCGATGGTTTATTTTCCTTAATATACATAAAACTATCCAATATGTTATTAATTGTTATGTTCTTTTCATTTGTCTCTTGTAACACCAACACCAGAATCCTACTTGATTTAAGGTGAAGGTGAGAATAATTTAACCCAGTACCAACAATCAGATAGGAACTGCAAGTGGTATTATTATTATTATTTATCTCTGTGCTAGAAAGATTTTTACCGAACAATGGGACTCTCTTACATTGGTAAGACCCTTGCTAGTTTTCTCCTATTATTATTATTATTTGATTTATTTTCATTTATTATTATTTTTTTTTTTTTCAAATTTATCTTTCCTCTGATAAAAAATTACAATTCATTTACTATTTTTAATACTCTGTAAAATAAAAGCATTCAGTTAAAAAAAAAACAGTAATATTCAGAAAAGTAGCATAGATATGATATTAAAAAGTGATTACTCACTGGCATCAAGCCATGCTGAATGAGATCACGTAAGCTAGGTGCCAGTTGTTTGCGTACTGCTGTTGTCAGTTCCTCATTACAAATTACAACAGGTGCATCCTCTGAGTCTGATGTGTAATCACTATCAGTTGGTGCGGCCTCTTGCTTAGAAGCCAGCAAGAGAACATGTCCTACTGCCATTTCCAGACGAGCTCGCATATCCCTGCACCATTTTAACAAACAATCACCAACATGCATACTATGCCATACTACAATTAACCACTTATTGATCAAAGAAATCGTATTGTGTTAATTTATATGCATTATACATGCACTCTATCTCTTTTTCTGTTTAAGGATAATGACTTTCATAGGATTAAAACAGTGGGGTACTCTATTAACTTGGTAGCTATTATGTTACATTGAAACTCCCAGAATTTTTTGTCCTAGATGCCAAGCATAAATATAGTTACACATTGAGTACTGTACTGTAACTGCGTAATTTTTTTAAAATGGAAATACAAATAAACTGGAAGGTATTAAAAGAAACGTTAAAATGCAGTTTGTTAATTTTACTGTCAATAAGTAATTTTATAGCATTCCCCATTATTTTGTAGTTAATGCCACTTTTTTTTTTTCTTTTTTTTTTTTTTCTTTTTTTTAGCATTACTATAATGTTTAACCACGGAATATCATTGAAAAGTTGCACTTACCCCCAATGATTGGCCTTCATAGTTCTCTTTAAGGAGTTCTTTCTAAATGCATCACTGCCACATCCAAATTGAGTAACAGCAAACATTTGCAGTAAAGTTGACATCTTTTTCATTATGTTTAAAGTTTTTTCTCTGACCTGTAACAGTAAAACTTTAATATATTAATATCTTAAACATAATGATATTTTTGAATACACAATGAAAGTATTTTATCTTGCCTCTTGTTCTGTACGATGGTTTATTCTGGTTCGTGTGGCTGTGCCTGGATATGAAGCTCTTTTGCCATTCATGGAAAGTGCAGCAGCTGTTTTGGCTACTCCATGAACTGGGCATGAACATCCCCAATCACCATTTTCCCCAGTGCTTTCCCCTGCAAAACAAACATCAAAATAAGCATTGAACTGACTCGTCTAAAAGTCGGGTGGACGTATAAATATTAACTTTACCTTGCAAGAACTCAATAAATCTTTCCAGATCAATTATTTGTGTTTTTAGTTGTAAAACTAGCTGTTCTTTCATCTTTAGGGGGCTGACTAGCTGGAAACCCAAAGTAAATGTTAATAATGTTTATTTACGGAAGGTATAAGTGACAAAGAACAAGCTTTGCAGTTTTATTTACCTGACTAATGGCATGGTCTACTTGACTCTTGAGATCATCAACAGTTAATTTATCAATGTTGTCAACATTTAAATTCAATTTTCCTTTCAGTTGGTCTGAAAAACGATTATAAAATTAGAGAAGGTTACCAAAAAGAAAATCATCATTAAAGATACCAAACTCCTGTTGTATCAGATGAAGAATAATCAATGTTATAATAACCTACTTTTAAAAAAGATTAAACATATGGAGAAGAAAAAAATGGGGAGTTACGAAAAGTTGGGAATGATAGATATCAGTAGTGATATCTTTACACTAACCATGTGAGAAAGAAAATACTGTAATTTCTAACACAGCTCACACGTATTTATATGAGTAAGCAGCTAACATATACCCTTTATAAATGCTATGCATTTCATTTCAGCATAAAATAAAAATAAAGTTCTCTATCACGCAGTGTCCGTCAACTTCCATAAAACAACATGAGCTTTTTAATGATTAGCCTAAACATAACATGGAATCTTCAAAACTGATGACAATATTTACGATAATATTAATGTGGCCCCACAAGAGAGCGTGAAAATACTGTTAATTCTTCAATATGCATGACAATTTCTGTTTTTGATGTCAGAAAGAGGCAAAAATTAGTTTTACAATGATGTGCGGGTTGCATAAATTGCAATTTTCTGACAACTGTTACGGCGCTACAGTTGGGTTTTGAGACAAACTAATGATACTATGTCTTTGATACTATGATCTATGTCTTTAAAGGTAACTAGCTCCCATTCCTTAATATTGTATTATGTATCTATGTGTTTCATTCTATCAAATATTTTTTATTGGTCAACTTGGTAATAAATTCAGTATTATAATTCTTACCAATAATAATTTTCTGTCTTTCCAGTACAACACTTTGAGGCAAGCCAGCTTCTCCTGTCTGGTAAGCATAATGTTCTAATTCTTCAAGCTGAGTCTTTAGCTGGCCAATTAGTTCTTTCTGCTTCTCACGTTGAGCATTCATCTTTTCTTCTAAATCTTCTCCATCCTAAACAATAAATAATATTTCAATGTATCAAGGCAACAAATAAAAAAAAAAAAAAAAAGAAAAAAGAAGAAGAAGAAGAAGAGGAAAAGTTGATGAAAGAGTGTTTTTCAACTTACTGGTGCAGGTGCAGGGCATGTCTGTTCTTTGAATTTATTGTCTCTGATATCTGGAATTCCTCTGAAGGCAAATTCTTCCAAGTCTTTTAAAAGAAGTTCCTTTTTCTCGGGAGGAGCATCAACAATTTGTCGAAGTCGGAACTGAACCTAAAACAAAATAAACAAAGATGAGAGTCAGTCGTCAAGTGGGTTAGCCATTTTAATGGCAAGACTGACCAAACATTCACAAAATTGAAATTATGCTGAGTTACAATAAATAATTTTAAAGTTGACATCAATCAAATATATAAAAGTTGTGTCATTATCTAATCTGAGTAAGTATTACACCAATATATTCACCAGTTTTGAAGAGCACATAAAGTAAATACAATTATAGCTATAGACTTAGTTTTCCATAAAATTACCTGAGCAAAATGAGTTGTTAAAGCTATTAAGGAAGAATTCAGAAGTTCTTGTTGTTCTTCCAAGTCTCTCAGCTTTTCAGCCTCACTGGAATAGCTATGTAAACAACACACAAATAATAATTAGACACTCAATGTACGCTGCTTCAATACAATACATTAAATTACTTGTAACTGTTGTTGGCTCAGTTTTGAGAAAAAAAAAAAAAAAAAAAAATCTGCTTACAGTTAGCAACCACTAAGCATACTACTGGGAACCAGAATTGCATGTAATAAATTTATTTTTTTATTTTGAACAATACAGTATAATATGTAACAAATTTGTTGTTTCATTTTACACCGTATGCAGTTACGCAGAATTGTAAGTCTCAAACTTTTTTTTTTTATTATTATTATTATTTAACGGTACCCTAATACATAAAAGAAAAACAAACAATAATACAAAATAATAAATGCAAATAATAATGTTACTATAATGACTGTAATTGTTCATTATACTGTAAAAACAATGTAAAATAATGTAAGAAATTAATCCAATGTGGGGGAGGATGTAGTTTAAAAATGGTATGTGTAAATAATTAAGGGAGTGGGGTATCGACCTTATATCTCAAAAACTAGTACATGTTTTGGGTCTAAATTTGGTGTCATTGTGTAGCTAAGGGTTACACCTAGCTGTGATAAAAATTTCAAGATGTTTAACCGTCCCAAAAAAAAGAAAAAAATTTTTGAAATTAACATTGGGCCTTATGGGCTTAAAATTTCAAAAACTCATATCAAATTAATTTGCACGGTGACCCCCTAAAATTTTTATATATTTGAAATTGTCTCAAGCTGAAGTATCATTGTGCACAATTCAGATTTTTTTGATGATAAAAGTTTGAGTCTAATGGCCGACGTCGATACCCTACTCCCTTAAGGTACTACTTTAGGGTAGGAGTGTATTTTTCTTATTATGATTTTAAATAGAGTTCAGACTGATGTACCCAAAAATGAAATCGAAAAAAAACTCTCTCAAAAACTCTTATCACAACAGAGTGTCAAAGTACCGCAAAATGCCCCACCCCCTATGCTAATGAGTCTATATTGGAACCCCGATTTTGACTCACTTTAAATTTTTTTTTAGCGGTTAAAAAAAATACTAGCTTGTTCTTTGTCCTGAGTTTTAATGAAAAATGATTTTTCAGATTTTTCTAGAACGAATGTGCCGAGAAAAAAAATATCGCAAATTGACCCATGTTAATTTAAATATGTGATATTCAAAAAAAAAAATCTCTGTGAATGTCTTGTAAAAAACGCTTAAAAAGTCAAATTCATTAAAACTTGATCTATAGAACACGCTGGTATTTTTTGTTTGGAAGTTGATCAAGAAAAATTTTGCACACGGTGAGCTTGAAGTTTTGTATGGTTTACGTGTTAAAGGAGGCATAGCCCGACGACTTTTAACGCTAATTTACGGAAGATTTGATTTGAGCCGAAACTTTTTGGAGTATAGAGAATTGTTCCTTGGTTCATTATGAATATAAAAAATGATATAAAATTGATTTGATGGCTGTAACATGACGTGTGAATAAAAGTGGACTGATAACTAGTAACTTATTTTATTTCTATAATTTAATCAAATCCTGGCCTATAAAGCATGTCACTTAATTCACACTTACTTTTGAGAGGTACGGTAATAACATGCAGGTTCATCTTCAGAATCATTAGCACCGAGTGGTGCCCAACGTTCTCCAGAAGGTTTTCCATCATAAAAATCGAAGTCATCAATCTCTGCAGTGGTGTTGCCTTCATATGCTGTCTCAGTGGTGGTGTTGCCTTCATATGCTGTCATGATATCAAATCTGTGGGGGAAAAATGGTCCAATATAAAACATGAGTGTCTCTTGGGACACCCCCCCCCCCCCCTGCTGGGGGTACGGGGGTATCCCCCGCAAAAAATTTTGAGAATTTTGGAATAAAATACACAATTTGGTGCTGTTTCTAGCCCACGTTTTAGTATTTAAAATCTAATTTAAAAATAAACAATTTGATGAAAGATATCATGATCTGAACTTTTTTAATTATATTATTCCAAAAAAAGATAAAAATATTATGCATTTAACTTTCTGAAAGAGCTCGCAATTTTTTATAATTTAATTTTTTGTTTAGAATACTTGAAAAATTGTTAATTTTTTTGTTATCGACGGGGAAATTGTGACGATAGAGAGGTGATAAAAATGTGCTGCCAATACTTATAACGTAAATCGTTAGAATTTTCAAAATATTTAAAAATAGTGAAATTTTATAAAAATCCGATTCTAAAATAATAATAATAACAATAAAATTAAATTAAATCAAATAATGGGCTAAATAAGAATACCCAATAAATATATAATTATCTCAGAATCTAATTCATTGTATACTGTACTTAAAAAAAAAAAAAAAAAAAAAAAAAAAAAACTTTTTTCTTTCGCTATTTTTTAAACTTTCAATACTTGCATTTTGAAAGAATAAATTTTGAGTTATTAGATATGAATAGCTAAATTTTACGATGTGCTGGACTTATACATGTCAGTTCAATTGAAACTGCCTATGGGCCAAAAAATAATTATGGTCTATTTCAATGAGGAGATATATATGCATGATGTGCTACATATTATTTTCTGATCCTATAATTTTTCTTTTTATTTATTGGTAACAAAACCATCAAGTATAAAAAAAGTTTGATTTAGAAATAAAAAGCACGCACAGACGCACACCCTTATTCATACTGCGCTGATAACTTAAAAATTGTCTTTAGATAACGAAATAGCTAGGATTGAAATATAATAATGATGATAAAAAAGTATGGTATGGTATTAACAAAATTATTGGCAGCTCATAATAAATAGACAGGCATTTCAATGAACACTTTCAATTATTACTCACTGAACCGTGTCCTGAACCAAATATAAAACTAAAGAGATGGAACTTAAAAGTTTAGATCCAGGAATTTTGGACTATCCTTGACGGTGGCATCAAAATAGTTCTCTAGTCAATATTTCTAAAAAGTTTTTTTTTTTTTTTTTTTCTGATTTTCATTATTATTATTATTATATATATACAGGGTCGGACTGGTCATTTAAGTTGGTCAGGAATTCCTGACCGGGCCCCCCTGGTCTGGGGGCCCTTTGCTCGCTAATAAACAAAAATGAAAAATGAAAAAAAAAAAAAAAAAAAAAAAAAAAAAAGGAGAAGAAGAAGAAGAAAGTTAAATTTTTTTTTTCGAAAAAACATTTAAAAATTCCATCAAATTAAATTACACACATACTTATTATTTGTTTCACATCTTAAAATTAAAAGCGCTCATCAATAATACGTGAATGGTGTAATTTCGATTTATATATTATTTATTATATTTGCTTATTTCATTGCCCAAGAACTATTTCATTGCTTAACACCTTCAGAAACCTAGGTTAATTTATTTTCCAGTATTCAACCTTTAAGATTTTTTTTTTATGTACGAGAGATTAAAATGTATAATAATGCAAATTTGACTGAAATATTTAATTCATATACTAAAAAATATTAACGATCGTGACGCAAAAAAAAAAAAAAAAAAAAAAAAAAAAAGGAAAAAATAGAGAGACGTACAGAGAGAGATTATAGTGGAAGAAAAAATATTAAAGGCATATAAAACATTGAAACAACATGTTCTAAACACAAAATGGGATCTACAAAACTGATGATATTTTTTACAAGAATGTTAATGCAGCCACACAAAAGAGCTTGAAAAATATGTAAAGTATGCAATTTGCGTGAATATTCCTGTTTATGACGTCATTAACAGGCAAAAACTAGTATGAAAATGTTGTGCGGGTTGCATAAATTGAAATTTTCTGATCACTGCTACGGGGCTACTGTTGGGTTTTGAGACCAACTAACGTTATTTATGTAAGTCCCATCAAGTGTTTTGTGATGTAAAGGCAAATTTGTTCATGTTTTCTATGCCTTTAAGCTGTTACCTATATATATATATTACAGAACAAAGAGAAATACCAAAGAAATTTTAAGGGGTAGTTTAAATAAAAACATTCTATATAAAAGAGGAAATATTGTCCTTAATCGATAAATATGTGAAATTTTTAATTTTTAGTTCATTTAGTATTTTTAATTAATTTTTAAAAGCCGCAAAATGACCTCACAGTGATTTGCAGCTTTTTCCTATGCCCATCAGACATATAAAAGTTATCAACATAACGTCATTTTTCAATTTTCTAAAATTGGGGACAATGCTCTTTTAGAATATGATTTTTTTTTTTTTTTTTTTTTTTTTTTAGATTCGAATTCCTTATTGATGCTGGCTATAATTTAAAAATAAATAAATAAAATTATGGTTTA
Source organism: Ecdyonurus torrentis (assembly GCA_949318235.1). NCBI lineage: Eukaryota > Metazoa > Arthropoda > Insecta > Ephemeroptera > Heptageniidae > Ecdyonurus > Ecdyonurus torrentis. The sequence continues at coordinate 22,462,248 of OX439127.1, forward strand.
TATTTAAAGATTAAGCTGCATGGATCCAAACAAATTTCAAAGTATCATAAAATATCTTCGCTATAAGTTTTGCATGTGATAATTATAATTATTTCAAAAATAAAAGTTGCACAAATTTGAATTTATGTTGATTAATTAAATAAAATATTACGTTACAATTTTATGTAAATTTAAGTAAAATATATATGACGTTCACTAAATTAATAGATAATATTTCGTTCTTTTATATTTTTTGTTCGTTTTTTACTCTTTCATCGTATATTAACTTATGCAAAATTGTTATTTAACTTATTTCTTTACCGAAAAAACTGAAAAAAAAATGTTCTTCTTGCAAAACAAAGAAATAATAAAAGCACCCTTTTTAAGCGATTTTTTCCTCAAAAAAGGGGCGTGTCTTAAAAATTTCCGGGGGGCGAAGCCCCCCGGAAATTTTTGGTACTAGAAAGGACGGAGGATTACGCCCTCAAAAAGAGGATGTACTCTTCAAAAGAGGACAGTTGGCAACATTAAAACCCAGAAAAGAGCCTCTAAAACTTCGCATAAATACTATGCATATATAGGGTGTGTACGCATGATGTCATTCTGAGTGCTTTTCGATGCTCTTCTTGAGCAATGAATAACATTGCTCAGCATAGGACAAACATAGTTTTTGGCTATTTTCTTTGGTAAATTAGCTATTTTTTTGTCATTATTATTTTTCTTGCATACTTGAGGTACTAATTCAACCTGTTAACAGCATCAATGCTCTCAAAAAAATTTCGAAGTATTTTTAAACTGGTAAAATGTGCCATTTTCCTATACCGGCCAATGTTATTTAGTGCTCACTTATGGCGTCGACTTTAACATGAATGAAACCAACCTATATAATGGAGTTTTTTATCAGTATAGCACGCGGAAAAACCTGAGTTCCCTAATTTCACATTACGCTTAAACATGTTCTTTGTTGCTGTTGTTGCAATTTTTTAGAAAAATACTGCGCCCGATGCCGGAGATATTTTAATGAGGAATACATACAGGCATATATATTTATGTGTTTTATTGAGACAGAAATTTTTCAACTTTTTTTTTTTTTTTTTTTTTTGAAACTGCGATAACCTCTATAATATTACGAGACTCTGCATTTATTATGTGACTTTTATTTTTATTTGCATTATATAGCTTTTGTATTTATTGCTACATTAAATTATTAAAAATATAAAAAAATAACACCGATTTTTTTCAGTATATCATATATACATACATAATATGTGTGTGTGTATTTTATATAATATAGATATACATAACATATATTGATCAATTAAAAATAAATAAATAATTTTAATGATCAGCAGAAGATTATATACATACATAATCTGTATACATATAATTACATAACATAATATACATAATTATATAAATATTGATCTCTTAAATTGTATAAATAATATAACACAAACACATCCATCATATATGTATACATATAGCGTTAAATGGTCATATGTAAAGGATACAAAATTTAATACGCATCCCCTGTATGATCTATATTCAATAATTAAGGAAAAATTTTGTGCACTGCTTTTTTACACATGTGTATGGGTGCCAGAGGTGCCACAGTATAATAAATATGTATGATGTTTTTGTTATAAGGATAGGTGTTTCATAATATGAATGCATCATACTAAATGTACTTTATAATCTACGCCTTGGAAGCTTATGAGAAGAGCAAAGTGTTGTTAAAATAAAATTCAATGTCAATCAAAACATTGACACGACATGCACGTGACTTGAATTAAATCGACCACCCCTGCAGTACAAAAACTGTCAGTGCTGTATTTATCTCCAACTTTTAACCATCAGTTAAAAGTTTGAGCTAAGCATGTGCATTTTATATTATAAGAAAAGTAAAAACATCTAATTCTTAAAAACGATATTTGAGTTAGTATATTTTCTAACTGAAACATGGGACTCTTATTTTCATGCTTGAATTCACGAATTCAAAATTATTATTCACAGCTGTTTTTATAAATGGAGCATACGAACCTCTACTGTTTATTTTGCACTTGTCGGCAAACACATTAACAAAAAAAAATCACTCAATTTTGTATATTTAAAACGTTCGAATGTTAACGCAGACTTAAGTTAACTTAAAACAAAACCAGGAATATCACAGTTTCAGTTGAAATTAAAATAAAATGTCATGCAAGTGACAGCTTTGCTATCACACCACATGACGGTGTTCGGTTGTTCTTGGTTATCAATGTCGTCTGCTAGCGCCTAGCGGGCTGCTAGCGGGCTAGCGCAGTGAGCTCAGCAGCGCTGGTGCTAACTCTTGGAAGTTGTGGCGTTAGTGGTGTACTGTTGCGTTAGCGAAACTTATAAGCACATTAGGATACCCTGTTTTAGACTACATTGCATTACGTATGTATCCACACGCTTAACCAATCAATGTCGAGTAAGCAAAATCTCCACTAATCAGAATCATGGATATGGCATGCAACGGTAGAGCCAACAACAAGGCATGTCACTTATTTTTTAAGGCTCTCTAGTTATTGATTTCAGAGCGCGATACGTGGGTGGATATTTCAAACAGAAAAACACGAATAATAATATGCATAATAAAAATAATAATATTAATGATACAAAATCTGAATGTCTGATTCTGATGACTATCACTTTACTACTGATCGTGAATCATGATTTCTATAAGGTGCTTATTGATGACTCCGTTACGATTTGTAAATCGTGTCAAAATTGTTTGTGTAAAATAATTATCTCCTGTAAATTTATTAATGAACATTGAACATATGAATCTGATGTTAATTGTCTTTATTGTTACATATTTTTATTGTTGCAAATATAGCAAGGTGCACAATAAAACAAATCAGTCAATGTATTTTTTATTAAATGAAGAGAATTTTGTTATGCAAAAATCAAGAACATATGCGAAATTATTTACACACTCTCGGTACTATATAGAAACCGTGAAATACGCCAAAATATTTTAGACTTGAATTCTATGTAGAAATGGTCATTTTATGTCATTTACTATAAATGTGTGATATTTAATTTTTAATGTGTATTGTGATTTCAAATATAATACTCTTGTGAAAAACTGTTTGCATGAGAGGAAAAGCTATATATATTAATTATATATGCTCCCCTTTTTTTACCAGAATAAGTTAGTTAATTAGTCCTAAAATGACCTAAAAAAATGTATACTGAGTCTTTTGTCTTAATTAATTAACTGCTTTTGATTTTAAAGGAGATTGAAAATAATGAAATCATTTTTTAAATCTTAAACACCGTTTGCTAATAAATGCAAAAATACATTTCCTATCAGAACACAAGAACCATCTGTACTCGAGCATGCAGAATTGATAGATATGCTGCACTTTTTCAGTCCACATAATTTATTTTATAATTATAAAATTCTACGCTTTTGTATACTATACTATAACTTTGCCTAATATGAGTACAATTAAATAATAATAAATAAATAGAAATAACTTTTTTCTAGATATTGCGTAGTAATTATATTAGCGATTTATGCTTTCAATTTTGTTTATTAAAACTATATTTATATTATAGTGAAACTGCGCAAATGGTGACTATATAAAAGCGAGCTATAGCGTGTACTTCTTATATAGAATATTTGCCGCTAGTGAAATTATTATTATTATATATATAGACTACAGACTATACAGTTGAGTATACCATTGCAACGTGGGTTTTCATTCATGCGCATGTTTAGGAAAAAAGAAGGATGTGGTGTGTGAAATTATATATATATAGGGTACTGATAGTGTTAGAGAGATAGAGATCGACAAGTTATTCTTACATACAGGAACTTTTTTTTTTTTTTTTTTTGTATAATGCAAATGCATTGCAAAAAAAAAAAATCAATAATAACAATATGTAGTGAAAAAGATTATATTATGTTATCGGTAAAAAAAAAAAAAAAAAAAAAAACTTTACTCAAGTTATGAGTATGAGTTAACCATAAAATAATGTCTATAAGAATAAATAATTTCTATTATCATATTGCAAATTAAATATTTTGCACGGAATGGAACAGTCTTGCAGCAAGCAACTATAATAATAATATAATGTCATATAATCACACACACACAATAACTATATTGAGGTTATAATTATATTGATGATATCAGAGACGGCAACAAATAAAACAAAACAATACAAGTATTTAATATTTCACAATAAGTTTTATCAGTTTATTGTTTTTTTACATGCACATCAAAAAAAAAATATTTTAAATAAATTAAAATGGAATAAAATAATAAATAAATAAAAAGTTACAGAAAAGAGCAGAGCAGAGTATAATTAACGTGCCAGATTGTAGGTATAAATAATAATATCAAAATTTTCAAGATTTTAAAACGTATTCGATTCCACTTACTGGTAGTGTAAGCAATAATAGTTAATAAATTTAATATAGCAACGTACATTAAGACAACTATAAATTTAAAATAAATAAGTGAAATAAATTAAAATAAATTAATTATAATAAGAATTTTCAATTAAAAAAAATTCAATTGTTTTGATATTGTTGATATTTTTCAATTGCATCAAGAACAAATGAAGAAATTTGATTAAAAGAATTTGATGGTACAAGAGATCGTACATGTTGAACGTTATCGTTTACAAATGAAATTGAGCAAAGTGGAGTAAAGGCACAAACAGATGCTGCAACACCTCCCGTAAGTAAAAAGATGATAGCTACTATAACAACAGTAACTATCAGTTTAGAAACTATTTTAGCAAGTGCAAATTTCTTTGGTCCAAGGGATTTAAGTTTTGAAAGCTTATGTTTTAGTGGCAAAGGAATAGCAATAGGTTTACCATGTGCTCCATTTACAATATTGCTGTTGCCCGATTTAATAGCTGTTGCTCCACCGTTACTGCTATCATCAGAAGTGGCTAAATCCGCAAACAAAGATGCAATCGAAGCAAGAGGGTCTCCACCAGTAAGAAAAGATGAAGCAAGGGAAGAAATGCCACCCAGTCCTCCGGTTTCATGATCAGTTGGCACCAAGTACCCTTCATATCCAGTCTGCACACTAATTCCTGCGTCGTTGTCAAGGTTGCTGGAGGTAATCGTTGCAGGGGCCTCGGCAGTAACCAGTGCAGTCAAACAAAGAAGTAGCAGGGCAATCATTTTTGTAGCAACAGTCTGCAAAGAAATAATAATCAAGTTAAAAATTACAATAATACTAAATGTGGATTGTAGTCTATTCTTTGAATATTATACTTTTAAACGAATTTAGTATGAATAGAATAATAAAATATTGATTTGAAGTAATATACGATAGTGCGAATCATTTTCTATAGCTTAATGCAATAAAAAGTTGAAAGTTTTTTTTTTTTTTTTTTTTTTTTTTTTTTACAATAAAAGTACAATAAAAGTAAAATTCCCTTAACTTTAATAAAAACAAAAATAATCCCCAAAACAGGAAAAATGAAGCACGGTTTTAAAAATGTGTGCGTCCTGCGTACGTAACAGTAATATGATTATAGCCACATAGCATTGGAATTTTCTAATTCAACAGTTATATATTTTACAACTTTAATTTTTAATTAATATTAAAAAAAAAAGTAATAATAATAAAAAAAAAACAAAAAAAACTAATGTCATATAGCCTGTCCACGCGGAGCAATATTATGCATTGTCCAATTTCAATGCGTGAAAATTTAGTGCATTATTAATTACGTAATTTATGCAGCATTTATGTGTTTATTAGTTATTATATAAAATAAACATCACTGATTTGGAAGAGTAAAAATATTGCACACTTTACAAAATTATATTTATGTGATGTAAAAATAGTTTGTTTGTTTTGTAAAAATTATATTATAGTATAAATTATATTGTTATGTACGAACATGTTATTAAATTGAAAATGGGCTAACTACTATAATTACTACGTATTTACTTTTGTCTGCAACAGAGATTGTTGCAAATCAAATTTATAGGATATAAATTTTATCGCTAACTTATAATTAATAGTAACAATTCTGTTACAAAATGCTAAAATATCTGATCAACACTTGTTATTCAAGAGTTGATAAGAAGACGAGATGTACTATTTTTAGAATGTATCTAGGGAGGAAAAAAATATTAACTGTGACGTAAATGCGAGAACAAATTGATTATGCGAGTTTATAGCTTGACAACTTACGTCGTTGGTTGCGGAGGTGGGTTTTACTCTGATGCTCTAGCGAACGAGGGTGAAACAGTGAGACCCAGCAGCGCAGACTCGGCTCCGTAGTGTGTGGGTTCAATGAATGAAATTTTGTGCGTGGGTTAGACCTTTATATGATGCGTCGATAACGGGGTGTGAGCTAAAATTAGAAATACTGCAGGTTTTTACCCTCAGGTATTGCCTTCGACGAGAAATATTTACATGCGGATAATGAGGAAAATAATTCAAATCATTAATATCCAATTTATTGTTTTGTTTATATACCATTTTTTTTTTTTTTTTTTTTTTTTTTAAACCAGCGCAGGCTTTTACCTAATTTTAAACATCGATTTTCAAGTTTAATGGAGGTATTGGAGGTTTATCGGTTTATTTTATTTAGTCTTAAAACACGTAAAATTATGTGTAGTATTTCTCATTTAAATATCTCCGGAATCGGTGCAGTTGTTTTCACGAAAAAAAGGTGTTTCTCTCCATAAGCGTAATGTTAAATTAAGGGGTCCTTAGCTTTTTCCGAGCCCTATACCGAGAAAAAAAAATAATTTGAATGTTCTCAGAGGCCATAATTTTCTTGACATTGTTTGTACAAATCTTGAAGATTTACATTTTACTTTTATTACTAGTTTATACTGTTCCTTATCACTAAAATGTAAGCTGTAAAACTATAAGTCTGTAACTATATAGCTATTTATTTAACCTACCTGCGTATAGAAAAGTATAAAGCGTTTTAGCAAATCTTTAATAAACTATTGATCCAACACTTTTACATATTAGGATGATTATGATTATATACCGCTTATTTCAATGTGATAAATATTTTAATTACGGTTTATTTTTCTCGTCAAATAACACCAAACTTAGTATTTTTAAAGGTTTTATAGAAAGCCTTTACCAAGTATCAAATCATACCAAAACGATTGCTGACAATAATTATATAATTAAAATTATAAGAAATAAGTAAAATCGTCGCAATTCTTTGACCTACAACATGTAAGTAGAACAAAACACTGCATTATGAAATACAAAATTGTTATACATTATCCTAGATAGTTAAATCCTAATTATAGTAATAAAAAGCACTCACATTTATGCAATAACAAAACAAAACCGGAGAGAGAGAGAGAGAGGATAGGATAGGATAGTTTGAATCGTTCATTTATAAGTTACGTAAGATAATAAAAGAAAAAAAAAATTAAAACTATCCTATTCTTACGTAACTTATAAATGAACGATTCAAAGTAAAGTCACGAGAATTTTTCTATGCAGTTTTTACTTGATCTTTTGCACGCAATTCTTAGATGAAGTCTCATATATATATGTGATGCAGATATTGTCTTCGTCGTTTTTCTAGAAACAAAATATTTTCCTTTGTAAAATTATTACAGATAAATTTTATTTCAAACTTAATATAAAGTATTCTTTTGTTACAAAATATATTAATGATATTCCTTTTTATTTTACTATATAACCAGTTTTGATGACGATATATATATATATATATATATATATATATATATATATATCCTAACCAATATCAATATCAGAAAACCATGCAGTAAAATACAAATTTTATAGGGATGTTTTTAAATTACTGACACATTTGATTTAATAAGAAACTAGTTTTGTCTTCATTCCAATTTTTATAATAATTGATTCAGGTTATGTCATTAAATTAACTATATTTGTGTATTTGTTATAAATATATATATATATATATATATATATATATATATATATATACAGGCTAGGACTGGCCATAAGAGCAAGTCTGCAATTGCGGACGTGGCCCCCCCCCCTGTTTGTAGGCCCCTAAGGCCCAAAAAGGGGCGTAACTAGGGTGTTACGCCTCCTTTGTGGCCCCTAAAAAGGGTGTTACACCCCTTTTGCGGACGAGGCCCCTTGATTGCCAGTCCGACCCTGTATATATATATATATGTGTGTGTGTGTGTGTGTGTGTGTGTGTGTGTGTGTGTGTGTGTGTGTGTGTGTGTGTGTGTGTGTGTGTGTGTGTGTATATTAACATACTTTATGTCTCTATCTCTGTCTATTATTTTATTCGACAAAACACAACATTAATTTATAGTGAAGAATTAAAGAATAATAATATTAAAAAAAAAAAAAAAGGAAGATCAAGTATAACATGCAACTGTAATGTTGAGATTGCAATATGTAAACAAACAAACTCTGCTTTTATTTTATTATTATTATTATTATTTTTTTTTTTTTTTTGAAATGATATACTGTATGGTAGAAAAAAGATACAGATATACATATATTTTAAAGGAGTAGGTGTATGAGAGTTGAGAGACAATAAATATTTGTGAGCTTTTTGGGTTGAAGAACTATGTCTTCGTTGACTATGTTACGTCAAAAAAAAATAATAATAATAAAAAAAAAAGTATATCTGAGTCTGAGTGATGTATATCAAAGTTTGTATCGACATGAAGATGTGATGGGCCGATAAATGTCTGGTAACAATACTACGTCGCAAACAATGAAAAGATGCTGCACGCGCCGGCGCAAATTAATAAGAAAAAAAGGAAAAGAAGAAGAAGAAGAAAAAAACAAAAACAAAAAGAGAATAGAATAGAAAAAAACAAAGAAAAAGATGATGGTTACGGAGCTGCATCAGCTGCATCTATATAGGGCTTGACCTGATCAATAAACTGCAAATATCGACAAATTATAATATGAACAAAATATAAAAGGTTTCAACAAAATAAAAACGCTAACAAGAAAGCGCAGATCACAATAAGTGTGAATAAAAACAGCCCCTATATATAGGCATTGGATAATCGTATCGTACGTTATAGTTTTGGAATTTTAGTAAGCAATATATGACTTAATTAAGATCACAAAGGTTTCCTCCCTTGGCATTACAAGTATTGAGCTTCAATATATCTAGATGATCATATACCTTGGATCAGGAAAACTTAATTATTATTCAAAGTTATTTGTATAGGTTTAGTTTTGCTACCTTGATTATAAGTTTAACTTCTTTAAATCTCATTCGCTATATAGGTATCATTATGTGTAATTCCTTAAAAAAAATTCATTTGTTGGTATATTTTATTTCATTCTCAATGAAACGCTTATTATTGTGATGCGCCAAAAATATTTAATATATAGTTTAGTGTTACTTATAATGTCATTACATTGGCATTTAAACGGATGCTGTCATTTGAAAGTAGGGCAGTAGGGGTTAATTTCTAACACTGTCAAATGACGATTTATGGAAAGTAATATCCTGATTTAAAATCCGCCCCTGGCATGCACCGGTATACAATTAAGGAAATTTTATGGAGGGGTCATTAACAATATTTTACGACCAGTACAAAATCACAAACAGTACAATCAGTATATTGGCAAAACTACAATCTTGAACTATCTTGAAGCACTAGGTAAGATAATTCAGCATAACATTTACTTGCTTAATTGTTTTTATGTTTGGAAGAAAATTTTCATATCCCAAAACATAACATTAAAAACACGATAAAATATAAATATAGTTTTCATGTATTGTATATCTACATAATTAATTTAATTATAATGTAAAAATTTAAAACGTCTTGCAGATTGTCGTAGTAGCATTTTTTTTTCTCCAATTTTGGTTTCATTTTTAATGTGTAGAATAACATAAAATGTGTAATTTTATTTGTTGTTATTTTTAACTATGGGTATGGGTAACTTAATGTTGGGTTAATAAATTTCATAACGTTTTATATTATGAGTTATAATATATGTAGATTTTTTATTATATTGTTGTTTGTATGTTTTTTCTTTTTGTTTTTATACTGGTTATTATTATTATTGATTTTAGCCATGAATAAAATTATAACCATTGCTATAGTTTTGCTACTTGCAAACGTTATACCAAACAATGCACGTGGTCTTCCTGCCGACACTGACGAACAAATTCAAGATTTCGGCACAATTGACGCGACCTCAGATTGTGAGATGCTCACGGAAAGTAATGATAAGGGGTGCATAGAAATTAACAACGCAAAGGATTCGCTAAACGAGAGTAATGAGACAGCTTCAGATTCTTTTGATCTCGGGAAGAGAAGTGACAAGGATACTGCTCTCGTAACTAAAGCATCGCAAAGGAGATCACGAGTACTAAACATGTCATCCGTAAGACAAGGTTAGCAAAAGGTTTTTTATTTTTTATTATTATTATTTTTATGCTCTTTTCTTTCTTCTTCTGTAACACCAACACTGGAATCTTACTTGATTTAAGGTGAAGGCGAGAATATAATCCAGTACCAATTATGTTATTTTTATTATTAATATTATTGAAGATTTCATTTTGATTTGAAATGCAAATTACAAAATACACAGCGCTGCTGTTTTGTTGATTATTACTTTTGCTCTATTTATCACTGAAATTTACATCACAGTCCTGAGAATCGATAAATATAGCTAAATTAATTACCATGCAAATGAATTCCAATAAGAATTATTGATTGGTTTTGATAATTTTCAATACATTGTTTTATTGATTGATTTGCAGCTTCTAATGGCATAGTTGAGCGAGTGGTCCGCATGGTTCGCGGTATGATGGGCTTACCACGTAATGAGTCGTCGCGATTTACCAGACACGCCATTGGAGTAATGACTGGTCATAGCCAATGCAGGCAAAAAATAGTTTGCCAATTTGGAAAAATGTTTTCTGGCTTTAAAGACGCAGACATGATTTTTGGGTGAGTGCATTAGAATGTTTATATAAATAATGTATAATTTTTATTTTTTAATTTATTGATGTAATTTTATTCGTAATTATAATATATATAAAAAATTTCACCATAAAGAGAAGTGAAATAAAATTAGCTATAACTTCAAGCTACAAAATTGCTAAATAAAATTATGTAACACAAATGTAATTAAGTTTCAATGGATGTTATTTGTTATTCAAAATTGAAATATTGACAAAGGAAGGAGGGTAAAACACTTTTTACTGTCGTTCTTCTTATCATTGTTGCAGTACTTTCCGTTTTTTTATGGTTGACCGCTATCATAGCAAACGCTCGCCACAGGTTTTACATCTTATCAAACAAGCCCCCATTCTTCCTGTCTTGTATTTTTCAGGTTGACTATAAATGAACCGCTTTGAATATAAATTAAGTGGCAGCACTAGTTGATATTGGTTTTTATTTCTTAATGACGCAGAAATGTTTATTTTAGAGGGGGGATAGAAAAATATGTTCTACAATATATACTGTACATAATACATAATTGTGGTGACTTAATTACATTGTTTTCATAAAATATACTGCTCTTTAATAATAAAATCAATTACTTTTCGATTATTTATGCCATTATTTTTACTATAGATGTCATTACATACATGGACCAATATAATGCCATGTTACTTTATTTCTGTGATTCCAGATTCATCGAGCATATCAGTCCAACTATGTTTAAGAAAACGTGTGGAATAATGAGACGTGCTGCTGCTAAAATTGAAGACTGTACTAATTACCTTTGCGACGTTTAACTTAATCTCCCTTGCTCATTACAATATTTAATTAATATAAGGTCTGAGGTGATTACACAACATTAACCTTGTATTTATATTAAACATTGTAAGACATTTTACCGTGCTATATTATATGGTGATAAATATGTTTAATTTAAAGTTACTTATATACACCTATCGTCTTCTACAAAAACTTTTGATAAAAGCTATACAACTACATAAAAACTATTTAGTGGCATGTATGCTATAATATTTGAAATATTTTGTTATGTTTTTGTTTTTTATAATACCATTTATTCATTTAATTTGTAACATTAACTGAGACTTAAATTTAATTTATCATAATTATTTATTTTTTTAAAACTTTTTAATGGAATTTTTATTATATTACTTTGCTTTTTGTATTTAGTTCGATATGTTTTAAGTACTATTTTAAGTAAACAAAATTAAGAGCAAGCCCAGTTCTCTCTATCTCTCTCACTTAAGTATCAGAAAACTTTCTATAGCACTTTTCTGATAATAGTTAAAGTTGCGTTACAATTAATTGTATTATTATTGTGCATAATTAACATTATAATTTATCTTTATGTATCTTAAAATAAGTTAATAAATAAAATTATTTTTACATCAATGTTCACTATTATTTCTCTCTCTCTCTCGCTTCTCTCTCTGTTTTAAATACGACATTGTTTTATTCTATTACGTATGTGTGTGTGTGTGTGTGTGTGTGTGTGTGTGTGTGTGTGTGTGTGTGTGTGTGTGTGTGTGTGTATATATATATATATATATATATATATATATATATATATATATATATAAAAGGTATAATTAGACTTAATTAATAACAAAATAGGAACTAAATGATACTATAGCTCAATCATAATCAAATTATTATTCTTTTAACGCTCGTTGCTTATTGCAACGTAATTAAAAGTCTCGGCAATCATCAATGCATGCATACGAGCAATATCAATCATTGCTTACATCATAAAATTTATTAATGTTTGACATACTTAAAAGTATAATATTTTGCGTATTCTATATCTTTGTTCTAAATTTATATCACGCTATGCATTATATAATACATATAATACATAATTCTTGGTAAATTGCGCACACTAAATATACTAAAGCAAAAAGAAAAATCATAATAATAATAACGATATAATATTATATTATATTGAAATCAAACTTATTTTGTGTAGCGCCTAAAAGGTAAGCAACCAAACACATGAGTGCAGCACAAGTTGCATAACCAATATTCACTGCAGGCGCGGTAGCCATTGCTACAAGCTTATCTTGAAATGTAATATAATATGTGCCATTTATACAGTCTTGAAATAAGACGTGTTTATGACGTCATACAAGGCACCCACATAAATGTTTGTTGCAAAATACAAACTTAAGAACTTCGAAAATATAATAATATTAAAGGAAAAAAAATTCTTTTACGATAATAATATCATATATTTAATAGGTATATAAATGTACAGTAACTAAGTAACTTTTACTATAATATATTATACTACATTTTATAAAATAACATCTCCTTGGCTGATTCGGTATAAAAGTTGTTCATAAGTGAGTTGTAAAATATATAGCTTTCACAATGGACTGCGTAAATGAACGTATTTTTAGCGCTGCAACAATATGTAGATATACAAACAATCGTCTATTAATTGCACCAAATTTTCAGTGTTATTCCTATGAGAAAAATAGTCGAGGATTTTAAAATTTAAATTTGCAATCCTTATGGTCGGAGTATACAAAAAGCGCGGTACTGTATGGCCCATATAAAAATAGCATGAAATGTATCTTATAAATAAATTAATTTTTGTGATTATTTATACAATATTTTTTAAATATTATTAACCTGTTAATACTGTTACATATTTACCAAATTGTTGAAGAGTCAAGAGCTTCATTCGCAATGCATTCATTTTAAAAGAAAATTATAACAATTTAAATATAAAAATAACATATGAAAGGTGCATATTAATGTATTGTCCAAAAGAGGCAAGATTGTAAAAATTGTATTATGAAATAATAGCGAAGTGTGGCTCATAAAATCTCATGCGTGAACTTTGACTAGCACTACTCTTTCTCTCTGAGCACGTGATTGGCAGCTCGTCTCGCAGTGCAACAAATATTATAAGCGCGGCTTTCATAAAAGCCACGAGCCAATCTACAAAATTAGTCAGCGTAATCTCCAGTTGTAAAGGAAAATCAACTTTTCGTATATATATAACATACATATATACGATATATATTATACGATATATATATATATATATATATATATGTATATATATATATATATATATATATATATATATATATATATATATATATATATATATATATATATATATATATATATAATATATATATATATATATATATACACATATACACACACACAAATTTTGAAGTGTAAAAGTATAGAAATAGTTTTTTGCCTATAATATAGGCAAATATATATAGGTGTAATTGATAATAAATGGAAAAAAAAAGAAGTTATAATAAAAAATGAATTAAAAAATTTATAAAGGTTGGAAAATGCTTTATCCCATATATTTTAAATAGATGTAACTTTGTAAACCAATTTACTGTTGCCTTCGTATGTGTGGGCCAATAACCCTTATAAAGCAAAGTTAATGTTTTTGATAATGTTGTTGTTGTTTGTTGTTGTTTTTAAAGATGATGATTGAAGATACATTTTCAAAATTATATTGATATATACCCTTGGATATCGTCTTGTAGTATACTCAATATTGAACCCAACAATCCCCGTACGCGATAGGTTGATGTTGCCAATTTATTGTATTGTGTATACGAAAAATAAAGCTTTTAATCGTCAATTTTAGTAATTTATTTATTTATGTTTAATCAAAGCTTTTATAGTAATTTTAACATCTTTCTAATTTGTATCATCTGAACTAAATATTGAACACTAATTTTTCATAATCATGCTATATACTTTTTTTTTTTTTTTTTTTTACACAACGTTGTCGCATTTGACACAACATAAATATTATACTATTTGAAAGTAATTTACAATACTTATTATGTTAATATAATTACAGCTAGCATAATCCTCCTCTAAAAATACGTGATATGGAATATGAGTATGGATGGTTAGAAACACATAAACTTTTATTGTATTTGCATACACATCTACAGCTACAGTTAGTTGAAAAAAAAAAACTTTTATCCTTTACATAAAAATAAGAATAAGAAGAAAAAGTATAAGAGGTGGCTATTGAAAAGAGTCTGAATGAGCAGCTGATATGATCACGTGCTCGAAGCAAGACGTTCACGTGATGCACTTGCACCTTATTGAGCCGCCCTACCTTGTTATTCCCATCAAACATTATGTTCTGCTTCAATGCACACTAAAGCGGCTTACAAATACCTAACAAAATCTGCCTGGGTCAATAAAGAATATTATATCTTATAACTAACACCCCTGATAAAAATAATAAACAAGAGAGTTTGCACATGTGGATGAAAAAATGTCTTACATCAAAAAACGAAGAATTGTTAATAGTCTGTGTGATGCCAAAAATTTCTCCTCATTCGAGATACTTTAAAACATATCTCTTACTTTCTGCTATTGATGAATTTGAATATCAATTTATACATTTTGTAATATTTTGCTACTTAAGGCTCAAATATTTTTTAAATAAAGTTTTGAAATATAGTTGATTGAAAAAAAAAAAAAAAAAAAAAAAAAGGAAATTCAGCTAATAAATTATATATTACTTTTTTATCTACAGTTATTGTAAGGAGCTATTTTTCCGTTTTATACAAAGATATGAAAATGTGCATTCCGAGTGATTATTATAGTATTACTCATGCCACTCAAGCCTACAACGATCTGTGATACATAATTATATGATGACTTGGCAGGTCAAGTGTCGTATACCACGAGGATACAAATCCACTCGTGGAGTATATAGTAAGCACGTCAACGCTACATTAGCAAAACGAACGATAGTGATTTTTTTTATACTTATCGTAAAGGTATCCACCATTTAATAACAGCCTATAATGTGGAAAAAATCTTAAAGATTGCGGTTTTTCGATATTTTATGATAAAATAGCTAGGACAATTGAGAAGAAAAAAATATATGTACATAAATAAATAAATATCAGCAAAACTGGTCAGCTGAAGCTCAAGGCCATTTTAAAATCTTCGATGGACCAATAAGCGACGTTAGATGCTGTAGTAAATCTCCGAGCATTGGGATCCCATGCTTCAGTTTTGTTTAGATCGTGCGCTGGATCATAAGCAATGAAAGTCCTCGTTGTATTGGTAGCGTTTGTATGGTTAGATGGTATACAAATAGTTTTACCTATTTCTTTGCCAAAAATTGGCAATCAAGATGCAACCTTTAATGCATCGCCGGTATTGTGGGCCCTTAAACAATCATTATCCGACACATACTCGGACACTTCTCGTGACGAGCAACCTGTTCCATGCTTGGACTGCGGTATTCGCAAAGCCGAAGCAGAAGCAAGTTTAAGTGAAACTCAACTCACAGCTTTACGAGTAGAGCTTATAAAACAACAGATATTAAAAAAATTGAGACTTAAAGAAGCACCCCAAACTACTTTATCAAGATCATCTCTTCCACTACCACTATCAAACGGAACAATTCTTCATTCAGTTACCAATTTGTTAAATCCATCAAAAGATATAGATGATTTTTACGGAAAGACGGATCAAGTTATACTATTTCCAAGAGGAGGTGAGTAGTATTAAGTATTTCATATTTTCTATACTCCGTTACTAAATGCATAAATTTTTTGACGGGGCAGATAAATTTTCAATATAGCATCTGACCCTTTGGTAAAATATATAAATTTCAAAAGGTATGGCAAGCTGCAATATCTAAACGAGCATAATTACAAAAGTCAGAAAATTATGATGATTTTTTTCGCATGGAACGTAGGAAATTTTCATTAAATTATTGTCTATATCGTATCGAGATAAAAAAATATATATAAAAAAGTGGTGAGTATGAGATGCTGAGTTCTATGATATCATCATAACATATATATAGGGGAAAAGTGTGCAAAATTAAAATTATATACATATTCATCAGCTGCGCACGCGATAATTAATCATAAGAAAAAAAGAGGAAAGCTTTATTTTTCTTCGTAAGTCTAAAGTGCCAGTAAGCAAGATGAGTATAATATAAAAAAAAAAGTTATACTGGTTTCAACTTGAAAATCTCTGTCTGGCCAAAGGGCTACTTGCAAATGATATATCATTTATTTTGAACTGGCCGACCCCGGACATATCGGAAACGAATTAATTTTGAATATTGTGTTGATTTGAGTCAAAACATTGTTATAAAATAAGACATGTAATATTACAATTAGTATAGAATACTAAAAGTAAGTGTTTATTTATTTTAAAGAGTTTATATAAAAATGATAACGCTAAAGCTAAGGGACATCATTAATGTAGTATTTTGATAATAATTACGGGCAAGAGAAATAAGAATTGGTAGCACTAAAAATCATGATAATTATTCTATTACACCACACCTAATTATTTTAAGTATACAAAATTATAATTAATATTTTTAGCGTGTATTTTGGTCCCGTAAGACTATCACTAAATTTATTAGCGTATTATCTAGTATAATAATATATAATATTATATATACCTATTTCTTATCAATATGCACAATTTAGATTGATACATAAAGTTAGGAATCAAGCAATTGAAAGAATCAAAATATATTAAAGCAGCAAAGAATTTTCAGTTGGAAATATTGTGCAATTAAATGTTACATAAATTTAAATGAAATGATCTCACGTTAATAATCATTTTCTCTCTTTTGTAGGTTCGTTTTCAAATTGAAAATAATGTCATTGAAAGTTTATCCATATTAATAAATATATTGTAGTGAGGATAACTTTTATATTATACTTTTTTTTCTTTTAGTATTTTGTTTAAACACTGCCTATTAGTAATTAGTAATATTAGTAATTTTATTGATGATATCTTCATAGATTGATGCTAAAATTATATATAAAAAAGAACGCAAATAATGATTGATGATTATTTTTGTTTCACAGAAGTAGCTGCGTGTGGCGAATCGGGTGTGTGCCTTACATTTGTGGTGCCTCAAGACATTTCTGAGGATACTGAAGTCAGCTCTGCGCAATTGTGGTTTCACACCGCAGAACCTGATCTACAGCCAGACCCAGGACCAGGATCGGACGAAGAGGATAGTCAGAGACCGGACACAAATTGCAGTATCTTATTGACAGAAGTGACAACTAGTAAAACGCTAGCCACCTTTAAAGCACCTGTGAAAGGTCAGTTACATTTTACGATACCCATGCTACGATGATGTGTTCACGTGTTAGCTGAATAATTTTTCTTTATAGAATGATTAGCCTTATTGTCTAATAGTATAATATATATAGATAGAATCCCATAATTTATCGTAATTAAAATACGTATTATAATTTCAGTCTGTATATGTGACGTGCATTATTTAATTAAATATGTATGTCATGAACTGTAATTAAATTCAAAAGTTATACTAGAAGAAGAAGAAAAAAAGTTAACGTTAATTTAAATTAAGAGTCTCCTAAAGAGTGTGCAGAAATGTATGCTATCGTTTTATTAGACAAGATTTTTGTAATCGGATTTGGTGAAAGTTTAATTCAAAAGATAATATAATTGTTATAATTTCAATACTCAATTACGAATTAAACCCCTTCTTTTTCAATACCGTTTCCGAAGTGGGAAGAAATAATATCTGAGTATTTCAAAAGTATAGCTACGTATACGGTTGATAAATTTAAAATTTTACTAAAAAAAGTCTTAACTAAAGCATATACTATTGATACAAGATTTTAAGTTTCTCATCCGCACAATATATGTATAATAATTATTAAGCTATTATGATTTTATGCCATATTATCATTGCACTGCATAATAATTAATACATAAATAATTTAATTTAAAAAATATTACAATAAATACAACTAGTAATTCGTGATTTCGTCAAATTTTCTTAAATTTTTTTAATGAATTTGCTGTTGAACCGCAGTAGAATTTACACGAGTACAAGCACGAGACTGTCAGCTATCTCAAAAGTGCTTTCTGACCCGGACACAAACTTATGAGCTGAAAATAGTTACCCAATCACGTGATCACTGTCATTTATAGTTATTGTTAATTATAAAATTTTGGAACAGAATTACATTTGCTTTCACCTTTTTTAAAGCATGAATTTAAACAAAATATTTCTCACACTTCACAAGAAAAAAATGCTTTTCTTTGAGATAAAAAAAACTATAATAAGTTTGAAAAGACAATATATCATCAACTTATCCGAAATAGGACATGAAATCGTTATTATTTAAAAATTTTAAAAATAACTTCTGTTCTTATATTATATTCGTATAGTATAATATATACAGTATTATTTATGCTGAATGGTTTTGTTGTAAAGGTTATTCACGTTTAGTTATCACAAAACTTCATATCAGCAAGAACGTGTACTACACATTGCGCATAAGTTACTCGACATTTTTCAATTTATAAACAGAGAGCAAAAGTTAAATTATATTTTTACGCAATAATTATGTTCGTTATCAGTTATCAATATACCATAAAGTTATGAATCATTTTGAACTAAAAATAACCCTGAGCTATATAAATTAGCAAGAACGCAAATTTTTAATAATTATCAAAAATATAGTTTTAAATAATTTAATATAATTGCTGATTGGGATAACTCAAAGGTATTCAGTCAGCTTAAATATTAGAAATATAACATTCATCTTAAAGGATATTGGGCTAAAATATTACGGCATATTATACATAATATAATTTTTTACTATTTTTAATATTAAAAAGTTATTTTTTCATATTTCACTTCTTATTTTCTTAGTAAATAATATTAGCAGTCGTAAACGGAAGAGCACATAATTAAATATTAATGTAATCATCCATAAAAGCGAGATACAACTGTGATCCTCATTGCATGCAGCCTATAAAATCAAATTAGCAAAATCAATATTTTTGACCCAATAACCCAACCAATGTTACAATGTTTGTCTTCAAATGCTATGAAAATGATATATAATTATGTAATATAAATGTCCATTGTGTTGAGCAGGCTGGCTGCAAGTACCAATGCTTCAGCACGTGTCTCGCTGGCTTCGAACTTCGTCCCAACAGAGTCACGTGCTTCATATCAAATGTGAACATTCCATCGATAGCCAGACACTCGAACCGATCTCACTACGAGCTGACCTCAAACCTTTTCTCGCCATCAATACTCGAGCACCGGCCAGAGTGAGTTAATGATATTAATCATCTTTCATAATAAACAATTATTAGGTATATTTAATATATAGTGTTAAATCAGCTTAAAAATCTTCATTTATCAAATTTTCTGTATTTAAATAAATATATGCTCTCATATTTGTTAATATCATTTGTTATATCATGATTAATATAATAATAATAATTATGAGCAATAATTAATAATGAAATCTTAATACCCTTTCAATTTATTTCAATAACTTAAAATACTGTTTGTTTTTTCAGCCACGTAGAACAAAAAGGAACATAAATTGCGTGCCTGGAGTGAAAGAATGTTGCCGAGAAAATCTACATATAAATTTTCAAGATATCGGTTGGGGTGATTGGATTATTCACCCCAAGGGCTACGACGCATATTTCTGTCGTGGCTCATGTTCAAATGCAGCCTCTGTCACACAAAGTGGGTCATTTTACAGTTCAATACTGCAGGTAAGTCTCCACTGAAAAAGTTAAATATTTCCAATATGTAGTGCATAATTATTAGAAATGACTTTCACTTTTCTTTTATTTTTTTTATTTTTTTTTTGTCACAAAATGAGAATTTTTATTTGCATAATTATTTCCACAAAAAAAAAATATAATAATAATAATCTGAAGTCTATTAATTAGAGTTAAAATATGCCCTCGTAAACACAGAACTTGTACTTGTATCTGGGAGCTCAAAAACGAATGAATTATAATAATTACTACATGTAATAGTATTTATGGTACTATATAGTACTATATAGTTTTAATAATTTAACTTTTCGAATTATAAACTTTTTCCACGATGTAACCAAAACCTTTAGGGAAAATTTGTTTTTGGAAGAGCGCAAAGCATAGAGGAAATCGTCAATAAATAATGCTATATTGCTATATAAAATAAAATTTCAAATTTATTCTTCATAGAAATTTCATCAGGAATGATTTTTCCTTGACTTTTCTCTCCACGATTCCACTTTTAAAAACTATTTTTCACATAATATACGATACGCTAAAATATTGCAACATTATAAAATGTAAAATCTATGTTATTCCCAGTTTCAGAACAGCTTTGTTTTACGAACATTAAAACCCCAGCTTGCAACTTTTACGCAAATCGTGAAAAAAATATAGAATATAATATAAATATATCGGATAACTATATGGAATGGATAACTATATTATAATCATTTGCAATTAAACTATACGTACAAAGTGTATTATGTTCGATTCTTGTTATCATCAACTTGCTATTATAGTTCTTTTCAATAAATCTTGCAATTATTTTGTATATTTAATTTTTTTTATACCGTCAACATTTTATTACATGTATACCTATACCAATATTTGGAAAATATAAACTGATAACACCGCGTATGCAAATTTATAATTTCATTAAGTATCAATTTAATGTATTGTATTATATAAATTCTAAAAAGTGTTATCCCTTTGTATTATTTTTCGGAATGCACTTGAAACAATTAATGTCATTTCTCTTCACTTTTTTTGAAAGCAATACGTATAATGAAACATAATAATATATAGGAGCAATAAAGGAATATAAAAATTCTAAATCATTAGGAACACAGATGTTCTCACTGTACAATTTATTTATTTTTTAAATTTCATAATATTTATTCTCGATAATTAATGACAGGATAGGGGCGGAACCAGGGGGGGGGGGGCGTCTGCCCCCTCCCCAAACGGCCCCAAACGGCCAACGTGGGTGGAAAAAATGAGCCAACATTGAAAAAAAATTTAGTCTATACATTTTTTTTTTTTTTTTTTTTTTTTTGCGCCTTCGGCACAACTTATATTGCTGCCTTAAAGCTCGTGGATGAGCGTTTGAATCCTGAATATAACACAAAATAATTTGTCTAATATCCCCTATAGTTGTCATGTGATCAGGGTAGTTCAGAGATATAGTTTAATTATAACTTGGACATCCATGAAATATTTTGCTCGCGATAAGAACTAAAATACTTTTTTTGCAAATTTTATAATTTTTATCTCAAATATTTTTAAATCGAAATATAAGGGCTGTAAGCTGCAACCTCTAGTTAAACCTTAGTTATCTTTTTTTAATTGTTGCAACAATCAAAATAACAACTTAACTACGGTTTAACTAGTTAGTTAGTGTCGCAGCTTACGGGGGTAAGTCATGTTTTACATTTATTATAATATTAATAGTTTTAAAAGTGCAAAACAATTTTTAGTAAATTGATTTCCAAAAAAAAAAAAAAAAAAAAAAAAAAAAAACTTTTTAATACATAATATATTAATTATTTATTTACATTTTGCACGTTTTTTTTTTTTTTTTTTTCAAATCAAATAACATTAATTAATTTTGCAAAAAGATCAGAAAACAGAAAATATTTCAAAAATTATTTTGTCGAAATTATATTGTTTACCCTGCGGCGCTCTATCCCCCCCCCCCCCCCCCAGTCCTTCATGGATATTTTCCTGTGAGGTCGCCCCCCCCCCCCCAAACAAAATTCCTGGATCCGCCCCTGTGACAGGATCGTGTAAAAATTAAAAATGCATTATTTCTTTATTAATAATTTAAATATATTATGCAAAAATCAAACGATTAAATAATAATTAAGTTCCGGCTAAATTATTATGGTCAATAGAAATATCCACTATCAGCACATGCAAACAGATCTCTTGAAGGATTATCGCATACAAAAAAAAAATGTATACAAATTCTATTTGATTATCACGGTCCCTTCAATAATTTCCATGAATATACGGCTATAAAATTCTGAAGGGCTATGACAGATATAGAGAGAATGCATTTATGTTTCGAATTTTTAAAATATAACTTTAAAATTATGAATCTTTTAAGGGTTGATTTAGAATTTCAAATCTGAATTTTTAAATTACAAGAAAAAATTATTACAACTTAAAAAAACAGACACACGTAGTACACGTGGTAAAAGTTGCTAATCAAAGTGAATAAATTTTCAAAATAAAAACTATATATTTTTTAATTATAATAATTAAAATTTTAATCTTTAAAGGAGAGAGAGGGGGGGGGGTTGGTTACAGCTTTTTATTAGCTATATAATGTATTTAAAAAAACAAAACTGTGTATGAAGATATAATTAGATTAAGAGTCTACATGGGGGTCATGGGGTCAAATATATAAAAGCAGCTACGCAAGTACATCCAAAAGCTACCGTAATTGTTCTACAGTGAACAAAAATAATCTGAAATTCATTACACGTTGAGCGTGTTCCAACGAATTATAGCATACAAATTTTAATTTATATTGTGTACTGAATTAATCCTTGCAATTTTTGTTTTACAGAGGTATCTGCAGCATGGAAGTCAATCACAAGGACGTAGAGTGGAACTAGCACCATGCTGCACTCCAACAAAACTATCATCATTACAACTGCTATATGTAGATGCCAACATGGTAGTGATGCAAAAAACACTTCCTAATATGGTAGTTGACGCTTGTGGTTGTATGTGACATTAGAAAAAGCCTTTTGGGAAAGGCTGTCAAATTTTTAAATATCATCATATAATCTGAGATTATTGCTATTATATTTTTCTTCACGTTTTTTTAAATTCATTTTGATGTAAATTTTGTTGACGTTGACATGTGTGAATTTTTGTAACTACCATATATACTCAAGAACAATGCACTTAATTTTAGTATGATTTTAGTATTAAGTTGTTGTTTTTTTCTATTTTCTTTCTAACTGAATGTATTTTTTTGTCTTACTTAAATACCGTATCGATAAATTTAAACAAATCCTGATTCCAAGAAGTAACTAAAATTTTGGAATTATAATTAGACATTGAAAGTATTCGGAGTGACAACTCTAGCTTGTAGTGAATGTTAAGATTTCATTTTTGCATTTTTTTTTTTTTTTTTTTTTAATCATATAATTCATCATATTTAATATTTACGATATAATTTATAATGTATAAATTAGAAGAAAACACGAAGCATGAAAAATAAGTATATAAATACGCAAATAACCCAAAAATCAATTTCTCATCACTCACTCATTGAGCTCGAGGCTGCTTAAATTAGTTATTTTCTTCTACTTATGAATTAAAAGCTTAAATATTCAAATTGTAATTAAAAGTAAGCCTGGGCAAGCAATGTGTTAGATTCTTAAATTTATATTAATATCATATTTTTGTTACCGTTTTTATTTTTAAAAAATAATAATAATAATTGTAATATATATTTTACACAGCCCGCACAGCCGACCGAGAAAGATGCAAAAGCCAAAACATAAATCGATGATTTGAGTCCCGCTTCGCGTAACTAGAGCATAATATTAAAGCTTAATCAAGGATACTTACATAATTTGCAATTAAAAATCAGGGGAAATGCTTTAATTGATTGAGCCAATCGGGGCGGGATAAAAACCAATTAGTAAATGTTTCAGCTTCTTTCTTTTCTATTCTTCTCTCTATATCTCTATCTCAGTATCTCTTCCCCTGCATAAAATTTGAATAAATTTGTAGCACAAAATGCTCTGTAAAAAAAAAAAAAAAAAAAAAGGAAAAAATTGCTATCCTTTTCTATTTTAATTATATTGTAATAATCTTTATCGTTATTAATTTTTATTCAATATATTTTTTTAATTTTCTATTACTCAGAGTGATAATAAGGATGTTAAAATAAAAATTATGGTTCACCATTGAAGTAAAAATTCTATTTTTAAGTGATATTTAAAAAGGTAGAAATCTTCTAAGAGGCGTCCAAAAAAAAGCCTTCTTGAGACGCTGCTTAGGGAATTGCTACTTCTTTAAAAATAAATGAAAAACTTAATTGTCATTTTGTTGGCATGAAATCAGTCCACAATTGAACATCCAATAATGAAAGCAAATGATCATCCAATGCAAAGCTTGACGAGGCCCTTTTTTTTTTCTCCCTTCTTCTTCTTCTTCTTTACTAAGGAAGAATGACAAAGAAAAGAGAGAGAGAGTTACGAAAAATGTAAAATTGCTGGTTTTGCATGAGAAGGGCGCATTTATATTTTATATATATAATATATATATATATATATATATATATATATATATATATTTAAGTGACTTTAAAGTTTGAAAAAAAATGCTGGTGATACACCAGCCAGTATTACTCTTTCATAACATGCATTTATGCAAGCTCTACGCTACAGGTTATTTCAATTTTATGACTAGGCATTTCTTTTTTCCTCATAACTTTTATTTGTTGTTTTTCTAACAACTTGTGTAACATTAAAAATTCAAAACAATGTAATATATTGCTTGAAAGTATATACTACTAGTAGACACAGCAGAGTGATTATTGTCTCACTTCCTATGTACGACCATTTTAGGGAAAACCATTTTTAATATTACTTATATAACAATGTGTTTGGTCTCAAAATATGTAAGACTGACTAGAATGTAATTGCTTAAAAAGTCTCAAAAATTAATATCACCATAGTATAGTAAATTATTACTATATTTCATTTGTATGTTGTCCTTGTTGTTAGTGTATACTTATTTATTTATAGCATGTAAAAAAAATAATAATAAAATAATAAAAAAATGAAGTGAATATATATATTTTTTTGACAAACCGACAATAAAACGGGTTGCATAAGTAATTATGAATTAATAATTATATAGGCCTAATCTTATCATTTCCCCTCAATGTGATTTTTCACCATTGTAAAACAATACTTTTTATCCATTATCCCAGAAAATATAGGAAACTCTAATTTGTGAAGTGTGTAGTCAGAAACCATTAAAATAGGAATTTCAAAAGATAAAAAAAAAAAAAAGTAAAATGTCATTGTTTGGGATTCTTTGAGAAATTCCAGAATTTAGAGCTTCATGTATACTCTAAGCAACTGAAGAAACGTCTAAAACTTGTAAATAATTTTGTGTAACCTGTGCCATCAAGATTTTCACTAAGCTACGGGCGTCATCGTGGTAAGGCGCCTGTTGGTTTCTCCTATCCTTTTCTTAGATTATTAATTCAAACCTAAATGGTTTTTACCTTTCCTTATTAATTATACGTACAGCTACTGAGTTTATTTTACATTGAAAAAGAAGTAAATTTAATTCCTACGACTAAACATATTTATTGAACATTAAAAAGTACAGGGTTATTTGATGTAAAGAAGTTTACAAACTGAGACACTCTAGTTCTGCTACAAGATCCATATACTTGAATTCTCCAGGTGTGGCTGTGAAGCGTTCTAAAAGTTTTTGCCTCTTTTCATCATGCTGGCCATAGTACAACTGCACTTGATTGGCAAGGCATTGGGCTTCTTTTGCATCCTGCATAGAAAAAGAAATGAAACTTCACCATTCAATTATTCTCTCCCAAGGCTTCTCATTATTTAGTTATTTTTATTATTACAATAAGAATTCTTAAATGATTTTTATTTATTTATTTATTTTTACCATGTAGCAAGTATTAGCTTATTGATTTTCTGTATTTAACTTACAAGAACATTTGTGTCATATTCTCCTCTCATCAGCACAATTTTCTTGTTGTCCATAAATTCTGTAAAGTGCCACAATGTCAAACACTCAGGTGCATTTTCTTTGTGTGTCTGAAAGAAAAAGAAAAATAACTTAAGAGGTAAATTGGTTTAACAATGAACTATTAAGTTTGAAACAGGGTGTATCCAGTGGGGTGGTAGGAGCCTGGACCCCCCAAAAAAGAATCAAAATTTGAAATTCAGAGAATCTGGAGTCTAAAGTAATTTTGCACCAATATCTCTTCTAAGTGCTATTAAATAGTTAAATGTAGCTGAAATTTCATTAACACTAAGAATAAAAAAGCCTCTAGCTGAGAAGGGAATTATCAACTGAATGAGATCTATATTTTTATTTAATTATACTTCTTCCCTTTGTCTTATAATACTGTGTTAAATTAAATAAAAAGGATCATATTATTTTTTCACAGTTCAGTTTCTAGCATTTAATCGGACAGTTAAAGCAGTTTTTAGAAAAACTGAAAAAAACAATTCAGTTTCAGTAATTGGCAAAATATATTTAAGCTGATTCAACTACTGGTTTTCACTAAAACGGTAAATTACATGGATTCTTTTTATTATTTGCATTTTTTTTTATAGTTTATACATAATTTTTATTTTATCATATAGTACACATTACATAAATTTATGAGGTCCATTCTGTTATTACGCTCTTCAGAGAGCTATTTTTGCTCATGTTGAAGCTGTATCATATTACAAATTATATAGAAAAAGAAAAGAATGATGACGTGATTGTCTTATCACTATTTAAAGATGTATAAATTGTTTTTCTCAGCTTAATACAGTAAATGCTTTTTTTTTTTTTTTTTTTTTTTTTTTTTTTACAAATGAATTTATACTCTATATTCATATGTATATAAAAATAAGAAGCATACATAAACATAAACACACAATACATTACCTTTCATGTATGTGCATTCATCTGTCCTTACAGACTACAGTTAGACTCATTATTTTTATTTTCTCCATAGAGGTCTGTAAGGACTGACAAAGGCACGTATACAAACACACACACACACACACACACACACACACACACACACACACACACACACACACACACACACACACACACACACACACACACACACACACACACACACACATACATAATACTCCTTCTCGTACAGTCTTGAGCCACAGCTATCCCATGTGTTATCATAAACTCTTTCTCTATTATTTTAATATTTAATAAAACTTTAATTTTTAAGTATTAGGTGGCATTGATGCTTCTTCTTCTTCACCCCCCCCCCTTTTTTCTTTTTTTGTTCTTACCTGATAATTGATTAAGGGTGTAAAATGAACTTCATTTCCTGCAAACTGGCACACTATAAACTCGTATCCAGTGCTGCGGGGTAAGGGTAGGAGAAACTGAAACAGTCATCATCAATCATCATACTATAATAAGGTGCCACCCAAGACTTTGACCTCTCCATAGAACCTCTACTGTGGAAAAGCCCTTGCTGGTAATTATATCCTTTTCTTTATTATTGATAAATTA
The DNA here is from genome assembly GCA_949318235.1 of Ecdyonurus torrentis. NCBI lineage: Eukaryota > Metazoa > Arthropoda > Insecta > Ephemeroptera > Heptageniidae > Ecdyonurus > Ecdyonurus torrentis. The sequence goes on from OX439127.1 coordinate 22,490,260, forward strand.
TAAAATATTGTCATTCAATTGCTTAAAATAAATAGAATTCCCCCCCCCCCCTTTTTTTTTTCTTTCTTTCTTTTTTTCTTACCATTGGGAATTTTTTGCTTCTGTCAAAAATTGTACTGTATAGATCTGCTGGAATAGTAGCTGCTAATCCTGCCTTGTGCTTATAATATTCTTGCCAAATCTGAAACAATAAAACTCAAATGAAATTTTAAATGCAGTTTTTAAATGTGTAATTATCCATTGCAGACTAATTTAAATGTTATAATCAAACTTTAAGAAATCACAATATAGATACACATTTTGAAAACCATACAACTTACTAGTGCAATTTCTTCAGTATTTTTGTCCTCAAGGAGTTCTATTTTCATCACGTCAGAAAGGCTCTGTAAAGAAAAATTTAAATTCAAAACCAAATTGAAATATGTTCAAGCTTCAAATAAACTCACAAGAAGAGCGGTATATTAAAATGGATGTTAAAAATTAAAAAAATTATATAAAAAAAATATATAGGCCTATATATTTATTAGTTTGATTAGTGTAAAAATGTAAAAAGTGTAAAAATGAAGTATGCCTCATTTGAAAAAATTCTGCCTCCATGCGTGGTGCATGGTGCTCTCCGGAAAAACAAATAATAAAGAAATAAAGAAAAAGAAATAAACGTCACGCAATATGTACTCAAAATCATAGAACACATTTTACACATTGAACAAAAAACTTGTCTTATGGCAGGTGTGTCTGTTTATTTATGATCACCAGAGATTGGAACCAATAATCTTTGATTTTGAAAAAAAAAAAAAAAAAAAAAAGTGTTGTTTAGGATGATAAAAAAACAAACTATTTTTAATGTTAGTTCATTTGGTCTAGTTTGGTTGAAAGCTGTAATTATGGTGCAAGATTTATAATTTGACCTTTTCGTCGAGCGTTCTCGACTACTGATTTGAAGGCCGTTTTCCTCCGTGTATTTGAGCAGATGGTCAAGTGTTTTTATTTGTTATGTGTAGAGTCCAACAAAAGTTAAGTTCACCCGATTAGGCGTAGCTGCAATCGATTATATAGCAAAAAATTGCCCAAAATGCTACGTTAGCTATTTTAAGTAACTTTAAGTTCAAAGCGGCTTTGCCACCATAAAATAAAAATAATAAAATCTTCACATATTATTTACTAATGTTAAAGTAGACTGTAATCGTTTGAAGAATTTTTTTAGTTCAATTTTTATAAAAGTTCAGTAAATGTCAATAAATTTAAAAGCAAAAGAAATGCAATAGATTTTTTTGTAAACTTGTAACTTTTCTCCCAAAAAATGTGCAATTCCATTTAAAAAGTATTAGGCAATTGTCATTTTTGTTTGAATTTGAGAGATATGATCTCTCATCACAACCTTTAAAACTATTTGTTATTTGTAAATATTGACAAATATTTCACATCCTGAATTTCTCCATGCCATATTATTATTCACATATTTAAACATTCAATATTCAATTCAATATTTAAAAAAAAATAATAGTACCTAATAATAAAAATAAAAAAATAAATAAATAAATAAAAATAAAAAGATAAAAATAAACGGACATCCTAACATACCTGAAAATCAACGTTAAATTTGCTGGAGTCGTTGATTTCTAATTTATTTTCCATTCACGAAATGGTGGATGCAGTTTTATGATGTAACAGCGCGCTTGTCCATGCAAGCGTAAAACAAGCAATCTGTGACATCAAAAAACCACATATTCTTTTTGTTAATATAAAAGAAATTAAAACTCAATGACTCCAGCCAAATCAACGTTGTTTTTCAGGTATATTATGTTAGGTACGCTATATTATAAAATTCAAGTTTGTTGTTCAACGTGTTCTACACCTTTAAGGTTAGGAAACTAAAAGGACCCTAAACTTTTCTGTTACCATCTATGATTGGCTTTCCCACTCCACAGGTTAGCTCTATTCTAAATAACTCAGCATTTAACTTTATATTACAGTAATTCTTTCCTTGGGGGAGAGGGGGGGGGGGGTATACAAGGCTCACAACAAGGGAAATTTTGTATTAGTAAATAAATACTACAAAAGTATATTACTGTAATAATAAAGAAAATATTTCATGAATTGTGGTTTCAAAGCCTTTACCTTTGATTTAGCTTGCAAGAAATCAGTCTGCACATTGGCTTTGGCCTGATCACTTGCACTTGAAGCTAATCGCATTTCTTCAGGCGATGGAGAACGCGTGCTTTTATTCTGAGCTTCTTCTAAGCGAGAAAGAAACTCTTCAGGGGACGTTCTGAAAAATATATAGGCATTATTATAGTAACACATATGTCAATTAGACTCTCTATAAATAGTATAATAAAATAGAGTAGTGAAATACACAATACAGTACATGTTCCATAATAGAAGATAACAATGTATGTATATACAGATGATATGCATGCATACAGATATTATTCAGCTACAGTAACAGCAGTTTTTGTACATCAGAAGATTGTTGTAAATTTAATTTTGGAGTGTATAGTGTATGTATAAATATGTATGTATTTTTCAAAACTTAAACTTTGTTTCTTTTCACAAAATAGCACCTGTTAAACCTGCCTGCATCAGAGAAATGAATATTATTGATTATTTAGTACTATTATGGTAACATATATATAAACATACTTAATGTTTGGCTATTGTTATGTTAACATTGAGCTTTTCTAATTGGAATGATCAAGTGAGCTCCATAAGAATGCATGTAGTTTTCATCAAATACATAATTAACAATTCCACTCATACATACATACAAAAAGCTCAATGTGAACATGCCGCAGCATATCAAATTTGTCTCTATCCTTTTGTATATATTTATTGACAATTGCATTTGCAACTTTTGTATAATATATGACAACATGAAAAATCTAGCATGATAACTTATTCAAAATCCAGTTTAAATTCTTTTACCACATAGGGAGACTGTCTTTTTTTCTTTTGTTAGGAAGTGTATGCATGCACGTAAATAGTGGAACTTCTTGTATTGCAGGACTGTTGCCCAAAATATACTTACTGCTGAAGACCTGCTATTTTCTTGCTATACTTTTCATAATAAGGGTTAGTTTTAAGATTTTCTAGGGCCTTTTCTGCTACAAATGGGGTTGTCATGATGGGTCGAAAAGGGTGGAAAGTAATCTGTAGGTTATGCCGTGTAAAAGTTATATTTTGCAACGATCTTTTTTCAATTAAAAGTCTACAAGATCTCCATAAAATTCCCATCAAGATTACGTAGCTTTTAACTTAAGTTCAATTAAAAACCTAACCAAAACACTAAGCACGTTTGCTTTACTTGTCCTTTCTTCTCCCCCGCCAGGCGCCAGCTGTGGTAAAAACAAAAACAGCTGTACCGGAAGCAAATAACGCAGGAGCGGGAAATGAAAAGTTTTGAACGATTTCTATATTTGCAAGAATTTTAAAATGGAATGGAAATGACAGTAAGTGCATCTCATAGATGCATGTATAGTGCACAAAATTATACCACTACATATATGTCAGAGTAAAATTGTGTATCAAATAAAAGTTAAATATTTATGCGTATTTAAAATGTCAAATAATTATATAATTATATTATAATTATTTTATATATCAGCACTTCTTAAAAGTCTCATCAAACATCGAACTCATCAACATCAAGGCTCGTTTTTTAGACTTAAATTTAAGACATAATATATTTTTATTCCCTTAACTCATTACTTTTTATTTAGCTCTTCTTTTCAATGTGATTGCACACTCATTGATTTAATTGATTAACGGCTATATTGATTTGACGCTATATACAACGGCATATTATAATAATATGACAAAAAAAATTAACATGATGAGAATAGGAAGAATTATACCTTTGTTTTATATACAGTTGATTGTTACAATTTTTTTATTTTTTACCAATTAAAAAATATATTTATTGCAAACTCTAGTTTATAGTATGTTTTTGATAGACTAAAACAGAAAAAAAATAATAATAAAAGTATAAATGCAACAACATTTTTTTCCAGAAAAAATAGGCTGAAAAATGAAATAATACAACTTGCATGTATTAAATGTTGAAGAATATACATTATATTTTTCTACTCAAGCATCATGCAGCCACCCTGAGAGTACTATACGTATATCCTCTATTATGCACAAAAGGCCATAAAAAAAATAAAAAAAATAAAAAAAAAAAACATAATTTAAAATGGGACTTAATTAAATATATGATAGTGTGAAAAATTACAGTCTATAGGATAAAAAGCACAAAACCATGAACTATAATGCAACTTTAAGTTATGATATTTTTTATTGTTGGAATTATCAGTATTAGGCTCATTTTGATATAATACAGCGAATGTTATAATTACTTTTTATGAAGTTGAACTGCAAGGACTATTGTTCAACCAACTCTCTACTGCAGTGATACACAGCTAAGCAGAACTAGCACGAAACTGACACGGGTGGGTGGTCAGGCAGGCGCGAGCTGTGAGTTGCAATATAGTACGTTAGCTACAGCGCTTTTGCTTGCCCACTACTAACACCTCACAGACCATACTTTTTGTTTAAGAGATCGCGAGCGCATGGCAGTGATTGACGGTGAAACGTCAGTATTCAGTCCATAGTTACGTGCGAAAGTCAGATGCGCATAGACAGAAGTATTGTGGGCAACTTGCCACTATCTCGATTATGTTGCATTTAAATCAACATCATAATAGTGGTAGAAATGTTAAAACAGTTCATATTAATTAGTGATAACAGTGGAACATTTTTTTGGTTCAATTTATTCACCGTTTCGGATATTACCAACTCAAAAGGTAAGTAAAATGATTTAATAACAATGTTATGCGTTGATTTCATTATGATAATCATAAATTGAACCTTTTATATTGCAAATTGCTTGCAAAGTACTTAAAGTTTGTGCAGGTAGAGAGTTTTGCTGTATTTATTCTTCTATACATATCACATTTCTATATTTTCTTTTTTCTTTACGTCAATTGCATAGATTTTATGAGTTCTAAGTTATGACTGTTCTGAATGCTTTTTTTTTTTTTTTTTTTTTTTTTTTTAATTATTAATCCGTTTTTATATCGCACAACTGTGTCAAGATTATATAAAAATCAAATATCACCTTCCAATACCGATCAGATATTGCATTTTTTTTTCTCTCTCTCTCTCTTTCTTCTTAATTTCAAAAATGAAATACACCCGAGCGCTAAAACCACAACAACTATATTTTTAGATACTTTAAATATTATTTTTCGTGATTGATTTTATATTCAAAATGATTTATGACGTATTTAATAAAATAATCATTTTATTAACTTATATATATATATATATATATATACACACACACTTTTGCAAATGCAAGATTTAAGTCTGATACATAATGTATGGCCCACTCTTACACTAACCTTAATGTACTATATTATGCTACGTAAGTAAGTTATATACGTCACAATTTAATTTAAATTTGCACAATTATTACCGATTTTCAGCTATCAATAGACAAAATATTGATGTTTTGTTACATTTGTTTGAAGTAACTTATGTAAAATGCATAAGAAACTTGGCAGAGTTTTTCCTTCATTTCTGGTGTCTCAAAAGCTCTATTTTTCAACTAATTATTCTTCGTCGATTATAAATTCATCACAGTTAAATAATTTTGTTATCTAATTGTAGTGCAGTTACTTGTGTTTGTCTATGAATAAAAGGTCATGACTTTTTGCAATTCGTTACATATATATTTTTATTTTCCATGATGAGGTTAATTAAATGGCCCGAGGGTAAATTTAGTCAATCATATATACCCACGGAATACTTACTTTAAAAACGCTTCCTCATCAGTTATGAAAATTTTTGTCTTTAACGTCTGTGATTAAGATCTCCTTATAAGCCTAGGTTATTTAATTTTTATATGGACAAAAGCTAAATTTGTTTTCAAATATAAAGAAAGTTTTGCTTATTTCAGTCCGAGTTCTGCTGCAAATTTTGATGAAAGTCAAGACGCGAAATAAAATTGTAATTCGACGCATTGAATTCTTCAACTTATATATTATAGTAAAATATTTTGTTTGCGATTTTATTTTACAGATTTGATTATTTGATAAAAGTAGCTGATGTTCATTAAATTATATGAAATATATAATTTCAATATAATTATTTCTTCTCTTTTGAAATAATTTTGTGGCTACAAAACTAAAATGAAATTTAGTGCGGTTTTACGGTGCGTGCAGGAAAATTATTTAGTCAAAATACAGTATACTGACGAGTGTTATACATACGTAGAACTATACTGTAATTTTGTGTATTGATTAAAATTCTGAAAACAAACGCTATATTTATGTAATATTACTAAAATTAAAATTATATCGTTATAAAAACATATTTACTTAATTTATTTTGTCATTTTACAGAGTATAGTGACAAGGTGATCGACATAACCTTACCTATAACTTACAATTTATTATTATAAATGATGTTAATAACTTATCCAAATTTATAACAAAAAAAAAACATTGAAATTATTAATATTCAAATGTAACTGAACTGATTTTATAAAACTTATATTACGTAATACTCTTGAAGGTTAAAAAACAATATTATTTGTTTTTTGATGAAGGGACGCGATTGTTGTGGGAACAGAGTCATTGTTGGTAAATTAAATATATAGAATTAAGTGAACAATGCAAGGTGGCCAGACAATAATTCAAGTGTCCATGCAATTGCTATAAAATCATTACATTATTTACAACCTTATAAGTTACATGCTTGATTTAATAATTTTATGTACAAAAAATATAAGAAAATTTTACAATTCCATAAATACAGTATATACTGTAAAAGTTTATTATTTTTATTTATTACAATTTTAAAACTTTTACTTTCAAATTTCAAAGTGATTATGTATGTGATTCTCTAAAATTGACTAAAACTTTTCTTTGGGAAAATTAACAGATTTTACATTTGGTCAAATGTATATTTGACAGTCACAAACAAAACATTTTTAGAATAATTAACTCAACGACTAATCTTTTATAAATTATAATATCATTAAAAATCATTATACTGAAAATCATATGCATTATGTATAATACGTTTTAAGTTGTGCCCTAAATGTTGATAGGATTACATAGTTGAATCCAAAACTGCTTGATATGTATTTTTGTTATGTTATACTGTAATTCAGAACTAGAGTTTCTAAACTTATCTTTAATTGGAACGGTCAAAAGGAAATTTAATGCAAGGTAAAAATTCACCTAATGAAATGTTATGTGTAATCAATACACAACAAACTGTTATAATGTTATTGTTGTAAATAGTTGTGTAACATTTTTTATTGAATGATTGCGTTAAATCAGATTTTAATTAAACTGAAATTGTTTTTTTGTTTGTATCTATACGTTCAATGTTAGTTTCTAGTTATTTTTCATGAATGCAAGGCCACATCCCGGTGTATCACCGGAACACAAGGAGCGGTATATTAGCGGAAAGTGCTGCACTAATGCTGATGGTCAGTGGTGCAAGTCCACCCACTATATATGTATTTTTATTTTATGAACTACATAAATAAGAACGGCTTCTCTATTTTTTGATATGGAATATTTACTTACATTTTTAACTGCATTAGATTTTTTTTTTTTATTATTATTTTTTTTTTCAATATAGTTGTAAACTTTATTGTGATCAAGTTGTTTACCGCGATATTGAATACAGACGAGAAAATACTCTGCCCTTCACACTGGTGAAACAAATGATTGCTCATAAAGCATTGAAACTAATTTGATTGGATCAAGTTGTTGTTATTATTAGAGCTTATTTTCTTTTGCTGCACACATTGTGGTTATTATCACGCATAGGTAATTTCATAATTAAAAACGTGTTGCAATATAGATCATAAATAATTATTACTTATTATTATTTTTTATTTCATATTAAAATATAAATTAGTTATAGCATATATATCATTTAGCGCGCTCAATTGTTATACAAATTTTAATTATATAAAAACATTATAATTTATTGCTATTTTACTTGAGATATAGCAAAGATACATTTAAAGCAATGCAACTTTCAGGGAGAAATTATATAGCAGACAGAGAGAGAGAGAGACGACCTTATAGTCATTTTTAAACAGTAATTACGATACAAGTTCATAAACAATTGTTGCTGTCAGACAAAACACATGAAGATTTTGTTTAATAGCAGAAATTGTATTAAGTATTTTTTTTTTTTAACGGTGAGGAAGTTGGTATAAACGTAAATATGAAATGGAATATAAATCAAAATAAGCATAAAAATGACAGTCTGCATGAGTACCTCATGATATATCATAACATTTTTTATTCTCCTAACCAATGTCCTTTTTGATACGTTCATTTATGATCGAGTTCGAGACGCGGTGTACCACATATTCTAAAAATAAAATAGAAAAAAGGTAAGAAAATTGTAACTGGCTTTTGACAAAAAAAAATATTACTTCTTTGATTTCAATTATTGAATGACTCGTTACAATTTTGCGGCATCACAGAATAGCTATAATAAGTTAGGCCAAATCTTTATATTGAACCTAGTTGTTCATTTTTTTTTCTATGTGCAATAATGGTATGAACACCTAACTTGCAAATTCTCATTATTTTTCTTTCGGATTTTATAAATTTTAGTATTGCATATAGTCAAATATCAGTTTGTTTTTATTTTGAGAGCAGAGCATTTATTAAATTACGAGTTTTAATCAGGCATGCATGTTATATAATACTTATATATTTGAGTTGCTGTTGCGCAGAAACAGAATTTAAATTTAAGCAAAATATATTTACTCAATATTTTTGTCCAACAACATCCAGTTCAGGTAATGAAAATCCTCTTTGTGTGTTAAGTGAATGTTTTACGATTAAATTGTTGTTTAGACACTATCACATGTATAAATTATATAAAATATAAAAACTTTCTTGTGCTGTTTTCATGATGACTATAGGTATCAAAAAAAGTTTGAGTTGCGTTGTTTCTATAAATTGTTTAGAAACTATAAATAAAAAATTTCTCTTATTATCATTCTGGAACTATCTTTTAAGTTACAACCACACAAAATTATTGCGTTGATGCGAGATCAACGTTTGTGGTGACGTTTGTCAGTGGCGTCTGTATTATGTACAGTACGTCGTATACTTATGTATGTATGTACATATACAGTGTGCACAGTCAGTCAAGCTGATTGCTGTCACATACACACATAATAATATTATACTCACACGGTGTCACTGTCATCACCTCCGCGGAAATTGCAAACTCTGACCAAGGTCATCTTCTTTTTACACCACGCAATTCAATATCTATTACAGCTGGATTAAAAATATATTTATTCAGATAAATCGTATATTGCATACGGTGTGGTTTAAAAAATGGTATATTTGATATTCCTATTCTAATTTATTTTTTAGGTATGCAAAAGGTATGGGGATTTATATTTATGATATGAAAATTTAAGTGCAATTTCCTAATTTTATAGATAATAATCACATCTTTTCATTATTTAAATTATGATCAACAAGGATAGAGTGACACACACTACATTCATTGCAGCAATTTTGCTAGAGTAAAACTGGTAATAATAAAATAATAATGAAAATATTATCTTAATTAATTAGGTTTAATTTTCCCAGAATTGTTAAAAATTATCTTATTGTGTATATCGATGTAGAGTGTCTTTTGACATTTTAACGTTGCATATAGGCTGTATAGAACAATGCATGCATGTATGAAATAGAAACAGTACACCCATGTAACATCGCATGCAACCTGCAACAAAGTGAAATAGTTGTTTCTTACTAAATTCATTTTGATATTTCACATTCTAGCCCTAACTTTAAATCAAAATTGAAGCTGTTATTTTAGAATTATAATATTAGTTTTATTATAAAACTCTTATATATATCTTACAGATAACGAATACACTGTTTTAATTTATCAGATTTCAGTTTATAGACCTTCATTCTTTCACCAAAACGGGTATAAGTTATACAGGAATTTGTTAAAGTAAAATATGCAACCTTTAAACAATAATAATAATAATAAAAAATGATTCGTATGATGATTTGTAAATTATTAATTATATTTTTAACTTTTTTGATAAATGACTATTCGTGGGTGTCATCCATTGTCTGAATTCTCCCCGAAAAGTTGTATATACTTGTATAATCTGGACTTTTATTTTTTAATGCAATATTGCTCCTCATTTTTTATTATTATTTTTTTATTTTTAACATTAGAAGTGCGTGTGTGTCTAAATCATATATTATAAAAATATTATACGTTATATCTTATGCGGCTCATGAAATGTAATTGTTTATATAGATCAACAATAATTTTCAATTGATTTCGTTGAACATGCTTGGCAAAAACCCTATAGAGTTTTTTTTTATACTTTTTTTTTAATAAAATAGTATACTGTATACAACTTCCATCTCCAAATAAATATAATGCAATTGCATTATAATACAATTATGTTTTACTGTTATTTTATAGTACAATATGTTTAAAAGGAGAGTGAATATTTTTTATTTTGTTAAAAAAATCTGTGTACATAACAAATATTTTTATACACTTGAGGAGGTGTATAAATACGTAAACTTCAAAATATTTATTATTATATTTATTTATTTTGAGTAGTTTTAAGGTGTTAAAGTTATGGCCACTGTTTGCTGAGCTCACTGTTGCTTTGTTGCACGCAATATACAACATAATCAGGGCATGAAGCCACGCCAACAATACAAATTGACTATGTACAGCCACAACTCAGAGCGTTTTTGGTCGCATAAAAAAATTATATCACCGTAAGTTTGACCTGAAATATTTTAAAATATTTTGTTCATTAATCTTTAACAATCATCTACAATAAATCTGAATCTAATTATTATTAATCTAAAAATTGCTGCAGAGTACATTTTTTTATATAAAAGCCACGTATATACCTTATAATACTTAAATTTTTGAATGTGAGCTCCGTATAGTATAACAATTAAAAAATAAGGATAAAATTATATATAATGCATTAGCTTATTCATTATATGTGTTTAGTGTAGCTGAAAATAAGTATATAATAAGTAAAAGTGTATAAAAATATACAATCCAATATATATGAGCGAAGAAAGTTTATAGCTTTTATTTCACTTTCGATGTAATGAAGAGGTGGCATTTAAGTTTTGATTTGTTCGGCTGTATCAATTTTACTATCTATTACGTAGACGAAGGCATTTTTCATTTCTCTTTTTCTCCTTCTTCTTCTTCTTCTTCTTCTTTTTTTTTTTTTTAACCAAAGATAAAACTACATTTGATTTGAAGGGTTGGATTTTTATTCTAAGGTACTTAACCATCGGGTATCATATACATATATAGGTGGTATAGGCCTATATAATTGAGATTTCTTTGGTTTTCATGCACCATGCACCTTTCCTTACGATATTAACAAACTATAATTCTTATTTCAATAAATTTGTACGCATCCCGTATTATATAAATAAATAAATATTTGTCCTAATTTAAACATATTAATTAAAAAAAAAAAAAATGAAAGGCCGAGGTATAGGTCCGACAAATGTCTGGCCCACTCTTACTGCTGACCCAAACATGGTTACAATTACAAATCAATAGTATTGTATTGACGATTATATCTGTAAAAAATATTACATAATACAGTACATATAGTGTAACAAGGAGAATGGGTAGTACGTAAATTAAAAAAAAAAAAAAAAAAAAAAAAAAAGCATTTATTATTATGAATAAAGGAAAATGAAAGGAACGATCTAAGCGAAGAAAGAGAGATAAAGAAAAAAAATATATATTATGCTATATATGCGAATATTATTATTGTACTATATACTGTGTGTGTGTATAATCGTCGGGTTGAGCAAAAACCGTGTATCTGCAAAAGCAGCAAAGTCGAAACTCTTTAGCTTTTTATATTTTAATATGAACCTTGTAGCTTTTATAGATACATGGTTTGTGCCCTAACCCGATGATATATATATATATCCAAAGCTTCACTTCTTAATCTGCATAACAATAATGATACTTACATTAAAATAGTATAATAAAATATGATTATTGCATGTTGTTCTAGTTTTTTTTTTTTTTTTTTTTTTTTCAATATATTATATTTTATAAAAAAATGAAAACACAATGCATATTGTGACAATTTAAACGAATAAAATAAACGACATCCACTCACTTTTAAATTATAGCTTACCATTTTTACATTACATTTTCATTTTATTACATACACAACATAATTTATGTTTCACTGTAAAATTGTTTTTATTTTTGCTATAGCTGCTTATTATTATATCTTTACAGTGACATCAATCACGTTGGCCTTATCATGTGAATATTAATGCTTGTTTGTTGCGTTATAATAATATACCACCTGGTTTTTAGCCTCATACATTTTAAAGTGCCATAAATATTAAGAAGCTGCTTTTTTTCCCCACTGGTTTTATTGTTGAATATGCGATACGACTATATTCATTATTTTGTGTTTACACTTTTTATTTTTTATTTATTTATTTATTTATTATATATATATTTTTTTTTTTGGCAATTTTGTGATAACAGGAAACAAGGAATTTCATGTTTTAGCACAAATTCGGAGAAATACATTTACTTATAAATCTTATGTATTATCAATATAAAATTCTTTATTTTTTATTTTCAGCAGTGGTTCTATATAGTTAATAATAATAATAAAAATAAAAGGAACGTACCAATGTAGCGGACAAATATAGCTCGTTTTACATACTTTTGGTTAATATTTTTGTAATACTTTGTATTTAAATAGATCTGTAATTCTAGTTTTAATGACAATGCTTATAATAGTGGGAGAAAATATCCAATGCATAATGCATCACCGCATTCTATCGCTGCAGTCAACACCACGTAAATTGATGATAGAACTTTCAAAATTTATAACTTTTGTGTAGAAAGTGGATGATAAATTTATAACAAAGACAAGATATCATAATGTTCCACAACAAGCAGTGTGATCGTAACAAGCAGTGTGAGTTGTATCGTAAAAAAAAAATATATAATATATAATATACTGTATATCACAAAAAAGGTGGTATATCCTGCACAGTGTTATTGTGCTCGTTCATGAACGTATATTATTTATTTATAATGCATTTTGTCAAATTAAAAAATATCAATAGTTAAGTCAATAAATGCAAAGTATCACGTTGAAATATTCATTTTACCGCCCTTAAAGATTTTTAAATATTACAAAGAAATTTGAAAAGGTAAAACAAAATATTTCCTCAATATTTTTGTTTCTCCCATCAATAAAAGTCATGCGTTAGTTGTATTATAGAATACGGGCTTCGTTATTAATCTTTGTATTTTGTATTTATTTTCTAATGCAATAATATGGATGAACAAAATTATAAAAGTTTAAAATAAATGTTTACTAAGCGTCACGGCATGTAGTCGAAAGACAATATTGGTTTTGGAACTTTCTACAGATGCCTTTTATTATATATATTTTTTTCGTATTAGTATTGTTATTTATTGTATCTCTTTTGACTTTCCCTAACTATAGATGCAACAAAAAAACAGAAAAGTCATTGTTGGTGTATAACAAAACAATGCGTAAGTATGATGTGCAGTGTTAAACAGCAAACATAGCACAGCACACGAATAAATTGCAGTAATTGGTGTAAAGCCGTGCCAATTAGCTACAAACCGTGCAATATAATTTTATATTTATAATGTAAAAAATTGCAATCTAATAATTGTAATCATTCCATAGATTGCATTAATTTAATAAAAATGAACATAATTCCTTTCAATTAACAGTAATATTTAACATAATTATTCATAAACGTTAAATGGAAAAAGATAAGAGAGTGTGTTACATTAATTCTGAGTAAGTGCACATTATAATTATAAGAACATTGCACCGTACAAAAACTTAAAACATTGAAGAAGAAGAAGAAAAAAAAAATACATTGAAAGTTTAGAATGTAAATATATCTGAGCATAATGTGCCTATACATATATATGTAATGTTTAATAATAACTAAAGAGGCGATCTTGATACAAGTTAAGTTGAATTTCATAAATTAAAACTTTCACTACGTCTTGCTGAGTTTTTATGTTTTTTATTTTATTATTATTACTTTTTATCATTTTTAGTCAAAAACTCATCGGAAATTACGGATGAAAGAAGAACGAGGTCGATTTTTTTTTACATTTTAATTTAGTTTCATCTATATCATGAGAACTTTTGTTGCATTTTTATGAATGAACTAATTTTAATTTATACGCCAAACCATTCATTCGAAAATATACTTAATTAAACCAAAATTTTCAAATAATATAAAATATGCTATTTCTATTCAAGTAAAATAATAATAATATTTATGTTCAGAAGTTAATAATTAATATATAATTAATTGTAAGAAAATCACTTTTGTTAATAGAATTAAAATAAAACAATTTCAAAGTTGCATATAAACAAAAGTTACAGTTAATGATGGTCACACGCTACTAAACTGTCCGATAGCTGAAAAATAACAAATAAAAATTATATTATGATTCCACATTTATTAAAAATAACTGAACACAACTATTGAATTGATAAATAACAAAATTAAATTACATAACATGATAATTATAAATAAGAAAATAACACATTATTTATGGTTAACTCAATTGATATAAAAATTTTAATTTTCAGTCTATACTATAATTATGCAAATGAATTTGCAATTAAAATGGTGCAAGATGACCCTGTGTTAGGTTAAAACCACGCAAGTTGAAACATCCTAGAAAATACAATATATACGTAACAATGCAGCTCATGATGATCGCAGGCGTGGTTACATCTTTTGTTTTCACATTGATAATGTATGCGTCCACGTAGGTCGACAAATAAACGCCTCATTATCATTGTTGAACATTCATTGTTACCTTCAAACTTTTGTACAGAGAAAGCTTAATGAATAATATTTATTTTCAAAATTATTATTATTATATATTAAAAATATTATTTTAATTATAAAGATTCAAAGTTTATCTTTATAGTCATCTATATGCTATGGAGTCTAAAAATGTTCAGCAAAATGAAGGGAATGTATAATAAATTAAAAATTTATCATTTGTTAAATCATAGAAGTATAATATATTTTATGATACATATTTTATTATGATGACAGGTGAGAATTACCGTATAATACCAATCATGCACCTCCTCAAGTTGCAGTTTATGTATTTAATAGAGAAAGTATGGCTCGGAAAATTTGTGATTGTGTAATATGTTAGCACAATTACATTACATTATAGTTAACATTTTGCTCTATAACGCAAGTGCTGATAATGATAACGTCATACTATAATATAGCTAACAGGAACAAAAAAGTTTAATTTTATATATAGCATAGACTTAAGTTATATGTTTATGAGCATCAATAGAGTTTTTGTTATTCTCAAACAGTATTACCAGTTGTCATACAAACTGTCATACGCGGAGCTATTTAATTTACGTGGTTCCTATAAGTAATCATGTCAGTTTTTAGAGTTATTAGTTATTGACGTGTCATTAAAATAAATCAATACAATAAATACATTAATTAATATTCGATTCCAATAGGCTTAATTGTAAAAAAAAATAAAATAAAATAAAAAATAAAAAAACGCCTGCTCTTCACTGTACAGCAACATGTAATACACACATGTATCACAGGTTGTATAATGAATAATGATTAAACTTTTCAGGTGAGGCTGCCATTGCGTATGAGTAGAATAGATATCTATACAGCACATAGGCATTACGCCTACATATCTGCAGCTTTTCAATCATACGTGTAATACAGGTTGCATAACAAGAACATTTTGCAGGCGCGGTGCATGGCTACTGCGTAAACAAAAAATAATATATACTAGGAAACTTTGTAAATTATAAGTTAATCAGCAATTAATTTCTCAGTTTGCTCTTTCAATATAATTTAAAAAAAAATTATAAACCATCCATTTGATTCTGCAGTCTAAAAACAAGTGTTCATACTTTGAAGAATTCTAAAGATTATTGTTTTTATTTCTTGTTCGATTTTATTAATTTTTTATTCATATGATGATCGATAAATTACCAGAATTTTGTTTAAATTACGATATCGTGCTTGTAATTATATACTGTAATAATGCAATCTATTGCTTCTAGATGGCTCTATACTATAGCTACCAATTTCTACAACTAAACAAAACTGATAGAATAACGTGAAAGAGAGATTGAAGAAAAATGATTTGCAGCCAAAT
This sequence comes from Ecdyonurus torrentis, assembly GCA_949318235.1. Classification (NCBI taxonomy): domain Eukaryota; kingdom Metazoa; phylum Arthropoda; class Insecta; order Ephemeroptera; family Heptageniidae; genus Ecdyonurus; species Ecdyonurus torrentis. The sequence goes on from OX439127.1 coordinate 22,506,550, forward strand.
CAATAGCCAAGCTTAAGTCATGTGCTTTCACTGTTTACCAATCAAAGAACACAAATTATGTAATTCAAATTTTATTATTGTTAGTGTCACTTTCGTGTCACTATCTTTTTCAATGGATGTGTTTTAAATTAGAATATATGACTATTAAAAACAAAATAAGAAATAAGAACCTTTCTAGCATTACCGTATAACAATTTTTAAAATTTCCCTTATATATTTTTTTTCACAATTGTTATCTGATTGAAATGAAAATAATTACAGTAATGAGAAATTCGTAACAGTAATTGCATCTAAGTAATTTGGATGCGTTATAATCATCGCACCACGCAAGCTTTTTTTTTATGATAGTTGATAAGTGTTAACTTTTACGGAAAGCACAATAAGTTTTTTATACTAACGTAAAAATGTTTCTCAAGTACACATTTAATTGAATAAAGCAATATTGCTCATTTAACTCATTCGGCAAAGTTAAAAAAAAAAAAAAAAAAAAAAAAAAAGTTGAGCAACTTGACTTTTATTCTCCTGTATACTGTATAATGATTTGATTTTATGTTAAGCATATAAGAAAATATTTTATACTATGTAATTCCAATATAACTAAGCCCTGGATTGTTTTGGATAATAAATAATTATGAATTTGTAGTTTTGATACGAATAATTTCTACGAAAAAAAAGTCAAAAAAGATTTAGTGAAAGAAGAAGAAATAATAATATTAATGACATTAAAGCCATAGACCACATAAAACAACATGTGCTTTTTAATTAATAAACACAAAATGGGATCTTCAAAACTAATAAAAATTTTTACCAGAATATGTAGCCTCTCGAGAGAGCGTGAAAAAACTGTAAAGTATGCAATTAGCGTGAAAATTTGTATTTATGACGTCAGAAACATGCAAAAATTAGTATGAAAATGTTGTGCGGGTTGCATAAATCGAATATTCTGATCACTGCTACGGAGTTACAGTTGGGTTTTGAGACAAACTAAAGTTATTTATATGTAAGTTCCATGAAGTGTTTTGTGATATAAATGCTTATGTTTTTCTCTGGTCTATTTCTTTAAATAATAATCCTATATACCTATAGAGGATTCATAAGCTTTTGCAACAGTTATATACTCTTTAATGTCATATATTAACTTACAATACCAATAAATTTAATATTGATAAGTTTATTTTCAATGTTTTTCTAGTACTACGATCTTAGTCTACAATCGATAAGATACATAAGCTACATAAGATACATGTTTATATTTCCTAAGAAAATATCCTATTTGTATTATTATTTTAAAATTTCAATCAATTTATTGGTTAGTTTGCTATAGTATTAAGCAAATAAATACCAAAAAAAAAAAAAAAAAAATGCAAGTGTGCATGTATAATTGGTTACTATAATAAACTATTATTATTATTATTATTATACTGCATGTATTTTTATTAACTATAATACAATTAAAAAATTAAAGCACCAATTTGAATATGTGAAAATTGACTTCAAAATGATAAAGTTTAGTTTTGGATTACAACTGAGTGATGACGCTCAACTACAAATTAATATAATAACTATACTTCTAAAGGCAATTTTATTATTATTTTTAGTTTTACAAGTTTTATTATATCTTTATATAGTTTGCACGCGGCACACATTATAATGCTCTTGCTTGTAACTTTTGGTCATGTCATAAAAGTCAACAAACATGCATGATGCACTCATAAGAGACTTTATCATCTCTCTGGTTTACATCAAGGTCTCTAGAAAGATAAACCCTTGATGAACCTCTCGGAGAGAGAATTGTTATTATGTTTATTATTAATTTATGATTTATACATGACTAGATTTGTAAAGTTTGATGTATAATGCTCATGAGTGTGCATCAAAATTAAAAATTTATTCTTGTCAGCAGCAGCATTTCTTTTTCCTTTTTTTTTTTTTTTTTTTTTTAACAAAAGAAATTTACGTGGGAGAAATTTTTGCATTATAAAGTGACATAACTTTTCTACTTGACATTTAATATTTAATGTAACTGTGCGAACTTTAATTCGCGCATCGGCTATTTTTTTCGTTATTGTTAGAGATGAGCAATATCTATGCAGATTTTTTTTACTGCTCTTATACTTTTTTTTCTTTTTTTGACTCATATATTTGAACTTTTTTAAGAAAATTATAAAATATCATTAAAGAACATGCAAAACCTGGTAATATCCGCTATTAATAAGCAAATTAAAGTACTTATATTGTGTGTACTCAAAGTGACTACATGCAGTGAGTCACAGTTTATGATTGAGGGAAAAAACAAATTCTGTTTGTGTATTTTCTATGTTTTGTTTTTGTCACTAATTATAACAAATAATAACAATAAAAGTGCTTTTAATGATAATGAGTAATGACAAAATAAACTCAAACAATATTTGAACATTATTTGAAGTTTTCCTTATATTCCTTCGTTTTTGATTATGCTGATTTTTAAATAAGAAATTTTTGTTTTTGTATACGCCTGTGCGTCTTTTATGGCAAAAAGAGCTTGAAAAAAAATAAGGGTGAAAGGCAGTATAATTGACAGGACACTATTGGAAAATTACTACATTATATAGTCTATAGAGTATAGACCATAGATATTTTAGATAGACCTTTAGATTTTTCATTTTTCTCAAGCCTCAATTCAATGACATTTAAAAAAAAAAAAATTTCATACTTCATTTCTTTTTACAACCATAAGCAATAATAAATCTTAAGTAACATCAATATTTTTATATTTATCATTTTCCATGCACTATGCACTCTAGAAGCGCACACTCGTACTTGCGTTTGAGAAAATGTATAAAAAGACAAAGGTTCAAACCCCCCCCCCCCTTTTTTTTTTTTTCATTTGATGTTATTACCATTTTTTAACCTTCAATTGACTTTTGTTTGTGATGTTTCTTGAGACGAAAGGGCAAATTTGCATTAAAATATTCTTTCATGATAATTTTATTGACATAATCATTTATTGAGCCCGTATATACTCGTGTATTTTCGTTGAGCCTCGGCTGTCTCTAACAGTACTCTGTTTTTTATCCCCACCGCTGAAAAAGTCGTGTGTCGAGTGACTGGAGCATGGAGCGAGGTGCGAGTCAGCAGTTGCGCTGACTCAGTTGAGACAAAACTCACAGACGAGCAGGATGTATATATATATAATTTAAATTATATTTGATATATTAGTAATTAAAATTGTGATTTAGTTTTAAATTAAATATTTATTGTCTGTTAAAATGTATACTACAGTTTCAGTATGTTAGAATGTGTTTCAAATTGTATCAATGCTTATAAAAAACCAATTATTTTGATTGGTAATAAGACTACATGACACCAATTCTGCATATAACGACATGAGTCGTGGATATTATGTGCCGTGTGCCCCATTCTTATACTTTGTAAGTACATATTATATTTTTTCTTTATATTTTCAAATAAATTTCTATAATATTATACAACAATATTTTTGATCCATTTGTTTACTTGCAGCATGTGCGGATCGATATTCCGCGTTGTTATGATAGTGGTATTTAGAAATATCGGTATTTAATTTTGTAATACTTAGTATTTTATACTTGGGATGTTACCAATTATGTAAAATATATCCCAATATCCATTTCAAACTTTAATTTCAATGTATTTTAAGTCATTTCTCGTTATTAGACGTATCTTGCATGTTTTACTTTTGCAAGTGTTGCAAGGGTTTCCGAGGGAAAAGGGTGCGCAACGCCCCCTTTCCTACAATTGTAAAAATGACCAACAATTGTAAAGCTTAAAATATATACAAAACATTAACTTGATGATTCACATGCATATCACATTACATTTTATTATGATTTTTTAATTGAGTGATACAAATAAATGCACTTACATTGATTTTAATTTTGAAACACTAAAGTATAATGAAACTTTTAAACAACATTTTGGAATATATTTATTTTAAAAATAAAGAACTATTTATTTCTTTTGCTTTGATTGACAAGATTTCAATAAATACAGAAGTGTATGGTAAACATACACGTACCTCAATAAATTTATTATTTTTTTTATTAATTTGCTGTTTGGATATATAATAATAAAATAATAACTGAACTACTTTCAATATTTTATAATATTACAACTGAACTTAATTTCATGATATTAATCACATATATATTTTTTATATATATATTTATAAAAGAAATCTAGCTTAATAAACTGTTATATAGAGTTTATGGCTGGATAAATATTGCAATGAGAATAACAAAAAAAAAAAAAAAAAAAAATTAATACTATAGTCATTCTCATTATAAAAATATAGTAACATATTTCCAATTAACACAAAAGATGTATATTTTAATTAAACAAGAGTCAGTAAGCATTACATAACATTACTGCCAATTTAATTACTGAATAATTTATACAATATAATGGAGACCAAATATTTAATCGCATTTAATATCTGAAACCCTTCACACAATTGATATACGTGTCAACAGAATAATTGCTAGACATAGGAATTCTTACTTTACTTTTCATTAAAAAAAAAAAAAAAAAAAAAAAGGTCTCCCACAAAGATACTATAAAATAAAAATTAATGAATAAATTTGAAATTTGACGTTGGTACCTTTTGCTGAATAGAGATAATACGTTTTTGTGGCACTCTATATACGAATAGCTGCATGACTAATTTACAACTAACGTCTGGATTCGACATTATTAATTAATGGCTCAATTTTATATTTGTGAAACTTACATCGTAGGTGGGTGTTTTATGACAATTTTATTATAGAAATTTAAACTACATACAAAGAAAATATATCTAAACCATATATCTAAACAGAAAAAAAAAATGCATCTTTCAACTGTGGAACTTGATTTAAAGTTTCTTTTAAAATTGGAATGGAGTCAAATTAGTTAAGTGTGACTTAATTTATTTTTAAGAATATGTTTAAGACATGTTTGAAGCTAATAGGTATTTAATCTTTTTGTATTTAATTATTACCGTCACTTAAAAATCCCTCGAGTCGTTTGAGCTCTTTAGTTTAAATTATATTTATTTAACTCTGCCTTGTCTTGTGATAAAATTTTCATAAATTTTTACATTATATAAACGGTTGTCATAGAAAAAAAAAAAAAAAAAAAAAACTTTTAGTAATGTAGGAAGTTTTATACTAAATTATGTATAAATTTTTAACTCAGTGGTGCGTGGTCGAAATGAAGTTCTTACTTCTCTACTTGTACTTGCTTACTGCCCCGTTACCATGGCAACTTATTCATGTTGGTTCCACACAACGCAACAAAATAATGCGCGGTGAAATAACGATGCCTGGTTTACATATACATACTCACAGTTTCTGTATTTATATATATTTCAATATGAAAATTCATAAAAATATTTCTTATTAATAAACTTCAAAGCTTAATTGTGTGTTTGAGTACTGTCCCTTTGAATTTTCTTATGAATGATTATATTCAAGATGAATTTTTCTTCACGTCATATAAATTTACAATTCTTAATCGATTGAATTAAAAAAAGAAAAAAAAAAGCTACTATACTTTAATCCTGCAATCTATATGTAACCTTTACAATATGACGTACATGTTTAAACTGATATTACATAATTGTTACAAAAGTATTAAATTGAAAAAAAAAAGTTATTGCAGCGTTAGATTATACTGTATTTTCTTTGATAAACATCAATCATAAAGTTAAAAAAAATATATTTTACGTTCTTGTGAATCATATATAAATCAATTAAAATGCTGGATTTTAAATTTACTATTAATTATGTAAATGTACTTTTACTATGTACTATTAATTCAAAATTTTATTGTAGCTTTTATAACCGATCGAACTTTTAGAAAAATGCTCACGTAATATCAATGCATTCTACTCCCAGTCATTAGTCATTATGGTGGCTTACCCCTGCAAATGCTAAAAGTAGGCAACCTGAAACACACACTTCTTCTAACATAACATCATCTAAAAAATGTTTGAGTGTTGAGCCGTATATCTAACCCACTTGAAATAAGTATTATAATATAACAAGGAAAAGAAGAACAATAATTATTAAATTTGTAGGTCCGCTATATATAATAATATCATAATTAATATCAATGTAATAACAGTAGTGATTTGTGTGAATATATTGCTTTTTTTTTTTTTTTTTTTTTTTTTTTTTTTTTTTTTTTTTTTTTTAATTGACAACAGTAGGTAATAAGGTTATTTTCTTAAATTGAAAAATAATTGCATTAAATAATATTTAAATGAATTTTAATTGTTCTGTGTTAAAAAAACAAAAAACGATTGCATGCGGTTAATGTTATAAAATTTTATTACTTTTAAGTTTTATTAATTTCAATTCAGAAAAGAACCTTTTATTATTATTTTTTGAAGAGGTGTAGAAATAAAAGGGATTTAAATTGAAATTGGTTTTGAGTCAATCGATTTATTGGTTTGTGCATATAGGAGAAATCGCAAAATATTAACAATAAAAACTGAACTAAAGAGTTCGAATTTTTTAAATTTATAAATAAACAACGGCTCTTGTGTCGTACGTTTAAAATAAAATATTCCCCAACTAATGTTTCGGTTTTTGAATTTCATATTTTATTATTGATTCATGATAATATGAATAGTAGTATATAGAAAAAAACTGTATAGTTAGAATTTAACATTAAAAAATTATTTATTGAAGAATAAAATATTATTGTTACGGTTGAAACTATTTGAACGGATAATAGAAATCAAAATCATGGAAGTTCAAACATTTTAACTGAATTGTTCCTATTTTTTTTATAACCTAAGCTGTTCTCAAACATCAACATTATGCATTTATAAGTATTTTCATTTTTTTTAATAAACGATAAGTTCGTAGTTAGTTGTTATGTTATTTGTTGTGCTGCTAGAAAAAAAAAATACGATTATAATGTTTTATGAAAATTAGAACCGCATGTATGAAAATTTAGTATAAACTTTATACTTTTAATTTGTCGATAATGATGTACTTAGAAGTATTGATATGTACTTATGTTGTAAGTGTCACTGTAATATTAAAGCTGTACTTATGGTTTAGTGATCAGGCGCCAAGTAATGATATATATATAGGACTATTTATCCGAAATATTCTGGAAGCCTTGAGGAACGAAGTTAAGTGCGAAGGAAACCATACAGTAATCAAATTGTAATGGTTGGAACCCTGCAGGTGTATAGTAAAAAGAACAAAACCTCTCGTGTCACGTGATTTTTGTGACGTAACATCTCGCCAATCTTGTTTCCGTAAACGCGACCTGAGAACTAATACGCGACAAGAAGTGGGAGGGATAGAAATCGATTTTAAATTATATAAACATCAACTACTGTAAACTTTTTATTGTGATTAAATAATTCTCTCTATGTTATGTTGTAGCAAACAATTTATAGGTATTTTATGAGAGAAATAAAACAAAAGGCATCGATGAACAGGATCTATTACGTCATTTTTCATATATATTTTATTCTATATATTATATTTGTGGTTGGTTTATAATAACATAACAGTGGTAAAAATAAGAAAGCCAAAATGACATAAATTTCAGATGAGATTTGATTAAAACTTGCTTGTAAAAACATTTTCTCTTAATATATATGTAATAAAATATTATAAAAACTATAACGTTGTACCTATAAAATTTTATCTGAGCCAGTTTATTAGATGGACTTTTAAATCCGTTATTGAATTTAGTATTTTATTGCTATAAATTTTATATATTTAAATTAATTATTTACATATAAATAGTTATACTGGATACCATGCATAAAACTACCCACAAAACTAATATTTGAATGCTATTGTCTTTAAATTATTTTTAAGTTTTCAAAGTCAAGTTCTTTTGAACTAATTTTTGTTTTTGTTTGTATTTTGTTCCCACAGAATAAAGGAAACTGGAACAAAAATATTAAAACACAAAAAATTTCAATAAAAGAAATACGCAGACAAATTAAATAATAAATATGTTTATAGTAAGAAAATATTATAAATTATACATCATGTATAGTAATTTTAGTACAGTTTTGTGTTATTAATCTTCATATTCTATTGTTTAAAACAATAAGAAAACCTATATTTTATATACACTCTGTTAAAAACTGATTTCTGTATGTGCGAATGAAATTATGTCTTGATAACATCAAAGATGTAAGATAAACAAAGAAATAGACAAATATACAGTTCATAATAATTTGAAATAAATAATGCCCGCGAATTGCAACGAAAAAAAAATTTCAATAAAGTGTGGTTAAAAAAAAAAAAAAAAAAAAAAAAAAAAAACGTATCCCTTTTATTATACTTATAGCTATTTATTACTTTTATCTGTTTAAATTAAGGGTAATTAATAATAGTTAGTACTATATGAAAGCAGCCATATAAATATAAAAAAAGAAAAAAATGAAGCTTTGTTATACCTTTATTTTGTATTCCAAACTTTAAAGTTAACATCGAAAGCTTTTCAAATTGATTCAAAATAATACAGTGTGCATGTATACTATTATTATTATACATTACATTTTTTATTCTTATATAAAATTTTACTCTAAAGAATTAAAATTTATGTTTGAATTGGCCAATATGTACAGATAGTAAACTTAAAAACTTAGTAATACACTATTTATTTAGCGTATTTAGACGTGATTTTAAGAATAACATCTGTACAAACACTGAAGCATAAAACGTTATTGCAATACGTTGAACGCGCATTATTATGTCCATAAGGCTATGGAGTAATTTTTTTCCCCATTGTCTAGTGTCTGTACTGTACATAAAATGCATTAAAATACCTTAACACATCACTTTTTTTTATTATTCATTTATTTTATGTATTATTTCATTCACATGTAGTATACTGTACTGGTGCACTTTATGATTCAGTATTGTTTAGTATAAAGTTAGTCGTGAGTTTTTTTTTTTTTTTTTTTTTTTTTTTTTTTTATGCGTTGGTTCACTTCACTCAAAAGTTTCTGATTTACAAACAAAAGAATAACGTCTAAAAAATATAACGTTTTATTTGAAAAGCACAGGTGTTTGCGGGAAAACATAAAATTTACTATGCAGTATGTTGATGGTTAAACCACAATATATACAATTAAATTGGTAAGAAATTGGTAAAAATATTGCTCTAGAATTTGGTTTTAGATAATTATGGCTATGCAAATTTTTAACTGTAAATATATTATAAAGAATTAAGTGTAATTATTGTTAGAAAGCTTTGTATGTGACCACATGAAGAATGTTTACATTATGCACATGTTATTATTATTATTATTTATATTAATCTAAACCTAACATACCGTTGTTTATATATTTACTCCAACTTTTGTGGAGAAAATTAAATACGATGGAAACACGAAATATTTGATAACTAAAGGGAAAGCTAGCATGTTTAATATATTTTAAAATTACTTCTTGTAAGTGCATATATTTTTAAAAGAACGCAGAATCAAATTTACTGCAAATATCAATTGCAAAGCTCTTATAACTTTACACAAAAAAATTAAAATTAAATAATAATGTAAAATAATAAAAATCAATGCACGTGCACTTGTATTAATTCAAATTTAACATATTATATATATATATATATATATATATATATATATATATATATATATATATATATATATATATATATATATATATAGGGTCTATGCATTCATGTTAAAGTCGACGCCATGTTGGATAACTCAATAACATGGGTGGAATAGGAAAATAACTAATTTTGCCAGTTTAAAAACATTAAGCAATATTTTTGAGAGCATTAATGCTGTAAATATGTTGAATTAGTATCTCAAGTATGTGAGAAAAATAACAATAACAAAAAATTAATCGATTTCCCAAGGAAAATTGGCTTAAATGAATTTTGTCCTATGCTGAGCAATGTTATACTCGACTCAAAAAACCTCAGTCGATTTAAATCGGGCATGCCTAAAGTATCGCCCATTGTCACATTTGAGGAGAAGGGGGGCGACTGGGCGATACCGTAAAAGGTCGAACGGCAGGTAACTCAGTTTTTTTGAGTCGAGTATACTACTTTAGTATGGCCTCCAAGCGCAATAAATATGACGTCATCCGCATACACCCTATATTATACGTTTGTACTTGCTTTGTACAGTACTTATAAATTGTGAAGTGTATGTACTTGAAATCAATTTATAATATGTTGTCTCCCGCTTCTAATGTTATACTCATTATATGTAAAACCATGACGAGTGCTCAGCGCAGACACTATTATTTATTAATCATATTGTAATTGGTATATGTCGTTGTTACACACTCACACTTTTATTATTTGTTACTCAAGTATATAACAAGGCAGTCACATGATGTGCCAAGTTTCAAGTTCCATTTAAATATTATTATAATATATTAAGTCGTTGCCTGCCGAGAGTCAAGAGTGACGTCACCAAGTAATTATTATGTGCCTCCTCGCCTTTTGCCTTCCGTGTGCTTCCGGCCACAGAGAGGAAACTTTATCCATTAAAAAATATAACTCAGCTGATTGAAATGATTTATACATTATAATAGCTCTTATATACATTGCACTCATATCCGAACTGTAGAGTAAAATATCAAGAACCCAAGACTTAAGTAGTGCTCATAGCATTAGTCTACATCTTATAAACTATAGAGTAAATAGAGGTATACACTCTTTTAACTTAGTATGTATTTACTGTGTAAGAAAATTAAATTGAAATAATTTTGAATAAAATTTGTAAGTTGCAGCTGTTGTAGAAAAAAAATACAAAAAAAAAAGAAAGATTTTTTTTATAGCAAATTAAAAAATTTAAAATAAAATCTACATTTCATAAAAACCTATGGGCTTTTTTTCTGTGGCCGGATATTTATTGTTCTTTTCATGATATAGGATTAATATAATATTTTTAACGTAATTGAATTTTAATTATCGTATATCCAAAAACTAGTGCTTGATAAATTAGCGGTACGCATATTACATTAAATTAGTATTATATCTAAAGCATTCCAATAAATAGATCGGGCAATGCCAGTGACGAAGTTATTGCACGAGCATAAGATTGTTAAACTATTGCAAAAATAAATAAATTTATTTTGCCTTGTGTGTGTGTGTATATATAAATAAACACGCACACACATAAATGAAATGAATTAATAATTGAACTGTGAGATGCACTAAATGTTCATTACAGCAATCCTGTAAAAAAAAAACTGTATTTATGTAGTACAGTAATGTATAAATAATATAGCATTGTACAGTATAGTATGAAGTACAGCGCAAAGTTAACGAGACAAAATAATTATTACTACGATATTATCAAATAATATAGCGTATAGCTATTATGTAATTATTATGTGTTTCTTACACTTCATTTTAACGCAGGATGAAAAATGGCATCAAAGCAGTGTTTCATTATTATTAATTTAAAGTTTTTAATTTTGAGTAATTAATTAGTTTATTTGTTTGTTTTAATTTTAACGTGTGTAGCAAAAGTATATAATATAATTTTAATATGCTACGAGAATAACTCAAAGTAATTTATTCTGACTTAGTTTGATACCTCTATTAGTCAATTGTGAAATTTTTTCTAAAGAATAGATAAAGTCTCTGAAGGGAATTGTGACGTCATTGGTGTTAGTGTCGTATTGTGGTTCGTGAGAAAGTTATTGGGTATTGGTTACGCTATCTGCAACATCACCTCAAGTGAACCACCACTTTTTTCCTTTTTTTTTTTTTTTTTTTTTTTTCTTCTTGCTATTCGTCTTTGAATTGAATTTGACCAATAGTGCCAGTGTATTGGCAGTAACGGTTCTCATAAATATAAATGATAGATTGTTCGCTCGATGAAAAGAATTGCTCTGGAAGGTAGAGTAAACAATCTAAAGTATAACATAAAAGTGAATTTATTTTCAATGTAAATTGTGTAATGAACAATGTATTATATACTAATTGCACAATAATCATTTCATTTGCTCTTACTTGCTTTTGAAAAGGTTTGTTTGTGATATTGCATGAAAAGAAATAAAATAATACAAAATTTTGATACTTCAAATTCCATTCATTGAGAAAATTGTGTGTTATTTCTCACTAATTGGTGTCATCAACTTGTATAAATATGAATCATATGGCATGTATGGACATTTCTATTTTGGTTTACTGAAAATCATCATCTTCATCGTAGCACTGACTTACACTTACATTCTCTGTGAAATAAAATTTGAAAATGTATTGTATGTATGGAATGGAGCAATACAGTCTTCGTATGAATGCATTGTATGTGCATTACAGAATAAAGTTTTAAATCACAGTGTCTGTACTTATTAACATTATAAACTACATTTTGATTAAAATTATAAGTATACTTTTTTTTCTGACTCTTTCGTAATATTTTTAGATACAGCCAAACACATTTTAAATACTGTAGATGTGATGTAACTGTACTAATTAAAGTCATATAATTAATTTTTTTATTTCTAAATTAAAATACAAATGTATAATTACATAACAGCAATTACATGCAAGCTGGTTATTCAAACAAAGAATAATAATTACTGACAAGCACGTGTTCAATAATACATCTGACATGATGAGTGATATTGTTATAAGCAAACTTTTGGAGTAATGTGTGGGTTAGTCGAGCTTTTGTTTTAACAACTGGGGTACGTTTGAGATGAGAACATGGAGCAGGGATCATATGGGGGAAATTTCATAGCATATAGAAGCTTAACAATATAAATGTCCTTGTATAACGAAACTTTAAATTACATTTTCCTTCTTGTTAAATTACGAGTTCAAAAAGTGTCTGTTAAAAAAACAATTAAAACGCTTGTTTTAATTTTATAAATTTTTTGTTACAGACTAAAATGTAACTGCCAAGAAGATTTTTTTTCTCACTAAATTATACACATGTTGTGTTATACAGTTTTTTTTTCTTCCATTGGGTTAATGTTTAATACTTTTTATACATTAGCTATTTTCATTGTACACTATGATTATTTTTAATATAAAATATTTTTATCAATATAGCCCGTACAAAAAATACAGCTCAGAAATATAAATTGCATTTTTTCTTTATCATAAATAAAATTTATGTTAAAGTTGGATCGAGTATTCTGTTATAAAGTACAATTATAAAAAGTTTCAGCACAGATGAATAATATTCATCATAAATACAGAGTGACATTGAGCACTGTATATAATATAAATAACATTTCAGTACAATGTTTAAGAAATAAATCTAAATAGACAAAAGTTATCAGAGCGTTGTGTGTACCTTTGCATAAGTTACGTTTTAAATTATTGGTAACATGTAACAATTACATGAAAAATATTATAATTTAAAAATGTATTTTTTTTAAAGAGCAAAAGAGGAGGAAGGGGGAATGACGTTTTACAATATATTAATTTCATACAAGCATCAGATTGTATATATGAGAGAAAATGAGAAATGCATCAGCATTAATTACCACTTAATTACAAAAGTAATAATTACACAGCAATATATTTATGTTCATAATATAAAGAAAGTTTTGATTTGATGGAACTAGAATTTAACTTGAATTGAATTAAACTTTTAATAATTTCTAAAAATGAAGTATGTACGTATTGGATTAAGTACTGAAATATTTTGAAAATTCCCATGGCAACTGAAGTATTGAAAGTTGTGTGGTTAGGGATTCAAGTACTACTTCACTTTACTACTCGTTACTTATAATACTAAACTATTTATTGCCATCAGTTTTATTCATTTATAACTTTATTTTAACACACGTTTCAATTTAATATCATTACAAAACGGAAAAACTGAAAATATTAAAATTATATACAGTATATTATTATATATTTTATAAAAAGAGCCTCAATGATATATTCGACCAATAACATACAGAACTGAGAGAATCGTGTCATTGTCATATTATTAATAAGTTTTTCTTTTGTTTCATTTGAAAATTTACCAAATTAGGTTATTATTTTTATTGTGTTTACTTTATATAATAGTATATAAACAAAGTAGAGTATAAAAATAAATATATTACAGTAATCCGTGAAAAACATTGCAGTTGCACATTATGTTATACAATATAATCCAATCGAATATGTTATAATTCTTTGTTGATGTCTATGCAATTTTTTTTTTTTTTTTTTTTTTTTTTTTTGCAGTAGCAACTATAATATATAATATTTATAGATGTAAGTTGAATTGAGAGTTTCCCGGTCATTCGGATCGCGCTGAAACCACAATAAGTCGTGCATGGCCTCAATATTGGTTCAAACAGATCTGACACGTTCGATGGGTGCTTTACGTTGTAATATCATTGGTACGTACATGTTATAGTTTAAACTTAATATATATCTTAGCTTAAAGTTAAGATTGACAACGTGTCACGTCATGCACAAAGTGAGTGGCAATAATATACAAATGTCTCCATATAGCGACATCAATACGTTTGAGTCAACTATCAGAGCTCTCACTTCACACTTCTCGTATTACTCGCCTAGAAACTGATTCATTACAATATAAAATTTCAATTAAAATTACTTTTTTATATATATAAAGTTAAGATCATTATGTCTTGAATTTCTACTTTTATATTTCGTAATGTAAGAACTATAATATGGAACACAGCGGTATTTGTGTATTTATAGAATTAAACATAATTTACACCAAGACATTTACCAAATTATGAATGTATAGTGGAAAATTTCTATAATAAAAATTACTATAGTTTTTATATAAACACACCGAGAAAAAAAATATGTAGCTGTATCTTAAAATTAATCAAGGAAAAGTAGTTTATTTGGATTACTGTATTCTTATTTAGGTTACATAGGAACTAATCTATATTTTAAATTAATTTTTATTATAATAATAAGAAATAATAATAAAATCACTGTAAATTAAAACGTTTATTAATAATTAGAAATATTTGTGTTGTTTTTCAATAAAATTGAATGTGTCTAAAATAATTATTTAAATAAAAGTTTAAAATGTTACATGATACTATGTTGTTTGTATTAATTTGCAAAATTAAAAAATAATGGAAATAGAATAATAATTTTTGTAGAAATAATTTTGCAAACGATGATATATTTTTATTCTATGTATAATTGATGGTATGCAATTTTATTTCAGAGCCCAAACATTGACGATTCAATAATATTTTACTTTTACAAAATAAAATAATTACAAAAAAAAATTAATAATAAATAAATAAATAAAACTTAAGCTGTGTCACACATTTCTAATTCTTTTTATTATTATTATTTTTTGTTGCAAAGCCCATTTTGTTTTTCAATTAATTAAGAATTTAAAAAATCAAAACTAATTTTGCACGCGTTTTGTGTCAAACAACTTTGTTTTTATGCATAACGCTCGGCTTAACGTATATGATTAATTGTATAATACAATATAATTAATTTGCTCGGGATCAAATTGTTTGCTAAATTAAAAGAGTGAGAGCTTTGGTAGTCTTAATTTATTTTTCTTTAGCTTACTTTTTCTGTAATTAAAAACAATTTTGTTGTAATTATAAATGTTGTTTATTTAAAGGTCGTATTTCATAGTTTCACCACTTGTTTTTATTGCTATGAAATGATAGCTTGAAACTTAAAACAAAAGAGTTTTATGTCCCTGAATATATGCGAGCTTGTTATTATAAATAATAGCATCAGTTAGCATATTTCTCGTGTAAGTTTTTTCAAACAATACACACGGTATAATAAAAAATAAATAAACCTATAAGTGTGGAAAAAAGTATACCAAGGTAAGAAAAAAAGGCTTATTAAATTGCATTAATGCATTTTTATTAGTAATAAAACAAAATCATTTTTATTTTATATAGATTTTTTTTTCTTTTATTGCAAGAGATAGAAAACAAGTTAAAATTTTGAAATTTGCTATGTTCTATTTTTCAAATATAAATCTTGCATTGTCATGATTTGTTATTAAAAACTATTATAAGATTTCAATATTATGATAAATTTTTATAGTATATATTTTTTTCAAATCGACCAAAAAACTTTAGTACAATATAAACTGCGCTTGTTGCTTTATCAAACCAATCTATGATATATATTAAAAATTTACGAATTCAGGTTATACGTGTTGTATATTATGTGTTTGCGCCGTTCAATAATGAACACGGAAGTGTAAACAAAAACTCTCAATCATATTGGTAAAAAAAAAAAAAAAAAAAAAAAAAAAAGTAGATTACTTCAAGGTTATCGCTGATTATTATTATTACTATTACTACGATAATATGCAAACTTATTAGTTAAACTTTAAGACAAAATAACAACAACTAATTGCACGTTGCACAACAAAAGCAATTTTAAAGATAAATATTTTAAGTTTTAAACTTGCCTATACCTATATACCGACACGGATTTTTTTTTTTTCTAAAAGTTATTTATGAGTGCATCCAAATGGAAGGTATTATTTGTAATGCAAATATTCTTGGTGTTATTGAAGTATAAGAAACAGTGTTGTGTAATTTTAAAGAACAAATGTTTGTAAACGTCAAGTTTTCTGGCACTCATGTATCATAACAATCTATATGATATATTAGATTATGTTATTCTATTGTAAAAATATTAAAGTGCCGATATATTAGGTCCTATATAGCATGCTCCGAAATAGCTCGATTTTAAATTAATTTCTTCAATTCTATTGAACCATTTTTTTAATTATTGTTTTTCAAGTTACGCCAAGCGGCGATAAAAACACCTGGTATAGTTGAATTGAAAATCACTAGCGCGTGCAAAATATCAGGCACTTGAAACACAAAATTTAATTGATTTAAAACAAAAATATAAATCAAATGAATTTGAATTAGGGAACAATAAATGTAATGCAGAAAATGTGCTATATAGAACCTATGAAATAAGTAATAATTACAAATCTTTAAAAAATATATTTATAGTAAACTATATAGTTCATTATGATATTTTGAAAGATATCTCCCGCATAATAACTATACTATAATACTTTGCTATTATATATTTATAACCAACTCCGCATGAAGTAAGAAGTATTATAAATAATTACAAGATCGATGACTATAACTATGCCGGAGACGATTGTTCGGGATGCTCAAAATTTATCATCAGTGATGTCGATGCAAAATTAGAATGGCTTTTGTATAGTTATTTCATACATTATTATAACATTTATCGTGGCCTCGAACAAGCAAAAAGTTGCGGCAAGGGAGCTCGAGCCACGCCAAACCAAGGCCGGACTCATGGTTGAGAGCAATTTTAAGAGTTTAAGTTAGACCATATTCATTGTTACTAACTTCATCTAATGCATGTAGCCTATAATAGAGTATCATTATACGGATGTAAATGACACGACATCATCACTTGATTTTGCAATCAATTACTTCCTTCAAACACTTGAATTTTTCATAATGTTGCAACAATGCATTAACTGTTACATACGATATAAGTTCAACAAAAATGTTTCGTTTCTATATAGTTAATTTATACAGGTAGTGTTGCTTTTTGTTTCATATGGATATATGGCCTCAAATTTTTTTTTAAAAATTTCACACAAAGAACTGCTAAATATTTAGTGTTATTCTATGTATTTTAAATTTAAAATAATATTTTCCTTTTAAAGTCAAAACTAAAAGTTGAAAAGAAATAGTGTCTGTCTTGCATTCAAATGTATATTTTTGTAATTTGCATTTTTAAACAGCATTATAATAAATAAATAATAATGTCCATACATAAATAATCTATAAGGTCATATTGTAAAGTCTTGTAAAAAAAAAAAAGTTGACAAATAACTTTTTATAATATACACGCCCAATTTTTAAAAAATTAAATCGCTTCAAAACATAATTGTAGTATTATATCACGATTGTTAAATAATTTGTTACATATGACTTGCGTGCATACGGAGTATGGTATAATACGTCATACAGTATATAGAATATTAACTGTGAAAATTTTATTATTTGATTTGCTTGACGAGACACACAAAAACACTATAGAAATTTTGCTTTAAATTGGTATATTAAAATGTAATTTAAAATCATGGTTATTATTTATATAAAAATAATATTTTTAGTGATATAGTGTGATTGATTAAGTCAATTAAAACATATCACACGGTCAAATGTTTATGTGTGTCATAAAACGTCACCTATTCGATATATTATATTAAACAACTTCCATTTAAGGTAATGTATAAATATAGAGAAGACTGCATGAATAATAATTAATCAATGTGCTTTTTTTTTATCTGATTACAACATTATTAGTATGACTGTTTTAAAGCAAGTAAAATAATTTAAGTTAATGTTAAGATAACAACTGATAAGTTCTTTATTTGGACTCAAAATATGTACTGGATAAGAGATTTTGTAACAACAATACGTCTAATTCTATGGCTTAATAAAAAATTTGAAAAAACAACTTTTTATTATATATTGCTGGTAATAAATACATCTATAAAAACTAATAGTTATTGTGTTTGTATATAACTTTCATTATTTAATAAGTATTTCAGCTTTTAATTCCATTCCATTTGAAATATGAATCATATTAACGTGAGTCATAATAATTGTTATAGTTGGAACTATTCTATGATATATATATATGTAATTTTTCATTTGCATTAATGAAAGCTGATGGTGTATAAATGTCTATAATATACTTTATAATCTCTGTCCTACTATATAATGCAGACGCAATTGTGCATAATACATGTACTTTATATACTTATACATACTGTATACACAAAGCAAAGTAGACAGACAGACTGAGAGGGAAAAATGACAACACTTTTATCATCTAACCATATACTTGTCTATTTTATCAAAATGTCACTTCAAACCAAGTGTGACGTCAAACTTGATTATATTTAAACTTGTGAAATAATACGAGTAATTATAGTATGGAATTTTCTTTCTTTATTTCGTCGTAACAAACTAAAAATATATAAGAATGCAATGAATTGCATCATTTTTGTTTTAAATGTATGTATATTACTACTCAAGTATGTAAAATAAATAACTTGTATACATTATATACATACGTCTAATTAAAAATTTGCGATTAAAAAAAAAAAACATTAAAAATAGAGGAAGCTATAAAGGAAACTTTATATATAATTTTTCTAATTATTCTCTAATTAAGTGATGACCAAAGCGTATAGTGTGTAGTTTACATTATAATGTGTAGCCTTGTAAAATTCCAAACGAAAAAAAAAAAGTCATTATATACGTTTACGATGTCTAAGGGCAATAGAGTATGGCAAACACTTCATCAAGTGTGCTTCATATTTTAATTGTCCATAAAATACCATAAGGAAACAGCGGTCTTCTTTAGACGGTAACGAACAAGGGATTATTATATAAACATTTTTAACATTTTAATTAATTGTATAATATAACTTTGTCTTATATTGTTCTTCTTAACATAAAATATAATACTGTCATTTACCTTTTATCATTTTGTTTACTAAGTTTTATTTATATTTTTGACACATTACTACTTATAAATTTAATTTTTACAGGTTTTTGTGTTTATAATAAAGTAATCAAGTAATTGTGGTGTATGTGAAAGTCAAATAAGCGTATAAAAGAAAGTGCGTGGGCCGTAAATGAGGCTAACCTTGCTTCAAAGACGGAGCAGTTCTTCTTTAAATTGTTTATTTTATTTTCTTTATTTTTACGTTACTACACGTCTCTCTCTCTCTCTCTCTCTCTCTCTCTCTCTCCGTTGTAACAAGATTTTACATTTTAATTGGTTTTTATTTTCTGAAGCAATGAGCGTAAAGGTCGTACACACAGATTGCGTAATATTTTTTACTTATATACTTGAAAATTGAAAATCACTATTGTTACAACATATTATTATTTTACACTGAGAAATTCCATGTCTTTACACTCTTAATTATTGCACGATAAAAAAAAAATAATAATAATAAATGAAAGTAGATTAGTAAAATCAGTTTGAAGTTTTATATTTTACCACACAAATCAGACTATAAAAAAAGTAGCACTAAAAATGTTTGATAAGAAGAAAAGCGATTATTATAATTTACCATAGCGATGAAAGCAAATAATTTTGTTTTGTTTGTATTGTGTTGCGGTTTCTAGAAAAAAACAAACATTAGATTTCACCTGATTTTCCTTTTGAAGTTGTTATTTAAATGACATTAATATCCAAGTGTTTAACAAAAAGAATAATGTATTACATTGTTCGCGTTATTGTTTAGGGATTTGCAATATTTAACAAGCGTTTCAACATTTCGATGTTCAAGTCGGAAGTAAGTGACAAGGGCGTGATCATTTTAAACATGAA
Source organism: Ecdyonurus torrentis (assembly GCA_949318235.1). Taxonomy (NCBI): domain Eukaryota; kingdom Metazoa; phylum Arthropoda; class Insecta; order Ephemeroptera; family Heptageniidae; genus Ecdyonurus; species Ecdyonurus torrentis. The sequence goes on from OX439127.1 coordinate 22,526,866, forward strand.
GGTGGTCTTCAAGCCCACGATATGGAGGTCAGTGATCCACCGGTGCTCAATACGGCCTTTCATAGGTCATGACCTTCCGTGCACGTTTGTTTGGGTCAATCAATTTTGACGAATTCTAAAATATAGATATTCATTTGTTCATTTATATTTTTTATAAACCATGATCAGCTATAAATCACCTTGGTTTGATTTTTTTTTTCATAACCAACTATAACTATTAAAAGACAATGGTGTCATTCAAGAAATTTATATATTTTTTGGGAAAATGTAAAATTGTCAACTGAATCCAACAGTAAATTATCCCAACGGTATTAATAATTTGCTCCTTTAGTTGAGTAGCTGCTCAATTTTGGAAGAGCTGGGAAAGTAGGCATTTAATTGTCAGATGTTATGCGTTCTAAAGAAACGATGGAAAAAAACAATAATAATAATAAAAAGAAAGATGGTATACTGCTGGATCATAAGCTTTTCTTTGCATGCATAAAAAAGTATGTACAATATTATATATATTTGAAGTGAAAAACATTAAAAAAATCAATTGTAGTTTAAAAACTTTTTATTTAAAAAAAAAAGTTATAAAATAAATAAAAAGTACGCTTATGAGTTATAAGACACCAAGGTCTTATGAGTCACTGCAATCCTTTCTGTGAGGCACGCTTGTGAAAGCAGGACAACATGCAGTCTACTGGATATGCCAACTGCAAAAAATTAAAAAAATGCATTTCTGAACCATGCTTACTAGCTATCTCTTTTAATCAATTATAAATTTCGCTTTCAATGCAACACGCAACTTTTGTATACATTACCATTCGTACACGTGTTATGATATATGAAGTAAATGTGCAAAATAATTCTTAGTAATTATTAATACACAAAGTGATTAAAATTTTTATTTTGAATGTTCATTTATGTTATATTGCTTTCTAAACTAATTAAAATTTAATAATTATTATAGCTTTTTATAATTCAGAAATCATTGTTATTAATTACATAATTATGTATATGCATCTAATTTAATAATCAAGTTGAGTTTATATACTTATACTATATGAGGAAAAATTAATGAGAAAAATTACACGTTTATGTATACGCATATACGCATTATTTCTTACGACAATTCAGTGTATATTGAGTATAATAATTAATTTTTATTGTATGCATGATACTTCTTATTAAATAATATTATAATAGAAGGTGAGTCAGAGAGATGCAGGGTGAATAGTGGGTAGTTCAATACGTAAACTGTACAGTAAATGGCCTAGTTGTATATAGTTATGTTTTCAGTTTAAGTACACTCACTAAAGCCTGTTTACCCACACCTCTATATAATATAATGTTATCATTGCATTGCAGTCTAAAACAATGAATATGCCGCAAACAAGTCTTACAAAACGCCCTTATTCTAAGTGTTTCCCAATCTCTGAGAGTTTTTTATTTATTTATATAATACTAAATACATCCAAGTCTGTGTAGATTTTTTTTTTTTTTTTTTTTTTTTTTTTTTTTTTTTTTTTTGATAATCGTGAGTCATTTTTACATGTTCAGAGCTTGTGTAATATTTTATTATACATGAAGAATTTAATGTAGAGCAGGAAATAGATTTTAAATATTGGCATAATTTAATGTAAATAGTCTTTATAACTCTAAGCTCTAATACTATATAGGAGGAGTGGGAGGTAATAATAAAAATATTATCGTATTGGTTGTTCTCGTATATGATTGATTGATTGACTTATTATATTGATCCAAATTTGTTGCTATAAACTTTTAACTAATCAATAATTCAGTTTTTGTCTACGTATAGCCTCTATAAATAATTCAAAAAATCTCATCCCACCGTAAATTGCTTACTGTTAAAAAAAAAATGCTCTGAGTAATAGAAATTATAATACGCGCATCCAGATCATCTTATAATGGTTGATCAAGATGTCTTTTTCTTGGCGTGCCGTCCGGTTTTCTTTCTTACCGCACAGTGAAAGTTCTAAATGTTATAGTCAAAAAAGTTATAATAGAAACTCTCATCGTGATTTAATTGTGCAAGGCTTTATGAATTTGTATTGCAAGTAATGCAAAAGCAAAGCTTTTTAATATATAATATATATATATATATATATATATATATATATATATATATATATATATATATATATATATATATATATATATATATATATATATATAAAGCATCGTGTATAGGAAGAGTTGCAATAAACATACAAATAATGTCAATGGACTCTACATAATAGAGATGTGTAATTGTATAATGTACTTCTTTTAATAAAAAAAATACATGCTATTTTGCTGATCTTATTCATTCAGCATTATAGGCATCATAGTTTTAGATCGCGGCTCTTAAAGGCGTAGAACACGTTGAACAAAAAAGTTGCCTAATATCTGAACATACCTGAATATCAATGTTGATTTGGCTGGAGTCATTGATTTCTTATTTATTTTCCATTCACAAAAAGGCAGATGCGGACTATGACGTATCAGCTCGCTTGTTTTACGCGCGCGTGGACCAGGCGAGCTGTGATGTCAGAGTCCGCAATTGTCATTTCTTGAATGGAAAATAAATTAGAAATCAATTAGGCCAAATCAACGTTAATTTTCAGGCATGTTAGAATATTAGGCAAATTATTGTTTAACGTGCTTCATACGCCTTTAAGGTTTTTGATAATTTAAAATTTAGTACTAATTTAAAATTAAATTGTATACATAAAGCCAATCTGTATTATTGCTGTAAAAAAGAAAATCGACATCGATATTTTTTTGCAATCAATTGGAGTAAAAAAAAAAAAAAAAAAAAAGAAAAAAAGATTATGCTCAAATTTCTGAAGCGAAACTAAAATTAACGTCTAAAATAATAATATAATACTCCATTATAAACAGCATGATTTTTCTTTGCAGCTTTAACATTATCATAAAGAATTCTTTCTCTTACAATTTTTTTCAGACTTCTTACTGCTCTTGCTATACTTTCAATTATAATTTCTCTCATACACTCTACATGTTTAATTTGATCACCTGACGTTTTCTATTGATATAAAAATTGTAATTACAGAGATGAAGATCATAATGATAATAAGTAATAAGTTCAGTTATATATACTACAAGCATATAATATATTTTTAATACTATATTATTTTGTATACCTTCATGGAAATAAATTAAATTTCACAATCCATATGATATTTTTACAGTGCAAGAAGTAAACTTACCAACATAATTGTTTTAAATGAGGGAAATTAATATATTTAATATTGATTAGCATTATATGCAGGTCGATGAAAGTTTTTTTATTTAAACCAATTTCTTTCTGTCTTGCATATAAAGAAACAATGAACTTTGAACTATATTTCCAGAATTTATTTCAATCAAAGTTTAAAATGTTATAATAAGTTTGTTCTGTAAAATATTAATAAGTTTCTTCAACAATAATTGGCTGCCCCAAAAAAATATACACATTCATTGGTTGATCTTGTTTTTTGAGCCGATAAAAATGAGTTGCTGTTGAGCATGGATCTCCTTTTTTTAATTTATTTTATTTGGGGGGGGGGGGGGGGGGAGTTTTTTTATTGTTATCAGGTTTAAAGTTCTAAACGCAGAAATAAGAATGATCAACCATACATAAACGTCGTAAACAGGTAGTGACGTCATGATCAGTTGTTCTTAACAAAGGAAAAATATCAAAGCTGGCTCAATATTTGTGTGTAGTTTGCAGAACGAACTAATATATTATTTAAGTTAGCTATAAAATCACTTAAAAAATTAATTTAATATTAATGAAAACTCAATCATAAACATATGAATTAATGCATTATGATGTCAATTTATTGACAAATAAAAAATTCAATCCTTATTTCCTATAGTATCACTTCCGATGTGACGTCACGAAATTCTGAAATATAGTATACAACTTCAAATAAAAATATTTGTTTTCAAAGTCTATTGACAAATCCATTTTTTATCTATACAGATAACAAAATTAAAAAAAAAAAAAAAAGTTAACAATTTACCTGCATGAAATAATAATTAATCAAAGAAAAACACGCTGGCAAACTGAGACGTGCATATTTATAAACTTAAAACGGTAAACACGCTGTTGCAGAGTAATGAAATTTTAACACTATAGTGCTCACAAGAAAAGAAAAGCAAAGAACGAAGAAGACGAAGAGGAAAAAACAATTATTTTTTATAAAGTAGAGTAAATAATGATATTTAATATAGCAGATGATGCCAGCCAGATACATTTATTTTTTATACATTCGTTTTATTTTTTAGGAAAGGTATGGAGAATCGCTGATATTAATTGGCTTTAGCTGATTTTGTAATTTTAAGCATATTATGGATTTGCTGACTGCATTATTTTGTTAAGTTAACGTTTTACGTATTTGCCGCATTTACTTTGAATGTAATTTGCAGCTTTTTCATTATGTGTACTGTGTACTGTACAGTACTCTCCTTTGAAAGAAAAAATAAATGAATTGACGCAATATGAAATTTAAAGTATTTGTGAAGCAGGCCAGCAAGTATTACATTTATTTTGCTCTAAGTTTCAAATGCACATCTTAAAATAGTCTCACAATTTTTATTTGATTATAGCATATTTTAGATAACGCAAGTATAAATGCATATTTGTTTAATGGTAAAACAATTACATTTGCAATTTATTATTATTATTTTTTAAAAAAATTATTATTTTTTATTATTCATTGGCACATGCCGTGATATTTAAGTCTCCTCCCCCTAAACAAAAAGTGAATAATATTTCGTGTGTGAAGAATAGGGAGAACATAGAGCAGAATGTAAGAAAAGAAGAGGTTGCGGTACTGGTCACTTAATACCGTATGCTCACGAGCTAAACTCGACCAAGAATTGCCTAAGGCGCTTGCACATTCCCACCACTGTGTACGCCTCAAAAACACGGCCAGCTCACATAATAAGAATCACATTTTAATATTTTATTGGCTCTTCGTCGTCTTCTTTTCCTTACAATAAAGCGAGAGAAACCGCTGCGTTTTTTCATAAAAGAAGTTATGATAATAAAAGAAAGAAATCGTATTTTCAATGTTCATATATTCCACATAGTTTCTGTACTGTTTTCTATATAAAAAAAAATTAACAGTTTTAGTTTCGGCATTATTATATGTAATGTTAAATTTTTAATTCAAATATATGTGTCCATTAATTATCTATTTTATATAGCATAAACTATGATGTTTTATATTTTATGTCATTTTTTTTTATAATATTTAAGACTATTACTGTTATTAAAAATATGTAAATGATATATTTAAAAAAAATGTAAAGCAGATAGAAGGTATAATATATAGGATAAAAAAAAACTGTTCCTGTGTCCTTGTTTAATACATTTACTTCTTCAATCTTCTATAATAAAAGTACCGAAAAAAAATTAGGTCAGGTGCGCAGTGATCGTGCAATGATACGGTTAATTTTCATCAAAATTTCATTTGGTATATATAATATATATAAGATAATAATAAAACCATAGAGAATCACGTATTATGTGAGGGTTATTAAATTATGCAACATGTTCATAGAATACAGTTTGCAATGTGGGGTAGAAAATCTTTATAACCTATTTATACCTCGATCTTAATAAGACACTTTTTATTATTATTATTTTAAACTTTATCAATTCTCCTTTTCAATAATTTACATACTGACCTTTTAATGAAAAAATTTAGCCTCATTATTTTTATATAGGCTGTTGTAAAAAAAAAAAAAAAAAAAAAAAAAAAAAAAAAAGTTTTATTACATAATTTACCTTCAGCCAGCTTTTATCCAGTTCAATTTGCTTTTGGGTGTACAGTACAGTACATTCGAGGAAAAAAATTGAAACTAAATAATTCAAGAATATTATATAAGAATATATTACATTTTCATTCTTGCAAATGAACTAAAATGATTGAAAAGCAGTTAATTTTTGTATATTTTTATTTTTGTTATTGTATTATTATTTTGTACTTTAATACAGACTTTCAGTATATTACAATACAGTATTTTGTCACGCAAGAAATAATGATTTTTGTTTATTAAAAACAAAACACATTTTATTACTCGATATATATTCAGTAAAAAGCAAGGCAACCTTGGTGACAAGACACCGTGTTTTATGTCATGTCCTTCTTATGCATTGCGGCGCACACAGCACACAGGTCGTCGAATTATCAAATTATTTTTAGATGCATGCAAATGATAGTATACTTTTTTAAAGCTTTCATCTGCTATCAATGTCATTAAAAAAAATCACAATAGTAAATATATATATTATGAAAATAAGGTTTTCTTTTTGTCATTTTATTATTTAATGTTGTGTGATGCAAAAATTATACTTCTAGGATACCTTATACTAAAGATATGTCGTAGAAATATAATCATTGGATGTGCCATCACAAAATTTCTAGGTTACAGACTAATTATTATATTAAACTATTTAACTTTAAATTATTATTATATTTTTTTGTTCACTGTAAAATTTCGTGTGAAAAAGACATACCTTTAATATGGGAAGTTTGTTTAAAAATTAAAACGAAAACAGTAATTTTAGTAAAACAGTTTTGACGAGAAAAATACTTCTAAACATATTGAAAATTGTAGCCTAGAAGAGTGGCAATATTTTGATTGGGCTCCTCTTTATAGTCTTGATTATAACTTCAACTCTTGGTAAAATAAACGACGTATATAGTTTATTTAATATGAAACTTATATTCTTATACTTTTTCTCTTTACCAATTTGGTTTGTAAATAAAGATAATTGATTCATACTTGAAACCATTACATCTCTCATAGAAAGGTAACCCAATTTTTAACATTCTCTTCCTGTCAACACCAAACCGACAATTTATACACTACAAAAAATTAGAAGAAGGAAAAAAAAGTGGTTTCTTTTATCCCAAAGCAAGAAAACACTATAATATCAGTGGCTTTTGAAGTATTTTCTTTCACTTTAAAAAAAAAAAAAAATATACATTAACTTAAATAATCGCTGGAAAGGTGCATTAATTCTATCATCGATCAATATATATTTTTTCGTAAAAGAGTGATAAAAAAATTAAAACACAATATTTCATTAAAATTGCTGCATACAATTCTGCAGCCATTCTGCTGCTTACCTGTTATGCATTCTATATGGTATCATTATTAGGTATGCAAAGACAAAAAAGTCAGCGTGATATGAAAAGAGCACGAGCTTAAATTATCCTAAGCTGTGAACGGGATCAAGACGATTAAAGCCATAGACCACATAAAACCACATGAGCTTTTTAATGAATAAACACGAAATGGGATCTTCAAAACTGATGACAATTTTTACCAGAATGTTAATGTAGCCTCACGAGAGAGCGTAAAAAAAACTGTAAAGTATGCAATTTGCGTGAAAATTCATGTTTATGACGTCAGAAACATGCAAAAATTAGTATAAAATGTTGTGCGGGTTGCATAAATTGAAATTTCTGATCACTGTTACGGAGCTACAGAATTGGGTTATGAGACAAACTAAAGTTATTTATGTAAGTCCCATCAAGTGTTTTGCGATATAAATGCTTATGTTTTTCTCTGGTATATTTCTTTAAGGGTAGAAGAAGTGCAATTTCTACATCAGAATACAACAGACCTTTATTTTTATTATTTTTTATTTTTTACAATAACTTACTATTTTATAAAGGTCAAATGGTCATCTTTATATTTTATTGCTTTGGTGCTTGGGATATTCAAATGACGTGACGTTAATGTTAATCCCTTATAATATTTACTGTATCGATATGCATTCAGACAACGAATAAGGCATCGTAACATTATTTTATATATACATATTAGTGAGCGTGCTTTTATATATATATAGTAGTCGAATCGTTGTGTGATGTTAAGAGTGGTGCACGCCATCAAAGACTTTAGGTGCTTGGTACACAATGGTACCTTAGCAGTTAGGACCACGCAACACTGACAACTTCAAAGCAGTCAGTTTTTCATACATTATATTATATACAGAAATTTAAAGTCATTTTCTTAAAACCTTCTTTATTATTATTGTGTTTGTCTAATATAATATAGTAAATGCCACATTTCATTTTAATTGGTATATATTATATATATAATAACAAAGAGTATATTATCTAATCGTTATTACTTAATACTTATTATTATATTATTGCATGTTGTCAGATCTGTTTTATAATTAAACAAATTTCTAATATTTTAAGTAGAATTTCTTTGATAATTTTTCTGTCTAATTATTTTTGAAATAGATTTCATATATAACGCAGTATATTATTGATGATTTTGAATGTGGAGCGTAACATGAAATCACAAGGTTAAATACATTATTACATAACATTCCAATCATCATTATTATCATTTTAAGAGAATATTTATGCTCAATTTTAAGAGCTAAAAAAAAAAGTTGTTAATAAACAATTAGCTTATTCAGTAATTGAATTCTTACATTGTGTAATAAATTTTAAATATTATAAGACAGAGTTCTATAAAATCAATGTTAAAAAATATACGCTACTTCAAATTTTTTAGTAAATTGCATTCTCCTTTTACGTTACCGATTTTGCTGGAGAGTTCAAATAATTTCTTTTAAATTTGTAATATTTGTATTAGATTTAGATACAATGTTTGTTGTGCTCCATGTTCCAAACAAAATTCTAAGAAACAACTATATCTTCTCATCGGCTCGTGTTACTGCAACCGCAAACTTTATTTTATTATTTATTTATTTTTTTGTTATTTTTTTTTACTCTTTTTTTTTTTTTTTTTTTTTTTTCAACAATTTGAGTGTTAGAAATAAAAGAAAATCTATAAGATTGTCTATATTGATTCAATTATGAGCTGAGAAGGTTACTAGTTTACGGTTTCTTTTAAGCACAAATTTGCTTGGTAGATATATAATACACGTTGAAAAAATTGTTCCAAAGTTTGGTGGTGAACACGTAATCAAACACAAAACAAAAACGTCAGCAAATTACTACTTCATAATTGGACCCTTCTAATATTGATAATTATACGCTTTGTAATAAACCTTTTAAATAAACTTGCAAAGTTCAAACGTGATTTTATATGCTATAAAATAAAATAATTTTTTTCTTTTTTTCATCGTATGTATATATAAAATATTTAACACTGGCAACATGATATAATATATAATATATATATATATAATATACATTAATGTGATTTACTTATAAAATACCTTTCTTAAGCAAAAATAGATAAATTAGTAATGGACCTAGCTGTTTCCCGCAAGAACTTATCAAATTTAATGGATAACAATAATATATGAGATTAATCATGGAAAGAGCCTTTTGCAATTCTTCTTTTTCTTCTTTCTTTTTAGAATGATTTCGCGTGATCGAGAGTCATGATATTGAAGGACGTGATTGGTCGGGAATCTTGTGGTTCTCGCTTTGCTATATTGTGTAGCATCAGTCTGGCCATGTTTCGGTGCAATAGTTTGCTGCTGCTACTGATAGCTATAGGCCGGTGAAGCGCCGGTACAGTACATTACTTGCTTCATGAGCCGGTACCAGGCACGGTTGGCACACGGACGTATAGCTCATCCAGCATGCGCACATTTGCGGCAACTTCAATATAAATATCAAACCTCCAAAATTATTGTACCGGCCATATTCAATAATAATTAAAAATAATAAAATTTAATAAAACAAAGCACCGTGAAGGACGCTCGGAAAAAAAAAATAGCCAGTTGTTATTGTATTATGTGTTCTTGACGTTTTTACGAGTATATTATTTATAACCTTTTTATCGTTACGATCACCAGAAAAAATTATGATTTGATACTTTTAGCGCTATATTTTTTTCCTGACCCTTGGAGTTCTTATATTATAGTTTCATTCCTTACTTTAACTACTGTTAATGTATGAGATTATGCATATTAAAAATTATACGAAAATTAAATATAATTTCAAGTAATTTCATTTTAAAATTTGAACTTTGCCGATAATGAATCTCCTCCCCCTGTTTCATCGAAACCAGGACTGTGTGAACTGTTACCTTTACTGTATAGTTTAAGCTCTGAATTAATGTAAGTAGATAACCTATGTAATCCAGAGAGGATTCCCGCTGAAAAGTACTGGTCAGCTGGAGACGTGTATTGCGGGTCAAAATTACATTGATCAAATGGGCAACAAAATATAACTTCCAGGATAAAATAAAATTAAAGGCAACAGAAAATTGAATAACGATATTCTCTTTGGATTACCTATCTATAGAAATACCTTACTCTGAATTACTTAACAGCTGTGCAATAATAATTATTTCAATGTCATTGAATGATACAATTAATACACACGCAGTATAGTTAAAAGTATAACAATGATTACAATTTTTCAAACGTGAGCATATAGAATAATCTTGTTAAATAAGTAATATATTTATAGAAATTTAATTATCGTGCGTCATCCAATCATCTTTCTTTCTTTATTTATTGAGAAAAAATAAAATAATGATCATTATAGAGTCGATTAACAATGCTAGAAAAAAAAAAGAAGTTATTTCCAAGAAGGATAACTTTACCTTATATTTTATATTACTTTTTCTACGTCATTCATTATATAAAATCAAATATAATTTGAGTCTGCTAATCACGATAAACGCCGGAGACAAATATAAAGATAGCATAATGCTACATATTTGAGTAGTTTTTTTTATCTTCTTGTTCTTATTTATTATTTTTTTTTTTAAGATTTACAAAAAATTCAAAACATATTAGTTCAAGCATTATGATTATAATTTTAATATATTATTATATAATTTATAATGAATAAATTAATGCACAAATTGTGACAATTGTCACAATTAATTAACAAATGCACAAGATTCAGTTACTGTACATAAAATAACCATAATCTCTTGTCAAGTACTATATTATTATATCTTATTTAGAATTGTATGCTATATTTCATAATTCTTCGTCAATGATGACGTAAGTGGGAAAAAAATGAAAAAAACTATAAGATTTTCTTAATCTGGGTATGAATCACAGGGTGATCTAATTCATATTTAACATTTTGTATTATTACAAATTAGTAAATATTAGAACAATTCATGCCTGGGCTCGACCTTGGTGGTGGCCTCCCTATATTGCGCTCGTATTCGGGTCGATGGTTACTGCAACGAGCAGTGGACCGCTTCACACGCTTTACATCATCAATGTAATCGTCAAGACGAGGACACTACTTGTAATAAATTAATAAACCTATTGATATATATAAATGTATATTTAATGATAATGTGAGAAATTTTATTTTTCTAAGAAACTAAAAAAATTGTAAAATTTAAATAAGTTTATTATAATATTATTTTATCTATCAAAATATTAGCGATATTGCTAACGAATGTAATTAAATATTAATATTTTGATTTTGTAGTTAACAATGATTTATTATTTCTATTGTGAAATCTTAAGAAGTATTTTTTCTTCTTTTCTTTTATAGACTTTGCAAATCCTTATATAATGAGTCAGGCGTATTATTATCGCATTTCCTTTGATTTATAAGTATGGAGATAAAAGTAATCTAATTATAGGATTAAAAAACAAGATCGCCTTATCTGTCAACATCATGAGAGTGAAAAATCATATGACAAACGATGAAAACTCGTGTTGGGAATTGTTAATTGTGCACCCGATTGTTGTCACACTTCGATTAGTCAGTTTTGACTCAACAGTTAAAACAACAAGCGCAATTATTGTTATTACAATACAAATGTAATAATGAGTTGTACGAGTCATTGCAGGTCATTTTTACTGACAAATGACGAACATAACACACATGCCATTTTGTTTGGTATTCTATCAAATGGATTTAATTTATCTGATAATGTCATTACTTTAAAGGAAATGTGCTAATATTAATATTATTATCAGGAGAGAATAAGAGTTCGGAATTATATAGTTTTGTTTTCTGTTTGAAACAGCAGAGTTGTTCAGAGTTTAGTGTGATTTATTTTATCCTCTCTCTCTCTCTCTCTCTCTCTCTCTCTCTTTCTACTGCAAATCAATAAAAAAAAGTATCTAAAAAGTAGTATAAATTGATATCTGTACTATATTATTAATAAATATTATTTAAAAAATCAACCTTTTCGACCTTCACTGTCCAATAGTTTTATTTCACAATTTCTTAGAATTAAAAAAATTAATAAATATCGTTATATGAAAAAGTATATTTTTAATGTTATTTCTTGTCACGCAAGTAAATCTATTCAATTTTATAATTATTGCTCGTTAAATTTTCATAATGCAAAGGTATTATTTATATTTATGAGATTTCTGTGTTGTCATGCATGCAAGTTTTTGTCGTCACAAAATTGTGTCAGTTCTGGGACGCCGAACTCGTATATTACCCATTGCTTCACACATATTTTTATTTCATATAGACTAGTAATTATAACATACATAGTTACTGTTAATGTGCGTGTGCTTCAGTGCTAAAATATGGTAACATTATACGTAATATATATACGCTTGACTTTTTTTTTTTTTTTATGTTTTATTTCTAGGTATTTCATGCTGCTCTTCCTTCAATATTTTATTAATTCAAAATAATATATTTTTCCGAGCAAAATAGGTTATAATTTATTCAAGCATACACCTGGGTACCATAACACATTTTTGTTGACTCAAGTGACCGGAATAATCTTTGCGTGTTTACGTCATTATGATGGCTTTCCAGTATCATGTACGTATACGGTTTTGCACGCAAGAATTAACAAAATCAATTTACATGAATCGCAGGTGCGTCAAATGTCAAATGTCATTTTTCTTGTGGTGAATACTTCATAAACTTCAACTTATCCAGATATTCCATTTAATATATTATTTACCTCGACCCTCTGAATCAACACTATTTTTTCCTAAACCCTGCAGTAGTATTTGTGGGCAAAAAGAGAAAGAGAGAGAGAGAGAGAGAGAGAGAGAGAGAGAGAGAGAGAGAGAAGTGAAGTGAAGTGAAAAATTGAAAGAAAATTTTATGAAGAATAATTTGACCTTGCAGCTTTATTTTCTTGCATTTTAAAACATGTCATAATCAATGAATCAATCAATTTAGAATTACATCAATATTAATTCTTTCCTCAACACTTATAGTACATAAAAATGAGTATGTGTTTAAAGTAATGCTTTATTCCCTTTTTTTTTTTTTTTTTTTTTTTTTTATTTATAACGAAACAAACAATATTTACGTAAGCCTGTTTTTTTAATCCAATTGTAAGGTGTTAGAGGTATTCGTATACACATTCACTCACGCATTGCATACAGTCTTTGCTTTCTTTGACGTCAGAAACACATTTAAAAAGTCACATTTTTTTTCTTTCTAATTGATTCAATTTATACTTATTAATATTTCTGAACGCTTTTCATAGAATGAAAATATATGATAGGGAAGAGTAATATAAAAATATTAGACAAAAAAAAATATTTATTCAATAAATCTATTGAATTAAATTAAAGCTATATATGCTTAAAATCAGAATTGAGAGTCATGACAACAACGAAATTAGAAAAATAGTGTGAGAAAATTCTTCCAATCAGAGATGATGATAATCGAATTGTTTCATTATTGATGCATTTTTTATCTTCGAAGGTTAACATATTTTAGCTAAGACCGACTTCCGACTTGTTGCGTAATACAGGCCTTTGTTTTAAGTATAGGAACTATGTGAGAAGTAGGGCGCTAATAAGTCGATGTCTCATGAAAAGGACTCTTAACTGCTCCAAAAAGAAAGTGAATTATGTATGGGCTCTTCTTTAAAGGTTTTATTATTTTATGTAACTCAAAAAATAAAATTTAAATTAATATTTTTTTTTTATGCCTAAAACTGTACAAACTGATAAAAAAACGTTCAAGTTAATTAAAAAAAAAAAAAAAGAAAGAAAAAAAAAATCGCCAACGTAACGACGTCATTATGTTAGTAATTCTAACTTTCAATTTTGTTCCCTTCGTTGGTACTTTAGTTATAGCGTGCAAAAATACACAAAAATTTCTCTTGGTTGCACTCACACTGAAGTAATATTGCAATGCGCAACAATCTCATTAGATTATTTTTGCGTATACGTAAGTAATTATGTGTAATTACTAAAATAATTGGATTCGGATTCAAATAAATTTTAATTTGACATATTTTATTTTTATTTTTTATGGCATTCACTGACAAAGAAAGGGTGTTTATTTTGTACGTACGATTATATACTTGACAAATGTATGTATGTAATATTATTTATTTTTTGCAGGTGCCCGATAGCGGAGGTCCACCACAACAGCCGGCCAGCACGGACACGGGGGCGGCGATGGATGTGCAGCTGCGGCCCCCGCCGCCCCCGACCGCTTCTGCTGCAGCCGCTTCAGCTGCACCCTTTCAGTTCCTCATCCACGAACAGGCCAAATCGCTGGTCGCATTGCAGGTAATTTTACTCTTGATTAATACACGCTATACTCGGTTACAACATGCTTATTGTTTATCAGATATTTAATATTAAGGACCATTACCTGTTGTATAAGGTCAATGCCGTATTCAAATTAAATATTTTATTTATCATCTCATCCGTTCCCTCATTTGTAATAAATTTATTCAAGAAAGGTCTGCGTAAAATGCAAAAGGATATGTTTTATTATTATAATATTCTATTGTTTTTGAATAGCTCAATGGTCACTGGATATTACGCACAATAAGAAGGGAAAATAAAAATCTCATGAGCAAGTCGTTAGTCGATGCGAGCAACGTCTTAGAGTGCCTTTCATATTGCCAAAATTTACATAACAATTTTTACCAAAAGAATAATGAGCGCATTCTTTTATACATATACCTATTGTTGAAATAAACGATAGCTACGTACCGGACTATAGTAATTTTAAAAATAAATAATTAAATAAAGATCATAAGGGTATTTTTATAACTTTTCAAGGAAACCTCTCTATAACATTAACATAGACATTTAAATTTAGTATCACCAATCACTCGAAAACTATTTAATATGCTATATATTATTATGCAATGATTAAACAACACTCGAATTAAATTGGTAGCCAACCTATACTGTTTTGTTAGAAGAGCAATTTTATTACATATAGCATGCAGGTGTTTATAAAAGTTCTGTTATGTTTTTGCAATCCTATAATAAAGTATAATATATTATGAAGTATAGGTATAGTATAATACAATAATTTAATATATTGAGGTGAACTTTGATGGAGATTTTTATTATTTCTGGTCCTATCAATTCACCGTGTTCAAACTTTTTTCAATTCTGGTCTTATCCTTTTATCGTTTACTTTTTTATATTCCAGTAAAATCTGCATATTTTAATTTGAATTTAAGTGTATCATTGATATTTATCCTATTTTATTTGTTGGAAAATTTAAAATAGTCATATATTCTGGTGCCGCGAGTTTGAGAAAATTCATTAAGTTTGTTAATTATATCAAATGAAGAAGAAAAAAAAAAAGCTAGAAAAATGTAATCATTAAAACTAATTACTCTGCTAATTTGTTGTAATTTTTAATATAAAATCATTACAATTGCAAAAATATTCTATAATGCCTTTTTTTCAGGCAAAACATCAAGGTAACTCAAGCTCCATGACTATTTTCTCTCGTAACAAACTTTTTATTTAGCGAAAGGTGAATGGTATTTTCAGTCAACTTTTTAAATTACAAAGTATCAAAGCGTAAAAAAAAAAAAAAAAAAAAAAAAAAAAATGCAAGCAAGCAACAAATAAATTATTGAATCCAATAAATAGATTTATTACAATTTAATGAAAATACTTATTCAATGACATAGCTACAAATTTTACTTTTCCCCTTGTTTGAATCGCTATAATTTTCTTTAAAATGAAATAAATTCTTGTCAAATAATTTTCCTTTTCCTTTTTTTTTTTTTTTTTTTTTTTTAATTTTTTTATTTAATGCACTGTTCACATTAAAATATTTAGCCCGCTACATTGCGTTGCGTCAAAAAATTTCAACGGATGTCACGCCTATGGTGTGATTTCCATATAGGCATAGAGAGAGTGACCGAAACGTTTGTATAATTGTATTGAATTGAAATATACGGTGACGAGTTACAAGTTTAGAATAGTTAAGAATAGTCCAGTGACCGCCCTGGAAAGTCATGCAAGGTTACACATTTTGTATCATTATTTTGTAATTAAAAGTTGTTGTCTTTTAAAGTAAATTAATTAAATACACAAGTTATAGTTGAAAAGGGGGCAAGGATATAATAATGTGCAAACAATAAAATTGCAAAGTATATATTGTAGATAGCGTTTGTTCTGGTTACAGAAAACTATAACATTATCAAATCAAACAATGCACTCTCAACAATATAAATACAATTAAAATAAATCAAATAGAATTTTATTATGTAACAAACATTTGGAATTTTATAATTATTTGATAAGTGTTTTATACACTAAAAATGCAATCGGAAAAAAGAGTTATGTTTAAACTATAACAATCACCATTATTTATATTATTATTTTTTCATCATTTTGAATTTCTAAACTCTCAATATGTGTTTTATATTTAACCACAAAACAAGCCTTAGAAAAAAGTGTAGAGAAAGTGGCTTCAAGTCAATGTCTATTTAATGACTTAATGATAATGACTACTCTTTATAAAAATGTGACATTTTTTCCCTAAAATTACTGTCAACAATGGAACATTAAAAAGAAAAAGAAAAGCATTTTTTTTCTGTTGTTGTTTTGTTTTATTCTGAGAACGTATAAGTTAGCATTTTGCTGATAATTTACTTGCCCGAATATCTTTCTAATTATTATAAAAAAATTATAATACATTAATTTGTTATCAGATTTTATTATTATTATTATGTTCTTTCCTTTCTTTTTCTGTAACACAAAATTACAAAAAATTGTAATATTGTTTCTTTCTATATTATTATTAATCTTAATTTTTATTTTATTATTATTATTATTTTTTGAAGCGGGGGTGGATTTATGTAAAAACGCACGACAACTAGAAAGTCGACTTTGTGGTATGAGTTGGCGTGTGGCGATCCAGTCAGCCTGCTGCAAGTGGAGGCTGTAGGGTGGTAGGTTATCGACCCCGCAATAACTAAATAACTACTTTACTATTATAAGTGTGTGAGTGTGTGCTTCTTACCGTGGCTATCAGTCCAGCCAGCCACGCTAATACTACGAAGTCACGGCTCACGTCGCTAAAACCTATAACTTTATAGTTACACTTCATAAAAAAATAATATCAGAGCTTGCTTACTTACTTACAAAAGACACCTGCATGCATAATAGTTGTTGTTCTTAGTATTTTATTTTCAGTCAGGAGTTGAAAACTCTACGCACACGCAATGGTCGCAATGATATAAGAGAATGCCATTTTATGCTCTTATTAAATTACTAAACTGAACAATTAGTATATTTTATACTATCTTCAATGTTATAGTTACAGTTTATATTATGTGTATATGTATATATATTATATAACTGTAAATTATATTATAACGTCTCGATAAATACCGAGTCAGAAATACAGTAATTAAAATAAAAGTTATATTTAAGTATAAATAAAAATGTTTTAATTGCAATTAATGATAGTTCAAAATATCTTGAAAGATACTTTGAAACGAGTCAACAACCAGGAAAAGAATTAACAATTGTTGAACAATTAGAAGCACGAAGTTGTTTAAATAAAATGATGTTTAATTTTTTTATATATATTATTGAAACAGCTGACGTGCTATTCTACTATTATAATACCAAATTTTCAATCGAATGTTTGTCTACCGCGTCATGCATTTCAAAAGAATTTTCATCCACTCTGTGTCTATACAACCGATGTAAAATCCATAAATGTCAATGTAAAACTAGTGCTAATGTTGTAGAATAATAGGGATTCTGGAAAAAAAATTGCTTTATATAGCAAGAGCAGTAAGGGAAAGTGTGCGAGTTCTCCCACGCATTACCTTTTTGTCGTCTTCAGCTCGCGTGCATCCGAACGTTAAGGCACACTGGAGCTGTGACGAAGACGACGATGAGCTAGCTAAGCAATGTCGTTAAACTAGTTAATTACGACACTTACAGGTAGCTTTGTAGCAGCCAGTATTATGTGAAACTGGAGCTCATGCAGCCTGCGAGGTGTCTACGCCCTCCTTTGCTCATTTCATGTTTTAACGAGCACTGAACTGTACACAAGAACAAACAACTTATTCATTTGATGATAACTATAGTTCAAAGAAAATACTATATAATAATATTGATTGAATTTGATGATGCAAGTCCAAATATAAAATTTTCACGAAAACATTAAATTCACTTAAGGGTTGTATTTTCATGGCTTGTAACTCAAAATCTAAAAAGAAATTTTCCAAATTTTATGATGTCATGTGACGGTTAATATAGTAGCAGCTACGTACCTATGATAAAATTTTCAGAACACGCGTGACCATCACATAAGAGAGAAAATAATTATTGAAATTATCATAGACTCTTATGGGAGTAACTCATCAAAAAATCATAATTTAAAATCTAGCATAGATGACCCCCCAAATTTTTTACATTTTTGAAGATACCTTATCCTAATATATCACTGTTCAAAATTTCAGATCTTCTTTCTTTACAAAACTTGTTAGTCAAATCCCGCAGTAGCTGATTTCCCACCTTAAAATTGTTATAAATAACGCATCTGATATTTTTGAAGTAAGTGATAACTGTAATTGTTTTAAGGGCTGCGGAGTTTTACTATGCTTAATTTACGTAACTAACGTGTACATTTTCCAAAAGACCTGTATTATCAAATTTTTTTTTTTTAAATTGGTTCACTTTTAGTGTTGTTTTTATTTATTAAATTTTTTTTATTATTATTTTGTCGTGTTGTAAACTTCCGTATATTTATGATGGACAATTTTGAGTCCTTAGCCCAGTTGAGGGAATAAGTAATGTAAATTAAATTTTTAAGTCTTATGAATAAATAACTACATCAATGAAAATTCAAAATCTCTTAATTTAAAATAGAGCATGATTGCCTCACTGTATTTAAAAATTCGGCTCGTTTCGTAATTTTGTATGGAGGAAACAGGTTAGTGACTTTTTATTATTATTATTATTGAATCAATTGATAGCCATATATGACTAGCCTCTATCATTTAAACTCTATAATCACCATTGGATATTGTTAATAAGTTGTCTTGAACTTTTTCATGGATTTTTTCGTGCGCCCATCTTTTACCAAACGAACGATACCACTGATACCAGGAAACTATAGAAGAACTTGAGATTTGATTTGACGCATCCTAGTTTTGGAAGAGAAATTGTAAATAAATGAAGCATTATTCAAATATTACTTAAATGGAGAAGCTGAATAGAAATTAGTATGACATAAAATGTGATACAGACATACAAAGTGCAATGGCAGTACATGGCAGTTATACGTATACGTATGTATAAGAACTCCTTGCGGCGGCCGGGACTCCGCGTGACCTCATTACCCACTTGAGTAGGGAAGGTCATACTTGAGTACACGTGATCGGAAAATAAGATTATATATGCTGTACATACTGTACAGGTAGCAATGTACACTGACAATGACACTCGATTGTCTGTGATATATTAACGATGACATAATGTACATATCCATTCAAAATTTTATTTGCCTTTATTGTCTAGATTCATACTTAATTGTATTCTTCTTCTCACCTTTCTGCATTCTTTATAATATGAGCTTTGGAAAGTTCACACGAAATTACAGTATACTAAAATAGTGAGGAAAATTAATTTTCATACTATTATTTATCAAGCAGCATTCTAAGGTCACATTATTAGCAGGCTAATTAATATATATATATATATATATATATATATATATATATATATATATATATATATATATATATATATATATATATATGTGTGTGTGTGTGTGTGTGTGTGTGTGTGTGTGTGTGTGTGTGTGTGTGTGTGTGTAAAGTCAATCGATATTTAAAAATGCACGGAGTCACGTTACTACTTGCTTTAATAATACTTTCTTTAGGCTGGAAACTGTATAATATCATATTTCTTATTTAAGAAAATGTGAATGATATTTGAACCAATATTATAAAATAACGTTTGATTAAATCATTAAAAAAATCATTGATAGAATTCAAAGTTATAAATATATTCATATATTTAATGTGCGCGCTCAATAAGCTACGTTTTGAATATAATTATAATAGAGTAGGTATCTTGTATGAATAATTATTTCTTGATAAAGTTAGTTGAGACCATATATGTCCTGACCAAGATGATATTGCAGCTCTCAATCTCAATAATAGTGTGTGTCATAATGTGAAGGTCGCATTCAGGTTTTAGACCCAAAGTAGTGTCAACCTAAAGCGAAATTGATTTTTTTTTCAACTCTGGTGGTCGGTCACTCTTATGGTGACCCTGCAATATATGTATTTTTTTTTTTTTTTTTTGCATTGTAATCTTGTTATGAACATTTAGCACTTAATTGGCTTTAAAAGACCATGGAACCATTAAAAAAAATTTAAAACTGCAGTGTATAACGTCATTTTATGTTATTGATACTTATAGTTAAATAATAATAATAGTATTTAGTCAAGATATTATCAATTTACTGTATTAGGTATATAGTTATTATATTTTTGATTGTGAGAATACGTATAACAGGAAGCTATTTTCCTGTAGTTAATGATTGATTATAATTTTATTGCTCAACATTTATAAACTGGCGGAATTTATAAGTTTAAATTATGATGCTGGTATAATATTTTTTATGTGTACCATTTTCGCATGATTAATTTACATTTTATTTAAAATATTTTGATATCTAGTTAAACATACATATTGACAAATTTTCAGTGAACAAATAGGAGAAAACTGCTGTATGAAAAAAATATTATACATTCAAATGGATTTTTAAGAGAATTATAGCGTGCTTCATTTTGCAATTACTTATTGTGGTGTTCACTTTCAATTTTGGTTGCGCATGTATTTATTATATTGTACTAGTTAGTAAACACACGTTTTTATATAAAAATATATGATTTATTCGTGCTGATGCTTCCTCTTCCCATTACATTTCGTTCATTGTATTACAAAAATGAAAGTGACAAGCAAAAAATGCCTGATCTCTACATAAGTGTGCATTTCTTAACCAGAGCTTTCATGTAAGTTTGTTATTTTACATCAAATCGTGAGATTCTAATTAGAGTATTCATTTTTTTATTAATTCAGGTGAAATAATATATAAATTAAACATCGGTTTATTGTACAAAGCTTGTTTCAGTGTCTTGTACTTTTTTTATTCGCTTATTGGTGTATAATTTTTTTAGAGAGAAAAATAAAAAAACTAAACGTTAAATTTAAATACTATTATTAATTTTGTATGTCTAAATTTCTACTTTTTCTGCTGCGAGATTCACGCATCCTTGTAAAAAAAAGTAACACTACATGTCAAAATTTAAAAATTTTAACACTATTTTTTGTATGCACCGCGATCGTCTCTCTCTCTCTCTCTCTCTCTCTCTCTCTCTCTCTCTCTCTCTCTCTCTCTCTCTCTCTCTGTCCCTGTCCCTGTCTCTCTCTCTCAGTCATAATAAGCAACAAAATTTCTTGATATAAAGCAAATCATACAAACATATGGCAGCTGTTTGATGTGTCGTAGAAAAAAAAAATCAAAAAGATTATCTGAGCTATGACATGATAATGTCATTGTGGAGTGGAACATGATTTGCTCATATCGAAGCCAAAATACTAGATGGTACCTGCAAGCTGTGGACTCTTCAATTGCACTGACCGGAACGGAGCGGAGCGGAAGTTAACGCGCTTTACTGCGCGAGCTCTAATTATTTAGATCACTCTTGTATAGAGTTTAGAACGCATGGTGGCAGTGGCCATGCCGTCAGTCAGTATAGTCATTAAATATCTATAGCAGCTACCGTAGAACATTGTAAAGATTGTATCATCTCTCACACTAAATTCATTTAATTATTAAATACTACTTTTTAGCCTTACTTTAGTAATATACATGCAAGGTCTTTTTTTTTTATGCAAAATATTTCTAGCATGTTGACATACTTCCGCTAGCACTCGCAGCTATATACAATTTACGAAACACAAACACGTATTATTATGTAAAAGGACATTATAAATCTAAATAGCTGCAATTTTCTAATGTATAATGAAGAAAATTTTGTTTTGTGTTATATTAACACTAAACTTATTATTATTATTATTTTATATTCTACACGTTTATGGAGCGCACTATATTTAGCTATAATGATTTAGTGTGGTGTATTATAATAGCAATTGCCATGGAAACACTATACATAAAATATTTTCTGTAATACCTATAATGTTCACACTGAATAAAACGAAATCTTAAGTTGTACCGTTTATAATGATAATAATTTATAAGCAATTATGGCAATGATAATTTGTTTTCTTTAATTTGATATTGAATTGTAAGAAATTTTAGATTTTATAGTGAGTATAGTACGTACTGTACTTATAATATAATACCTACCTATATAAACGTATTGCTCCATAGATTTTAAGTGTACAAATCAAAATACTACATGAGATAATAATAATGATTTTTTAATTTTGCTGCTGAGTTCATAAATAATAAAAAAGCAAAATCAGTATAGTTCATTTACATAAATTAAATAATAATGATAAATGCACGTTGTTGGTGTTAAAGAAAGAAAGAAAAAAAGGGGGGGGGGGCAAAAAAAGTAATATAATAAAAATAAATGAAATGAAGGGTGATTCGTGGTCGAAAAGGTTTAATACTATAAATGTTAATACTGATGAACATAAATCAATCATTCTTGTGATAGTATTATAAGATGTTTTAATGCAACGGATGCGGATGCAAGTAACGTGAAATTTGTGCAGTGAGCGTTACCAGTGACGTCATCAACGATGACTATACGCCTCGGTTCCCTATGTATCATACACGTCATCCTCCTACGTTTTGATTCTCTATGCCCTTCAATAAGCAAAGAAGAAAAAATCTGCACGCTATTTAAAGCTATTATATGACTAACGTATATAAGAGTACTTTTTATTGATACTTCATAATATTCTTTTAAAAATAAATCAACAATAACATTGATATTTAAAGTAAACCAAAATCAAAATTTCAAATACTAATTTAAGTTCTAGTGAAAACTTTTTTTCGTGCATTAATTATCATTTAGAAAAAAATATCAACCAACATTTTTTATTGTTTCTCTTACTGATTTTTGGAAGTAAATCTATAATAAAGCATTTTAAATTTGAATTGCTTTCAATAGAAATTTAAAAATGGAATTGGTATTAAGATTTTAATTAATTAATGTAAGTCTTCTTATACACATGGTATTCATTAAGAAATTTAAATATAGTTTTTTATGTTGTAAATTGTTTAAGTTTTTTTTTTTTTTTTTTTCCTAATGTTTCCTTAGATGTACAATTTGCTCACCTACGATCCACATCATATTTATGCATTATATTTCTTTGAAATATTGTGACACTTTATTATAAGCTCGTTCTGTAAACTAAAGTGAATCTCATAATAGCAGTGACTGGCCGATGAGACACATTCATTGGTTGATCTTTTTTTTTTCTTTTTTTTTTTTTTTGAGCCGACAAAAGTGAGTCGCATATTAAGACTGGAACTTTTTTTGGGAAGTTTCTTTCATTCTTATCAAGTTCAAAGTTATAAAAGAAGAAATAACAATTGATGACCGACCACCGACCATATGTATAAACGTAGTAAACATTTAACGACGTCATAACCAGATGTTTTTAACAAAGGAACATTTTCGAAGCAGGCTCAATGTTTGTGTGTAGTTTATAGAACGAGCTATAAAAAACAATTATAGTAATAATAAATATAATAATATAATATATAAAATGTGATAAGAAACAGAAATAAGGCTACAAAATATTTTATTAGAACACATTGTAAGTGTCAATTAACCCAAAATGCGATAAAAAAAAGTGAAAATTTCTATATATACACTTGTGATTTAGAATATCTCTATTATTGTGAGGTAGTAATTGGAACTAAACACAACAGACCAGTTTTGTTTGGTAACATTATTAACTATTTAAGAAATGATAGTGTATTAATACGAATAGCACGTAAAATACATATGTCCATTATAATACACCTACATATATAAATATTATAACTAAATTAAATTGGTAGTTTCAGTGTCAACGGCTCATTTTCTGATAAAATAAGTATTTAGGTTGCATCCATTGATTGCAAGTCAGTTCCATGTTTAATTCAACAAAGATGCCATTGAATAATTGTGTTATCATTTTTTTTTTTTTTTTTTTTTTTTTTTTTTTCATATTATGATACTGGCACACAAAATGTTATCTTAAAAAAATAACAGATGTATAAAAAAACTTGAACCGTAACCCATTAAAAATTTATATTTTCATTGTTTATCTGTTTTGTAGAATCTGGCGATAAATGTTAATTAAATGAAATGGTCTACTTATACAATAGATTTGTGTAACTTTTGATGTAAAATCATTCAGTTTTTTTCTTCTCCTTCTTTAACGTTCTGGTGGCATATCGTAAAAAGAAGCGCTCTAATAAATCTAAGAAAAAAAAAATCTATTTTACAGAATAAGAAATAGTAATAGGGAATGTTATATTGTAACATTTTTTCTTCTTTTTTTTTACTAGTTTATTCCCCCTCTTTCATAATTTACGTATTAAAATGCCCCTTTTAACAATTTTGATTATTTCATACATTTTGAAATAACAGTTAGCAAATATTGATAATTAATTTGCCTTATAAAAGTTTTATATTATAAAAATATAATCTATATACCTTAAAATAACTTTATAATGTATTTCTTTTTATTAAAATTACCGTAACCTTATTAGTGCAATTGGAGACAATGATGTGCACTTCTAGTCATTTGCTAACACTTGTTCTTTCAAATTTCGTATCTTTATTGAATAAGTTAAACTGTCTGGTGTCTGCAAAAACTTAAACAATTAAAAATACATACATGGAAAGAATAAATTACGCAATTTATGCTGCATTATGTAATTTTAGCATTAATGTTGTTAAATTGGAACAACATAAATAATTATGCTATGCAATATAATACTGCTACTCTCGACGTAGTTACTTTGCAGTAGGGCCTACAGTAGGGTATAATTTATGATGCAATGTAGGTACAAGTTTTGCTGAAAATGAGCTATAGCATAACTATTACGTATTTATTTTTGCTCGTGTGCAAGTAGCTCTTGGTTTTTTGTATATAACGTTATCTAAAACATTCGTACAGTTTTCAAAGCTTTTTTTTTTTTTTTTTTTTTTTTTTTTTTGCTTGCTTGCTTGCTTGTTTTATTGATAAATTTTTTGTCCAACATACTAATTTTTTCTTCACTCAAATAATTGATAATTAAGCATATACAAATGTCGGTGAACATAATATAATACACTGTACTGTACACCGTGTTACGGTGCCAAATATTCAATGAATGTACGTGTCAATGAATGTACGTGTGGAACAGCGATAGCGTAGCCCTGGAACAACTTTAACTTAATGTAACTCCAGCAAAGATATAATGTTATATAAAGGAATATAACATTTTGTTTTCGTTACTTCTTTATCCTCGGCACTAATAACAATAAAAACTGGTATTTGCTATAAATCTGAGAACTATATACAAAAAGTAATAAAATATGAATACTTATAGAATATAATATGGGTCACCAACTATATATGCAAATGAGATATCGAAATTTCCTTGAAGTTTTTAGTGTAGGAAGCCGCAAATGGTTAAAACATGACATGAAAGATCGTTCGGTGTTTTAATTTTAGGAAAAAAAATAATGATGCTCGTATTGCCAAAATTTAATCCTCACTTGTTTAAAAAGATAATATTCCATCGCAATTAGTGATGTAGACGGAAAAAATAAATTACCCAGATTGTGCTGTATAGCGGATAATTATTATGTCACAGCGTGTAAATGTTGCTATTTTGGAGTATCATAAATATACTAAGAAACGTAGTCGCTATTTGCTGTATATAGCAGAAATATATAATATGTTATTAATAAATATTGCTGAAATATAGCTTGCATATCATGTATTTGTTCTTTTACACGTGATTGTTAAATTACATTACATTTGACCATTTAAATTCAGAGCGTTTTTTTTTTTTTTTTTTATTTTATTTATTTATTTATTTTTTTTTTATAAAATAATGCTGTTTGTAAACCCTGTTTGTTCTCTGCTCCTAAAATGACGATTGTCTTTGGTTATTCAAATGGAATGTGCATTTTTTGGTGCAAGAGAACAGGGTTTACGAACAGCATTAGTAGCATTGCAAAATTTAGCGCGAGTTTTTGAATGGTAAAATATATTATCACAATTGTGTGTACGTACAGTACATACATACATAATATAATTATGCAGTAAAATTTGTTATATTTTTAAAATAACTTTTGATTATTTTGATGTTTCCGTCCAGTTCTTGCTGCGTAGCTATTTTAGTTTCAAATTAATTTGATTTTATTTGTTTCCCTATAACTGTTGGGAATAATACATATTTCAATAATAAAAGATAAAATGAGAATATATTAATTTTTAATTTACTGAATTAAAATAACACATTGTTCTTCCTTTTTTTGTTGCAGGAACTGCAGAATGAAGTTGGAGCTTTATTGGAATTTCGTGAACTTGTTATGGACACTTTTCCACATTTACGAAATAAAGTATCTGCGACTACAGAAGCAGCTTCGACTGCTAATGAAGCAAGTTCCTCCTCTCCCGCAAATCCGTGCTCTGCGGGTGCAGACCCACCTCCGCGCTGGGGACCCGGAGTTCGAGTGCGGAGAAAAATTCATCCCAAAGAACGTGGCGGCAATTCATCATCCGGAGACATTGAAGACTCCTCAGCAGAAAGTGCTAAGCCATCGGCAACTAAAAGTCAACCTAAAAGTTCCGACTGTGCTACTTCCGGAAGTACAGTTCAAGATTCTGGTTTCAGTACAGAGACAAAAGAACACCATAGTTCAACATCTGTACTAAGTCCTAAGCTAGCTATATTATCTTCTGATAAGACTGGTTCAAGTATGGATGAACTTTGGAATTTACTTGATGTAATTCAACGTAAAGGTTCAAGACTGCGAGATGAAGTAGAAGAATTACATAGCAAATTACAACATGACGCTCAGACGGCAGGCACAGTGGTTCGTGGTGTGCGTGGTGGTGGCGGCGAGGGCAGAGCACACGTTGATGTTGCAGATGAGGAATGGAGTACTGGACCAGCTGGGGTAAGAAGTTGGGGAGACGAAGATGACGAAGATGAAACTCCTGGACGTGATCATAGTATTGAAGTTCAGAGATTAAGGCACGAAAGAGATGTTCTTCTCGATAAAGTTACTGAAATGGAAGCAGAAACATTACAATCAAGAGCTAGAGTTTCTCAGTTACAAGCAGAACTTAGACAAGTTTCTTCTATAAGAAAAGATTTAGAAGATCAATTACATGCAGCTGTTTCACAAAAATCTGAATTAAATAATAGAATTCATGATTTACATAATCAGTTTATTAGAAGACCGTCTCACAGTATATCCACTCCAAACTCTATTAATGAAACAGCTACACCCACTAGAAAAGCATTTTCAACATCCATGTCAAGAAGTGTGAGGGACGATAGTTCACCACCCTGTCTCCCGTCTAGTCAGGTAAAATAAAAAAATTGTCAATGTTTTGTAATTTTTAGCACAAAAAAAAAAAAGATTATTTAGAAAACTTTTATTTTTCTAATTATTTCATGAGACAGCATGCAAGACGTTGATGTGAACTCATAAAGTACAATTTACGTAGAATATAATAAATCAAACGTAGCTCTTAATTGTAGAGAAAAAAACTAAAATTTTGTTAACTGTTCATTTTAAAAATTATTTTGCATCTTTCCATTGCGTCTAATTTCTATAACAAATATTTTCAAATTATCATCTCACTCCGACGGCTACTTGAAAATTAAATATTTTATCATGCTCTAACTCTTTTTATTTAAATTTTTTCCTATCTGTAAAACTATACAAATGAAAAAAATATAACTATCGATTTAAATGAGTTAACAATAAATAAAGGTTAGAGGTTAGGGTATGAAAATCAATATAGTAAACTACATGTTTGAATGTTTAAATTGTTTAAAAATAAACATTATTGGGTAATTATTTGTTAAAATCTTCAACTTAAAACACCTGATACCTTTAAATGTCATAGAAAAATAAATGTAAAACCTTAAAAAAGTTGTATACTTATATTATTTTGAATAAATGTTTTCAGGTTTGTTTTGGGGTGCCAAGTCGAGCTTCATGTTTTCAACCTGTGGTACGATCGTGCAGTAGTCCCTCGCCACGACGAGGTATTCGTACCAGTTTGGAAGGATCACCTGCACGAGTCAATGCTGGAGATTCACGAATTCCGAGGCCAGTAGGAACGCCACTTGAATCTAATAGATCCTCAACTAAGCCTTTGGGAACTCTGGATGCAATACTTTGCAATCCATCCAAAGTTACCACAGCACACAGACCAGATACTCGCAAAATCGCTGCAATCCTACGTGAAAGAAGCACGTTAGAACTGCAAAGACACTTGCTTACATCAGTTGTGCAAAACGAGGTAGGCTTATAATATAATTATATATATACTTTGTTTTTCAGCGTCAATATTTCTTTAACAAATTAACACTTTTAAAATGTACCAAGGAAAGTGATAAATATTTTTCACAAACATAGTAAAGCTTTTAAAACTTAAAACATTTAAATTGCCCCCCCCCCCCCCCCCTCCACTTTTTCTTTAAAACTATAATGAAATAACACAAGGAACCATATAAATGTAACCGCGTATATACGATTCCGTTGTCACTACGATCATCTTACCTTCAGAGTACCATGACAGCTAGTTTGCAATTATTTAATACTGAAATGGATCCGAGTTGTCCTTTACTATACC
>OX439127.1:22558373-22565873 GCA_949318235.1 Ecdyonurus torrentis
AATATTTTACCATTCAAAAACTGACGTTAAATTTGCAATGTTGTTCTCTGAGAAAAACAAGCGCTGAATTAAAGTGCAAAATATTTTATCACAAGCATGAATTTGCTTTACTAATGCACTAGAAATTGTATAGATTTCTATATTATAAATAATTTCCTCTTTGTACTACAATATCAAACTTAAATATTTAACTGTATTTTCATTTGTTTGTATAGGCGCTTCATATGCGACTTGAGAATGTTTCGCGAAATAAAGGAGAAATGGTTGGGGAGTTGGAACGTGTGCGAGAAGAAAATGATGATCTTCGATTCCAAGTAAGTCATTCGTGCAAATCAAATTATTGCACATAATAAAAAATAAGAAATTGTATGCTTATTAATCCATAAAGACAATATTATTTTTATATTATTGTTGTTTAATTTTGCAGTCAAATTCATATAGCTGATTTTTTAAAATTTAATTTGCAACTCGTTTTCCTTTTTTAATATTTATTGTATTAAATTTTTGACTATTTTTAATTTTGTTTTCATCGTGAGTATATCATTATTATTTCATATTGCAATATTTTTGTTTAGTTATCACAGCAATATCTTTTTATGTTATATAAATATTGCGTAATTGCTATTATATTGTTTGTAAAATTGTACATTTATCATTTATTCTTAATATATTAACATATGTCAATATATTATCTAGTGCAGTCAGCATTATAAGAATTCAATCAATAATTTTATGTCACTTTATTAATGTTTCATTTGGTATTGTGACGTGTTTTTTGTTTTGTTTTCAGCTGGAAGAGAAGAGTATTGAACTGGAAGGCACGAGGGCACGTGTTCGAGTACTTGAAAAACATCAATTAAAATTGCCAGCATCTACATTGACCTCTGCGGAAAACAATAGTGGCATCATTTCACAGCTGGTTCCTAATAACACAGATGAGCCTGCACTCAACAGTTCGAGTACAGAATCCGCTCATGACCTAACCTCTCCTCCTCTGCCAATCATAACCGACAAACCTCCCGAGCCACCAAAACGACATAACAATCGAAACACAGCTACTACAACAATTAAGGCAAAGAAGCCTAGTAGAATTCCTCTCCCTCCTGCAAAGTCCTTTATCCCACCTAGTAAAACCTCTAGCAATAAAAATTCTTCCTCATTGGGTAGATCAAGTTTAAAGAAAAACAGTAATGATTCATCACTATCAAATAATAGTCTTCAAAATAATTCAAAATCAACAAACAAAAATGATTCAATTACTTCAAAAAATAAAGATTCGTTACATAAATCTAGAGAATCATTATCAGCAAATAAAAGTTCCTTGCCTAGAAAAACACCTTCGTTACCTAGACCTAATTCATCCCCATCCACTAAGCCTAATAATAACTCAAACCTTATCAAGACTGGGACTTTAGAACTAGATACTACAAAGGTACGAAACAATAACAATGCTTCAGCAAAAGTTTCATCGTTTTGGGGTCATTGGTGGAAAATTCTTGATGGTCCATAACTAATAATTTTTTGTTAATAATTTGTTTGTTTGTTTGTTTTTTTAATATGCAGACTTACTAAAACATTCAAGGTTCTGAATGCAGACTGAGACAAGACCAAATACTTTATTGATCATCCTTTAAAAAGTCAATTAAATGTAATGTACGCATAAATTATACCAGACACATACGCTAATAGAAATATGAAGTATTTTAGAATTATAAACTCTGATTAAATTTCAATATGTGTAAGCATTTTCCACACAGTCAGTATTAATGTCATTATTAATAGTTTTTGAATTTTTCTAAATTTGCATTTTAAAACTCCCTATAAATTGATAAGCATTGAAACTTATAGTTACGGCTGATTTGTTTTAGAATTTTGTTATCTCTATTTCCATTTAATTGAATTTATTTAACATCGCTAATTTTAGACTTAATTGACTTAAATCCTTTACCCTTTTATGTTTCCTTTTGTTATTTTTATTATTTTTTCCTTTACGCCATACAAACTGTGATGCTCTGTATCTGTTGGAGAAGTGCAACAGTCGGGGATAATAGCCAAGCATATTATTGTAAGTGCAGCAGCTAATTGTTACCAGCATTTATCGGTGGTGGGAACGCATTATAAGCATGCAATAAAGGCTGCACTCTGATAATTGTCTTATATATGTATGTTTCATATTTGTATATCCCCTCCCTGCTCCGCATTTTTATCTCTTTATAGCTGGTATCATACTGTGTTTTTTTCTCTCTCTTTCTCTCTATTCTTCTTATCATCCATTTTCTTGGTTTATTTAGTATACGTTTAAACAAAAACGGGCGCAAAAATAATAATAGTAACGACCATATAATTAATATGCTGGCAACGAGTAAGCCATAACAAATGCGCCTGTAATATTTGATCGCGAATAAGACTTTGATACTTGCCTCTCCTAAAATATTTGTATTTATTGTTTCATTGAAGGCTTCAACACTAAATGGAATTAGACGCGTCGCCTCGTTCAATTACTTGGGCAGACGTAAAACGTGCTGACGTCACGAACGGCCTGTCTCGCCCCCGCCCCCACCCCCAACTCCAACCTCAAACACTACTATCAAGAAAAACTCGGTGCGTGGTGTGATGCGGCGATTCCTCCCATCCTTTGCTTTTAAACCCTGGACAACCAAGAAAAATAAACGAGACAGGCCTCAGTAGCGTATACAATATTACAAAAATAAAAGGTCTAATTTTTTGAATAATATTTGTTAGTCAATTTGAGGTGTAGCACAAATATATATATATATATATATATATATATATATATATATATATATATATATATATATATATTTATATATATATATATATATATATATATATATATATATATATATATAATATAATATTGTTTGCACAATTTGCACCTCTCACAGAATAACGACATCAAAGATTTGATCAACTTGTTTTAAAGAATAAAAACACAATATTGTAATGATTCGAAAGAAAACAAATGGATTCGCACATAATACGAGTTTAAGCACTTAAAGCTTATTAGTTTTGGTCAGGTACACACCACTATCTCACTTATTTATAGTAATGCTTCTTCATTTTATCCGCCAATAAACAATAACAAATGTGCAGAATATCCCCCCCCCCCTCCCCCCGGTTACATAGCATATTAATGACTACAGATTATACAAAAGTAATCTGACTTCCAGTCAAAATACGTTAGCTGCAATCGCTGCCTATTTATGCAATCTATATTTACGTATTTTTGCTTTCATCACACGTACTGTATATACAGTTTCAAATTTGCAATCCAAAGTTCGTATGTACAGTTTAGTTGATCTTCTATTAAAGTTATCTGATTATTTAAAATAATATTTACATGCTCTGTACATTTTTTTTAAATAAACAATAATAATAAAAACAGCATCATTATATGTGATTAAGTCTCATAAAATCGATCTTGTCCTGTAATTAAAACATATGGACTTCAAATAAGATCAGGAAAAAATGTTTATATCCTGAAGCGTATACAAATTGTTGACATGGAGAAAAAAATGTTGCCAAATAAATAAACCTACATTTTGTATTAAGCACATTTTATGTATAAATAGATAATTTTCCGTATTATTTTACTCTTGATATTTAAATTTTTGTTAAGTCGCGCGAATGTCTTAGCTGAGTTCTTTTCATAGCAAAATTAAACTTTTATTCTTTCTTTTTCTTTTTTCTATCTCTTTAAAAACATTATAATATACGGATTTTATTAATAAAATATTATAAAGCCATAGTACAAAACCTTTTCTATGATAATGTTGGTTCTAAAACCACGTTAGGTTTTATTAAAATTTACCTCCCTTTTATGCCATATTTTTGTTTCTTCCTTAATCCATCACATCGTTTTCAGACAATTTGTTCTATACTTTTTTTTTAACATAAATATTTTTTTTTTGACATTTTTAACTGACAAAATGCCTTATCATTTAATTTTTTATCATACTCACTCAGTTTACTGTGTGTACCTCAATCTTTCATGCTTTTTATTTTATGTGTTTTTTGCACGAATTTTGCATGATAAATAACGCACTGTCAGAAAGGATTTAAATTCAAATTAAAATGCAAATTTTGTTTTGTTTTCTTTGGCTGTTTTTAAATAACTGCATGAATGTTAAATTTAAGCCCAATTTTTATAATTTCTGTTTTTGATCAAGCTTTGCGTATAGTAACTTTTTTTTATGTTTCCAACTTTATTATGAAATTATTATTATTTTATATACTGTGCGTGTAGCTAAAAAATATACACTGCAAAAACGTGATACTTTAATTTGTGTTTTGTATATTATTTTGAATTACACAACAGTTGTGCGCAAAACTGTGCACTCTCAGAAAGAAGAAAAAATAATTAATTGTTATTATTATTATTTACATTCATGATTTGTTTTATAATTTACAATTTTTTTCATTCGGGTTTGGAGACTGCACATGTTTTGCGTAGGAAAGAAAAATTAAAAATTATTTCATATGCTGGTGCAACATATAATATCCAATATAATATGTTTGAATTTTTTTTAAAGCTTTTTGCTGTAAAAAAAATAATAATAATAAACTCTCTCTCTCTTTTTTTTTTTTTTTTTTTTTTTTTTTTTTTTTGCAAATGGCTAAATGAGCAAATTTAATGCACACACACACACGTTTTTAATTTTATAACAATAATATTATTAATAAAATGTTATTAATTTGTGTTTATTTTAATGTTTTCAGGACTCTTTAAACAGTGCTAGTTTACCAATGGTAGAAGTTGCGCTG
This sequence comes from Ecdyonurus torrentis, assembly GCA_949318235.1. Lineage (NCBI taxonomy): Eukaryota > Metazoa > Arthropoda > Insecta > Ephemeroptera > Heptageniidae > Ecdyonurus > Ecdyonurus torrentis. Next base: position 22,563,159 of record OX439127.1, read on the forward strand.
GAACCCTATCCAATTGACTCACTGAATACTGGATTTAATCAGCAAACTATAGAAGAAAGCTTAGAAGAACTGATGCCTTGGCATTCATCTCCGTCCGAGTATTTTGACAGCATCAACTCTGAGCAACAAAGAGCTGAAGAACTGTGGCAAAGACATTCTGATGTTACTCAGCCAAGAACTCATGCAGAAACATTAGTTAGTTCTGTGGAAGAAGCTCACAGTTCATCTGCATCTTCATTTCCATATAAACCTCAAGATTCTTTAGATCCTACTTCAGTAAAAAATGTAAATGAAAATTGTTGGGATTCAAAATGGAATAATGGAGGAACTAATAAAAGTAATACAGCAGGATTATGGAGAGTTTCAGAACACATTGAAACAATATTAAAGCAAATATCAAGGCAGAATAAATGTAACCATGAAAATTAAATTATGATGTTTATTATATATATGAACATAAAAATATTATAGGAAAAATATATTTTTCTTTAAATATTATAATTAATGTAACTAGGTTTTGTAAATAAAGTTTCCAATCATTAACATTGTAGCCCATAATAAGATATATCAATCAAATTTTAGTGAAACATTTAGAGCAAGTTAATGTTAGTAGCGATAGAAAAGTTATGCTCAAAAATTGTATTTTAAGTACGAAATTTTTAATAATATTTATAAAAAATTTATATGTTAGTATTTTCTGCTGTAAAAAAGAATGCCCCTCAATTTTAAGTATTCATAATATAATACATACTGTTAATTATATAGATAATTAAGAAGAAAAAAAATCGACATTGTGATAGTTGATTGATAGATAAACATATTTAGATTTGAAAAATGCGGGAATGTAAAATTGAGCTGTAAATTAACTTTCTCCAATTTGTCAAATCCATCTATGTGTTTCTATCATCTTTTTATCAATCATTGATACTTTTATAAGTAGTTCATTTTAGAAGCTCTCCAATAGTATACTGAATTTAGTCTTTTCTTATTAATATACTCAATAAATAATAGCTTATTTGTGTAGTCAATTAAAACAAAACATTATTTGTTACATTGAGGAAAAGTAACTTATATTCTACTGTGTCTAATTTTTGCTGTTACATAATCTGTCCCGTGTTATATATATATTATATGTAAGTATAGTTATATCTACTGTTTTTTTTTTTTTTTTTTTTTTTAATGCAAGTTACATTTATATAGTGCTTTATTCTCCTTTTATTCCAATATACATCCCATCAATTTTGTGATATAAATTTTAATGTTCCTTGATTATTTATAAACAATTAGAAAAAGCATATTACTCTGCATATCTTTTCATCTCTAAACAATACTTTCCTTTGTGTTAGCTGGATTATTCTTGAAGTAATATTAAAAAAAAAAACTATAACACTCACTCACACATACACACACACTCACAAATATATTCAAATTCAAGTAAATTATATTTAAACAAAAAAAAATATATATAGAATAGATTTTAATGAAAACTGTAGCATGATAATATAAAAAATATTAAAAATCTAATTTTCATTTATGATTCCAATTTTTTATGGATTTAAAATCAGAAAAAATTTGAAATAATATATATTAATGCATGAATTTGTTGTTGCAACAGATTAAATTAATAATTCTAAAAAATATTTTCTTTATTTTAGTTCAAAAGTTATCACAGTTGAAAATTAAATAATAATAAAAATAAAATCCAAGGCAGACTTCTTTATCAAGAAATTGATTTTACTGTATTTTCATGTTAATAACATCCAAATAAAGTAAAACAATTTTTGTTACTGCAGTCGGTCTATAATAATCTATATAATAAGAAGGCAACTATTTTTTTTTTTTAAATAAGTTGCTAAGTTGCAATGAAAAACTTATCAAAAACATACCAAAAAAATTATTCCAAATATATATAATATATTTTTCATTGCTACTACAGGGCTGTGACAGTTTCTTTTTCCAGTTATATTTTAACACAAAATTTTATAAAATGAAATATTGTTTTCTTTTTTGCATGATATATGTTATGTTATATTATAATTATATTTGTAAGTTGTTTGGTTATAAGCATTTAAATTTATGTAGAAAAGTATTAAGATTTTTCACATAATATGAATTATTATGTTGGAATAAATCTTTTAACTATATAAAGTTTATTGAATTCATAGCTCAAGTTTTCTGAAACAAATTGAATTCAAAAAATATAATTTAAAATTTAAAAAAAAAAAAAAAAAAAAAAAAAAAAAGACAGGCCTATATTAAAATGAGTAAAAAAATAATGGATACAAATAATGCATGTAAATTAATGCAGTTCTATAAAATCAACGCTAATTAGTAATTAATAGATTACTTGCTATCATGATTGTCTTTTCAAATTATGAATCCATTTTGATTGATTTATTGAACACAGTGTATATAATATTGTTGTTTGTTGTTGTTGTGCCCCGAACTGAGATTCATCGTGTTGCAAGCAGTCTGTGCACTTTTCATTCACTTGTATAGAGGAGTATAAATGAATCCTTGGGGTATATAATATATAATGGAACACATTACCTTTTGGAATACAAATTTGGATTTTAGTCTTTTCCCTGCTGATGTATTTGGTTTATTTATCTTCAACTAATATTATTTTGTTTTCAAAGCAATATTTAAAAGGGGGAAAAAATCAAATTTACATTATAACATATTTATTATAAAGTATTGGAAATGTACCTTCAA
>OX439127.1:22570873-22623373 GCA_949318235.1 Ecdyonurus torrentis
ACACTATACAGTACGAATCTTATGAGGATACCATCTTTGAACAAATTGTAAGTGTACACACTTACACACTCATTTACAAATCCTAACATTTTGGCGCTATCACCCAAAAGAGCGCATCGTTTATAATTGCGCGTCTCTCGCACTGTGTATTTTGAAATATAATGCATGGAAGTAATCCTTCATAACCGATGTCCATGTTCGTTCGATACTTGTTCTCAAAATATTTACACACAATATATAATAATAATGAACTAAGAACCCCCGCCCAAGAAAAAGTGACATATATAATGGTGACATTTCGAATGGCGATAATGTTAATAATCATTCATAATGCAATGTCAGATATTAGTTTTTTCTAGTTTTTGATGCCAAATCTATGTGAAAAAAGGAGAGAGAGGTATTAATAATGAAATAAGCAGTGGACAAATTTCAGTTTATTTATTTTAAAACAATTAAACCAATTATTTTCTAAGACGATCAGTATAAAACTTTTTTCTTGTAATATATCCGGCATTTCACTATCGGTTGCAATCGACCAGGATTTAGCTTTTTTATTTTTTATTGTAATCTCAACTTTCTATATATTTTATAAGATATATAATATCTCAAGTAATTAAAAACGTAAATAATTTTGCACACTTCCTTTTCCTTTTGTCACACTTACATAAACAGTTTTTAAAGTGATATTAAAATCACGATATTATAAAAAATAAAAATAATAAAATAAAAACTTAAAATAAAGTTAAAGGTTTAGAGACCAGCATTCATTCATTCTTTATTATTATTATTATTATTTTTTTTTTCGTTTTGATAATTTTATTTGGGAGGGTACATACATATCTATGGCGCCAATAAACATTTTTCACAATCTCTGGTATTGCATCAACATGCATTGCATTATAGCCAAACTAAATGACGCAATACTCCAGAAAGGTGAGACGAAGGTCAAACATTGCATTTCCCCAATCCAAATAAATTTATAATCTGACGGCTTAATTTGGTCTAAATTATTTAAGATTATATTCAAATGCATTTCATAATTAATATATATATAATAGTAAAACCGAATTATTATTCTGTTTATTAAGACACACTATTTTTCAATTTCAATCGAACAGTCGGCGAACATTGTACTTTGCACACGTTCAACAGCGCATCGAGTCATTACAGTGCATATATGCTACAGCAAATCTACAGCAATTTGAATGCAAATTAACATTTCAACCGCGCTAAGATGTGACGTCATTTCCATGCGTCTGATTGGCTACAGCTACAGACTAGGGTTATTGCACTGCAAATTCTTCCGGTAAATATGATCTTATGTTCATTAAGATAGTTTCAGTATTAATAACGTTCAATTTGATATTTACAGTTAACGAAAATTCATTCCATTATTTTAAAATAAAAATGGGTTAATATTAAGCTTTGTGCAGCCCACGTTGCCGCTTTCAGTGATGGAACGACAGCGCGCATGTTTTAAATGTTTCACGTCATCATAAGATTGGGAAACCTTTTTCTAATGGAAATATTGATTTAATATTTTTGGCCTTGATTATTAAAAGCAGCGCGTAGTTCTAGTGTTATATAATAATATCATATTTGAATGTGTGGATATTTAATTCTGTAAAGATCAAACACTTGCTAAAACTTGATTTATTTTCTAATTTAATATTTTTCCTGTAAAGCGCAAACAGACCTAAATAATAGCACATTTGTATGAATAACAAATTAATGTCTATAGATCACACTGTGAAATATTTTTATATCGACATGCATTAAGTCAGCGTAAGTTTCAACTGTGTATTTAAACTTAAACACACAGCTTTCATAGGACATAAAATTATTTCAGTGTGAACAGCACTTCAGGCTTCAGTTACTATACTTTTTCTTCGTTAAAAATTGTATGTCGAAAAGCTGTTTTTTTTTTTTTTTTTTTTTTTTTTTTTTTTTTTTTTTGAAAAAAATAAAATAAAAGCATAATTTTTGACAGCATTTTTATATATCATTTAATCATAAAAGTTATTCATCACAAAGATATTACACTAAAATTTTAACTCGTTTCAGTAAATTTAAGTCAATGCACATTATTTTTAAATCCCCATTGGGTAAATATTAATTGTATATAACAAGATAAAATGTGAATGAACAATTTTTTTTTTCTTAAAAAGAATTTTTATAATTGTACATTTTTTTTTTTTTTTAAAATTGAGAATTCCTTTTTGAGATAATATTTTGAAAAGTGACTTTGAAGTCAGATTTTTTAATATAGTTTTATTTGAAAATAATGCAATTTAAAGGACTAATGTGCTACATGTTATTATAATTAAAACACATACGAATAATAAAAATATGGGTTGCTGAGGATAAAATAAAAAATAAAAAAATACACATTTTAAGTCTGTACAGCTTTAGCATGCATTTAACAATAGAAATAAAGTTAAAAAAAACAAAAAAAAAAAACAAAAAAAAAACATATAGACTAACCTAATTAAATTGAAAGTTAAGAAAGGTAACACAAACAATAAATAATTCTATGCTCAGCAAGAATAATGTAAAGTTTGAGTCAAGTAAATCTAGACTAGAATTGAACATTTGTACTTTATTTTCAATATTAATAAGAAATAAATACAAGTACATAAATCAAAAGGTTCTAGATTCATTCAACTCAAACTGTACCTTACAGTTTTAATCCAATACAACAAATTTCATTTACTAACTACAAAAAGTCTGTTAAAATGTTTCTTTACAGGGTAAAAATTTTGGTCTTTTGCGCAGTAAAATAGATTGTAAATTAAAATCTTGCATAAATCTTCACTATGATATTAAAATATATGTGTTAACAATTTGATCCAACTACAAGAAATATTGATTTTTTAAAATATACAACACAATCTGAGCTTTTTTGAATCTCACTTTGACGAGTAATAAATAAAATTAGTTAGTATCCATACAAACACAAGAGAAAAAAATCAGAGCAAGGAGAGGGAGAGAGAGAGAGAGAAAAGCTGCTGCCTCCGAGAGTTAAGTGACAAATAAAATTATAATAGAAATAAAGTTGTTGTTTTTCCCCCAATGGACTTTTGAATAATTTTAAGGCTATAACAAAAAATTAATTTAACTTATATATAAGAATTGCAATCATCACTCATTTTTGATACACTGGTTATTTCACCAATTACGTTAAAAAAAAAAAAGTGCAAGGCCACATCCAATATTGCGCAAATTTACAGCACAAAATGATTCATTAAAAATTTGCTTCACCTTTTAACTTAAAAAAAAAATCAACTTTGAAACTAATAATTTTATGAGCTTTTATTTTTATTACAAAACTTGCACGTGCCTTTAAAATTATTCAAAATCCTATGATACTACTAAAGACACACTAATTGCATGCATGGTATCAATGGTGGCACAAGCAAAACGAAGTGTCTGTACAGTCATTGCAATAAAAAATGAAATTCTATTGCCAAATGGGAATAACATGTATTGAGATAAGAGTTTTGCGTCAACTGAAATCTCCATCTGATTGCATTGAATGGCCACAAGCCAATACAATTTCATTTTTTAGTACAATGACTGTACAAGTTTTATTCTGTTAGTATCTGTCAATAGATGATTAAAATCTCATATTAAACCTGGTTAAATAAAAAAAATAAAAATAAAAATAATAATAATACACACCAACCTCTCACAAACTTTCATATATCATTGCTTGCACTTACCACTGCATACCAACATATCATCAGAGCTTTTTAGTTGTCATTGTAAAGCCTATTTCATTTACACTGTAAAAAAAAAAAAAAAAAAAAAAAAAAAAAAAAAAATAGAAGAAGAAGCTTGGCCACCTAGCATGTATTATTATTTTTTAATGAATTTCAGAGCTATTACCCTCCCTTTTAATAAAATATCCCAGCAAAAATAAATAATTGACCAAAATTGAAAAATTACCAGAGCTGTAAATCTTCAAATTTATAAACGTTCACATAAAATAATAATAATAAAAAATAAAAAAGTTATGAGTTACAGGTCATTTTCAAAGAAAAGTAAAACATACACCCTCAATTATTTATTACCATATAAATACAAGTATTAATGAAATACATCAGGAGGTTTTCCAATAATGACATTTCTTTTCAAAGCCTCTTTAGTTTAAATTTTAATAAAGATTCAATATTTTTATCCTGTTTTTAAGTATACATCAATAATTTAAACAGGACAAAAATAAAGATTAAGATAGAATAAACTTTTTTCTTGTGAATGTTTTTAAGATCCTATTTTCATTTTTTGTTGTGTTGATTTCATTTTTTTTTTTTTAGTTATTATTTTCTTAAATTATTAATTTTTTTTTTTTTTTTTTTTTTTTTTTGCTGGGATTTAAGATACGCATGCCAGATCTATTAAACAGGGTAGTTAGACAAAGAGGATAATATATACTAAACTTAACAATAATAAAGCTCGGGGGAAAATACACAAGTATATAAACCTTTATATACTGGAAAACCAATGTTTAGTGATGGCAAAATTTGAGGGGAAACTCTGGTGTTAAAAATTCATATTAATCCTAAATCATAATAATCTTAGGCTTTTGGCCCAAAGTCAAAATACTTGGTTTGCACTATAATATTCCAATATTGCTTAACAATGGTTAATGTCAAGACTATAAAAGAAAAAAAAAAACTATTTTTACCTTTAGTTAAAGTGAACTAGAACTTTTGCAATATTAAAATTTATTAAGTTGTGTTAAAATATGAAGCAAACCAAATACTCTGAAAGGGAATATTAAAAAATAACCGTAAAGATTTACAATTTTTTTCACAAGTCTTATTTTACAAACTATTTAAAACAAAAACTGAATACAGTAGAACGAACAAGATATTTAGCAAGGCCTCTGGGAAAGAAAAAAAAAAAAGAAAAAAAAAAAAAAAAAAAAAAAAAAAAAAAAAAAAAAACTGAATTTAGCAGAATAATAAAAGAGCAGGGTAAAATCAATGTGTCAGTTTTATAAGTCATATTTTACATACACACCAAAGATACATGAGGTTTCATTATCAATGTGCACGAACTGTATTTTATCATTGGATTTCATGATCTGGAAAATAACATTTTTTATATATAAACACATACAGTAGAGGCAACAAGACATGAAAATTATATATTTATTGAAAGGAAAAAAATAAAAATAAAAATAATAATAATAATAAAAAAAAATATTAAAATAAGCCTTTTCAGGCTTGAAACAAAGGATCAGCATTTACATTTAACTTGGGAGCTAAGGGAAGAGATTTAGTGAAAAAAAAAAAAAAAAAGATAAAAGAAGTTAATTTTTATTTTCATCTGGCAGCGGTAGCAACTGCACGACAGCAGCAATGGCAGCGGCAGCAACAGTTGATAATGAAAAGAGAAGAACGACCTTTGTTTTCCAGTTGAATTTTACATCATCACATGGCATACTTGCGAGTCCATTCTCGAGCCAGCTCATTGTACTTTTCCCTGTCTGTTTTGTATATCCTAGCAATCTCTGGGACGAGTGGATCATCTGGATTTGGATCACACAGCAGGGAACAGATTGACAGCAAGACTGAAAGCAAAAGAAGGAACAAATTGTAAAATAATACACAATTATGTGTGGCGGTGGGGGGGGGGGGGGGGGGAGTGTTGGTCATATTATGAAGTAGTTAATGGGATATAAAGTATACGAGCATATTATTTTTTTTAATTTCTACTAAGAGCAGGGTTTAATCAACAAAATGTTACTTTATCATGTATATATATCATGTAATATCATTAAAGTTGATATATATGTTTAAAAAATTAAAATTATAGAGAGATTAAAGCACTTTGAATTGAAAATAAATAAAACACGAAGATTCTCTATTTTATATAGTTAATTGGGACTTGGGATCAAATTTTCTAGCATAGACAATGCTAGACATATTTTATTAAAACTAATATCTCTGTACTATTTTCTATCATAGAATTTAATTGTTAATTTGTTAACGTCATGTAAATAGCAAGACAAAATGTATAAGTTGATGTATTGATTGTTTATTATTATTATTGAAAATAGGACGTGGAGATTAGGGCACGTTGCATTGAAAACTGCTAAAACTCAAAGATTCTCTAATTTACATAGTAAATTGGGTCTTGAGACCACATGTTCTAGCATAGACGAGTGCTGGTTAAAATAGGCATTAAAGGCCATACATACATACATATCATGATGCTATAAACCCTTTCGGGGTAAGCCAACAACACAGATGTTTTATCCTGACCCAGTGATAGACCTTCACAACTTCCTATCCTGACACACTTCACTTGCCTCCTCCATACAAGGACATAAAATATACTTAGTAGGTATCTCATGTTCTCACACTACCTCAGAGGCACAATATTATAAAACAGCATCAGAATAACTCAGGGCCTTAGCCCAGTTTCAATCACAATGTTTTTTCTCTCTTTCACACACAGATAAATAAGTTTGCGTTAAAGCACAAACTGTTATCTACAAAAGCAACTAAGTCGAAAATCTTATCTAGTTGTATATTGCTTTGAACTTTGTTGCTTTTGCAGATACATGATTTGTGCTCCAAGGCAATGACATGTAATTATTATTATTAAATGAATTTCAGAGCTATAAAATAAACTAGAATACTAATGGGGAATACTGATATTTTTGGCAACAATTTGATTATATGAAACATTAAAAACAAAGCAACAGGCTAAATTTACTAATTATTATCCATCAATTATTAACTTACCTTTGGAGATGGTAAGTGCAGGAGACCACTGAGATCGGAGGATATCCAGGCAGATACTGCCATTGCTGTTTATGTTTGGGTGGTAGATGCGGGTTGTAAATGCAACCTGTAACACAAAAACAAGTATAATTACACATTTAGTTTATAATTTTTTTCTTCAGATCTCTCTCTCTCTCTCTCTCTCTAAAAATAAATGTAGGCCTATATAACACACACACACACACAAAATAATAATAATAATACAAAGAAAAGAAAACAATCACATTGATTGCATTTTACAGCAAAAGTTACTGTCCAAAATCATCATCCCAAAATGAATCACTGAAAGAGAGGTATGAAATGCAATGCTTGCATGCAACTCATTATTATTTTGCCTTAGACCTATTTCATCTGATCATATTAAAGTATTTACATCAATCTTCAATGCCCTGCATATTGAACTCCCTAAAGACTGCAAGTTACAAATAAACAGCTGTTTTATGATAACACTCAAACCATAAGTCTGAAAAATAAAATCTGTTATGTGTTCAAACCTATCATCAATTTTCCAAATTGTAAGTAATAATTTTCTGAATAGTGAATGCCTATTAAGGGGGTAGGTGACCGACTGATATCTCGCAATAGGACGGTTTCGAAAAACAATAATAACACAAAGTAAAGAAGAAATGGTACTTAAAAATTTAGTTATGTCAAACATGTGAAAACACGATCAAATATTTAAGTTATTACACTTTAAAGATAACATGTAAATGTAAAAATTTAATTTTGAGCGGGAAATTTTAGTCCAATTAGAAACTTTTTTACAATTAAAAATATCATTTTTTTTTTTTTTTTTTTTTTGGTATAAAAAAATATATTTTAAACTTTCTTGATTTTATTTGTTTATTTGTTTGTTTTATTGGAATTAAATCGTGTACAAAAAATTATTGGGAAAATATAGTTCTTCTTTTAGCAATTTCCGGTCCAAGTCGGTCCCCCACCACCTTAATTTTTAATACAGTAGTAAATGCAGTCGAAAACAAACTTATTATATGTAAGTACTGATTATGTATATGTCAACTGGTCTATAATTTGAATATTTAGATGTATGTTGTACACGCATTGTGTTTAATAAATAAAAAAAAAAAAAAAAAAATTATTCACTTAATGATAATTATGAGGATTAGGGTGTTAGACAGTTGCTACCAATTTTATTTACCCTCCTTCCTTCTGCCTAAATGGATTTTTAAATTAGCTAAATGCAACATATTGATGCTCAGTTTTACTATGATCACAATGAATACTGCCGCTATTTGTTAGTTAGTGGCATGTCTTTGCACAATTCAAATCAAAGACACAGGTTTAAGTGAGGTAATAAATAACAATTTCAAAAGGATTGCTCACCTTTGGTGGTTTGAAGGGGTAATCTGTTGGGAAGTGTATGGTGAGAAAGAATACTCCTCCCTGGTAGGGACTATCAGGCTGAAAATTAAAGAAAATTTTAAGCAAAAAAGTCATCAATTAAACACCAAGATTCAAAAATAAGAAGCAATTCAGAAATTTCTTGGAATTTTGAGTGTGGATTGCAGCAAAAAGGTGTACCAGTAAAAATTTAACACCCAATAAGAGAACTAACTTTTCATCCAGTTACTCAAAATTGTTCATCACCCTATTTTGACACTTCTTTGTCCGTTCTTAGCTCTACACGAAATGAAGCAACCTTCCTGCGTCTTTTATTCTAGGTATAGGCTTATAGGGATTAATTTTCCATTCCTTGCAATTTAATCTTAAAGCGCTGGGACAAGGTGGATACTAAAATGAATAACAAATTAAATAGTAAAAGAAAACAAGGAAAAAATAAATAAATAAAAAAGAGATGGTAAATAAATTTGACCACTGTGGTTCAACCCTGTAATACAGAAGCAAGAGATGCTTCAAGTCACACCAATCCTAATAAACATATCTTAATTTGAAATAAATGCTCATAATCACCCAATTTATCCCCTTCAATTAAATCAAAGCCAAACCATAGTTTAAATTCACAAACAAGCAATGGGTATGATGTGCTGGATGCTTGTACTGTACTTGAGAAATTGCTAGAAAACTTCATTACACTCTAACACAACTAATTTAAAATATTGACCTGACTTAAATAGCTTAGCTTGGGGAAAACTGCAAAAAATAATAATAATAATAAAAACCTTGATATAACTTAGCTGAAGAAAAGATGCCAGAAAAATGCTACGATGAAATATATGTATATATACATAAATACAAATACCAGATAGCAAATCAATATTTTAAAATGTAGAAATTTTTAACAAATTGATAAATTTATGGTTTATTTAAGTTTTAAGCAAACTAGTATTAAGTAAATATCAAGGATTTTTCTACAACTACCTAGCTTGACTTCCTACCTGTAATATGAATAATTAATATAATACTGCATTGGCGAATATAATAATAATTGTAGATACTTACTGGTCCCATGATTGTGGCTTGCCAATGGAATACTGAAACAGATATTTAAATTTTAAATTAATTGTTTTTAAATTTCACCAAATAGATAAAAGCAATCTGAACTTTGCCTAGTTCCTTCAACCCAAGTTATTTTTACTTAGCAACTCTACATTCTGTGACGTTTGATTTTTTTTTTTATTTTTTTTATTTAATGCTCAGATGATTTGATGTAAGTACTGTACTTCATGTTACATTACTTTTATTTTATGCAACTACGTTGATCACGTTCGCAATATCATTACAATCGCATAATTGATAATTACTACGTTACTGATTATTTTTGCAATGTGCTATTATACTGGTACACTATTCAATTTCAATAAATTATTATTAAATTTAGACAAAACATTAAGTTGTCGGGAGAGAGAGAGAGAGAGAGAAGAAAAGAAAAAAAAAAAAAAAAAAAAAAAAAACTGCAGATGCAGTTGAACAAATATTTTACTAGTTTTACGTACTACAGACCAGAGTACCTATATATTTAAAACTGCTAAAAATTTATTATACAACTTGAAAATTTTTTAAATAAGTAAAATAATGTCTAATATTAATATTTAAAATGAATTATGTTCCAAATCTTATTAAAAAGTCTTATGTATCCCTATCTGACTATCCCATTTAACATGAGACTGTTCACACACAAAAAAAGTACAATTTAAGTATTTAGCCCCTGGCATAAAAATATTAATTATGCTAAATAATGGCTAGCAAAAGAAACAAATAAATTGAACTTTAAATAGAAAATAACAAGTATCATAAGTCAATCTGGGTGAAACTAATTAATCAATACTGTAATACAATATGTCTGACAAGAAACCTAATGAAATTATATATCTATAATTATATATTTTTAAATATCAATCCTTAAGTTCAAAATGAATACATTCAAAATTACATTTTCGCAGTGATACTGGTACCTTCACACATGTGCACTTTTAAATTTTGCAAGCAACATTTTCACGTTCGGTTTTACTTTTAACAGTTTTCTACTCCAAATTCAATTATTTTTTTTTAACCAAGTGCTTATGAAATCTAGAAAGTTTTCAATTCATGTTTATCCAGATAATATTTACCTCAAATTAGTGTGACGTATGACATGTAAAAATTTTATGTCACAAGGTATGTATGATGAGAACTTATATGTGTATATTGGTGCTTATATTATATATATATAAAGTAATAATATATTTATTCTGATTCAGTATCTAATAAATGACACATAAAACAAGTCGCAAAACATTATAGTGACATCTGAGCATCACAAAAGAAAAACAATTTAAAATGTCACACCTTCAAGTGGAGGGGGGTAACTTGGAAACTCACTCATTATATGTAATATAGTCAAAACAGAAACAAATTTTGACATATGAAATAATAAATAATAGTAAACAACACTTACAATCATCTCCAACAGGTCCCGCTGAACACTGTGCAGGAGGATCTCTTCCCAGATCCTGAAGCTCCTAAAATAAAATACAATGAATCAGTCATCAGCCAAGGCTCGATGATACATACATTATGCCTATTACACTTCATTGTGTCATGTCTAAACTGACATTTTAAAAACATACTAATTGGGATGAACGGTAAGAAAAATAAATTTTAATGATAAATCTCACCGCACAAGCACAACAAAAGCAATTGTTAAAAAAACGAAGAAAAAAAATTCTTAAAAAAAAATCTAGTATCGGATTGTACATACTCCATCTAAGTTTTTCTTGACAAAAATAAAGTTCCCTTACATAACCTTGGCCTACTTCCTCAAAATAACTTAATAATGAATCTTTTAATTAATTTTAATACTCAGTTATTGAATAAAAACTATTACCAAACACGCATTTAAATAAAACACTGTTTTTATACACTTGCACGTTTACCATTAAAAACCGATGGAGACTTGCTCTCGGTGCTGCAGTTGAGTCACAAGGTAACGTTCAAAGTATGATTGTGTTGGATTTTTTTGGGAAAGAAAACTGTTTAATTAAACACTGGATACATTAAAAAAATTATCTTACCTTGTTAATTCGTTTCAAAGCCATTTGTAAACTGTGAAATTAAACTTAAAGGATGAAATGTCCTTCTTTTTAAACGACACTAGGAACGATCCTTCGCCGGATTGTGAAATCGTAAAATGGCTTCCAAGCAGTGTCGAGCTAGTCAAAATTAAGTGAAAAATTATTATTCTAAAATGAAAATGGAAATGATTAAAAAATACTAAATAAAATAAAAACTTTTTATATAGTATTTTAAATCAGAGAACTAAAGTTAAAGTTTTTATTTTGGATATTTTTTTTACTTTAGCTGATTTGGTCGAACTTGATCAAACAATTGCACACTGAAATAAGAGCGGTAAGAATTTAAAACACTTATATCTACTAACAGGACCTAACAAGCAGCTAACAAGACAGTCCGCAACAGGCGTATAGCGTGTACATACGTATAGGCTGATTGCATTCATTTAAAAGTCGACGAGCACTTTATAACATGGGCCAGTTTAGGAAAATGACAAATTTTGTCAGTAAATACTTCGTCATAGTTATAATTAACAAAAATTGAAGTTAACATAAGTTAACATAACTTTTTGAAATAATTTTTACTTTATACTGACTAAAAAAAAAAAAAAAAAAAAAAAAAATCCACTGACAAGGTGAGAGAAATAATATATAAAAAAATATTTATTTAAAATTAAGTAAATATATAATATATGAAAAATTTTAACTTCATAAATAATCAAACTCATGAATATGTGATAAAAATACATATTGTCTAAAAAACTGTTGCCGTTATAGTTAACGTAAAGTTAATGTTAAAGGTAAAGTTACAGAGTTGGGGACAAATTAGAGTTATATAATGTTAAAGTTAGTCTTAAATGAAATTAACTTATGGTTAACCTCATAGAAAATTTAGGTAATGACTACAAGACTGCTAATTCTCCAAAGAATAGCCAAAAGCCACACATTTATCCTATTCTAAGCAATTATTGAAATTCATTGCTCCCCAGTATAGCATTGAAGCACGCGATATAGCATGCATTTTTATTATTATTATTTTTATGGAGATTACATGCATTCAAATTTATGGCACATTGAACAATTAAGCCTTATAAATGCACATCTTAAGTGTATATAATGCATAATTTTTTATGTCCCCCCATTAACAGAATTGATCTCTAAAAAGCAAAACAAAAAAGAAACTGTATACTCTATACAAAAACAAATATGAAAGCTATATAATAGTAGAATATTGTATTACTTAAAATACAATTGTTGCAAGACAAATTGCATGCATTTCAAGACTCTAATCGCGCATGTTGGTACAAATAATAATACACAGCTTATAAGGCTAAGTTTTTATTGGTTTATATTCTGGTAAAATAAAACTAAACACTTATAATACAATCTGATAAGTTACACAAAAAATCACAGAGCATAATATTATACTCTTTAAGAAAGAAAGTACAACATTTCTCTCTCTCTCTCTCTTTCTCTCTCTTTTATTAAAGGGATTCTTTTATAATAATTCTTAAGAATATTCTTTTAGAACTCATGGGTTTATCTGATCAATATAATTTGACCCAATATTACAAAATTTTAGACATTCACATACTGTAATATTCCTTGAGAGAAAAAGAAAGACAAAATTCTTCCAAGAATCACAAAGAAAAATAAATTTAATAAATTAAACAGATCTAAATAGAGAAACAGACAGAAAAAAAAAAAAATACAGGAATGTATTCATAGAAAAATAAGTCAAACGTTTATAAAAATTAAAAAATAAAATAAATAAAAAGAAAGGAGAGGTAGAGGGAGAAAAAAAAATGTATATTTTGATGAAGTATCCTCCCAAGTCAACAACATCTTTGGCATAAAAAAAAAAGTATACTGCACTAATCCCTTGTAAATCCAAACTGGACAAGTTTGGTTGAGATAGTGCCTTTTTTGAGTTTGTGACCAAAGCTGTGGCAAAAAGAGGCACATCATTATTTTTTAATTATTAATAGCTAGGAAAGTCTTTAGAATAGATTTCATCAGTGATAAATATACACTTTGATTGCCTATGGTGTGCAAATTATCACTACTGAAAGATCATAAAATATTAAGTATTTTTACGCCATTTGAGATAAATTGTGTAGTGTCGAGCTGCTATTTTACTATATAATAATATATTATTATGGATAACATATTTATTTATATTTTACTATTTTTGGCAATGATCCTACTTGATATATTTATCATTAACAGTATGGCTTGTGAATGTAACATGCAGTTGCGTCTGTACTTTCTTCAATATATAAAATATAGCACAACATGTTCCGAGTTTTAACAATACTACCATTTATTACTATAACAACTGCACATTAACTCACATTAAACATTACGATTCTCATTGGATTAGTTTCTTCACAACATGGGAAGAAATTGTTTTGACTTTTTTTTAGCAGCATTCCATTTACAAAGGCACAATTTCAAATGTAAATATAATATGCTATAATTTTTTAAACAAACATATTTGTAAAATTACATACATGGAAAACCTTGATTTTTATATATATAAATATATATTTCTTTTGTAACTAAGACATCTAGCTTGCAACACATTACATATCTACAAAGCTCATTCCAGATTGTGCATATAACATCTCACATTTTCTGCTCCTTCTTCCTAACAAATTTTGGAAATATATAACAAAATTATTCTAGAAATTGTTACTAAGTTGCAGTATTTAAGTAGATAACCGATGAATGCAATACACTCCTAAAATGAGCAGAGAATGTTACTAAATCGGGCAGACTAACACCCAACAAAACAAGGCATTATGGTTGACCAAAGCAGTCTTTTCTTTTGATCTAAGTAAAAAAATCATCACACACAATGTCTTAATTAAACAAAGTACAATTCAAAATACACATTATAGATATCAATTGATATATTTACTAAAAATTACAATAAGTTTGTGATGCTTAATTATTTTACACACTCTTGTAAGAAATCTGCAATTAAGTTTATTTCACATTGTACAGCTCCAGACAAAAGTTCCCGAACGGGGCAGCGGTGGCTACTGTGTTTTGTCATAAGGTTGCCTATGCAAATCATTCCGGAACTTTTGGCCAGAGCTGTACACCAAAATCAGGATGTATTACAAGATGATTTATAATTATTATTAATTGCACCACAATAATATAGTTAAAAATGAGATTCTGTCATAATTTTTTGAACTTAAGAAAGGTATTGATTTTTTTTTACCATGTGTTTCATGACCTATAACTTAATTAACCGCAATGTTTTTTTTTTCCTAATTTATAATACAACTTAATAATATGCTAAGAAATATAATAACTTATACTAAAATAAAATAGGTATTAAGTAAATATACAAATATTAAGTTAGAATTTTAACCTAAAAAAAATCATAAAAAAAAAAATAATAAATGCAAAAACGGAGATGGAAACTTGTGTTCGTTTCATAATGACTCGAGTATTTTTACTTTCTTGTGAATGCTATATACAATTATAGTAATAAGCATCTAATTGCATAGCTACACAACATAATGAACATCTCTCTCTCTCTCTCTCTCTCTTTATATACATACATACATACATACATGCATATATATATATATATATATCGTCGTGTTTGCGGCAAAAGCTCTCATCTCAACTGTCTGCAAAAGTACAAAATGTCTCATCTCAATTGTCTGCAAAAGTACAAAATGTCTCATCTCACTTGTCTACAAAAGTGCAAAATGTCTCATCTCACTTGTCTGCAGTTCTCCAAAAGCTCTCATCTCAATTGTCTGCAGTTCTCCAAAAGCTCTCATCTCAACTTTTGCGGCAAAATATCTCATCTCAGTTGTCTGCGGAAAAATGACTCATCTCTCTTGTCTGCGGCAAAACGACTCATCTCTCATGCATAAAGCAAGAAATGCAGTAAAAATCGTTTCAAAAACGCGGTCATTTTACAAAAAAAGTTATATAACTCTACAAATATGCAAGATACAGATTTGACCCAAGCAAACTTTTGGATCTAGACTATATTTTGCGTCTATCTGTAGGATCAAAATTCAAATTTGGGCAAAATTAGGGGTAGAAAATACGGCTCAAAAATAGCTCTTTAATTTGTATATTTTTCTCGTTATTTGCGATCCAGCAAATGAAAATACGATCACCATGAGTCAAAACTGTCGCATTTTTTGCGATCTTGACGATGGTTATCACTGCAAACCCGCGAGTTATTTTGCTGATAAGTTATAGAGCAAAAATCAATTTATTGGCGCTTCGAAGAATACTACCCCCTTAATTGCTTTTTTTGAAAAAAATGTTTTTTTCAAAAATATCATTGTGATACATGATTATAGGTCAATTTGGGCACGAGAAAAGCGAATTTCATATCAGATTTTAAAAATTCTCAGTTTTTGGCGCGTAATTTGAATTTTAAAATTGTGCCCTATTAAATTACACAGTGAAATAAATAGAGTAAAGCCTAAGTCAATATTTCGGGCTAATAATTTCACAATAAATACTTCAAAGTATCCTAAAACTAATTTCAAAAGCTCAAAAGAGTTGAAAATTATTTTTATCGATCAGTATTCATTCTCAGGATTACAATTGATTTTTGCAATGATTGATTACCAAATAATAAAAAAAAATTATTTAAAAACTACTTGCAAAATCGATTTCTTTGAAAATGATGTCGCAATTACATTTGACCTTGTTGAAAGTTTTGATCAGGTACCTAGGTACTCAGCAACACACCCTATGACCTATGGGACCTTTGATGGGACCTTTTGCCCAATTTGGGCAAAATATTAGGCGGTAAAAATTTGCGTTTTTAAAAAATACTAAAATTAGTAAATGAAAAGCAAAAAACCTGAAACTTTGCAAAAAGGTGCAACATAAAATATTTTTAATGCTAATATACCTGAAAAATACGATACTTGAACCTTTGACCCTGATAGTACCCTGAGCTTGGCAATAAATAAAGATATCGAAAAATAATTTTTACGATCTAATTTAATATTTTGTTTTATACAAAGTACAATCAACGTTTACGTGACCAATACCCTTTGACCCTGAGCTTACCCTGAGTTTCAAATCTAGAGGTAACAGCTAAAAATAATTTTCTATATTGCGTTTGTAGTCTCAAGTTATTAATTTTAAGTGACAAGAAACGGTCAATAACCTTATACCCTTTCACCCTGAGCTTACCCTGAGTTTCGAATCAAGAGGTGATATTTACATATAAATTTAACTGTTGTGTTTGTAGTGTCGAGGTATGAATTTTAAGTCCATTTAAGTTAACCAAATACCTTTACCTTTCACCCTGAGCTCACCCTGAGTTTGGAATCGAGAAGGGATGGTCACAAATAAATGTTACTGTTGTGTTTGTAGTGTCGAGTTATGAATTTAAGTCAATTAAAGTTGTTTGAAACTTAATCCTTTTACCCTGATCTTACCCTGAGCTTTGATTCAAGAAGAGGTAGCCAAAAATAAATATAATATACTTAAATTTTTTTAACTGAGACTAAAAACTCAAGGATAAAATTTATTTGTGGCTTTTCAATCATCACCTATCGATTCGGAACTCGGGGTAAGATCAGGGTAAAAGGATTAAGTTTCAAACAACTTTAATTGACTTAAATTCATAACTCGACACTATACAAACACAACAGTAACATTTATTTGTGACCATCCCTTCTCGATTCCAAACTCAGGGTGAGCTCAGGGTGAAAGGTAAAGGTATTTGGTTAACTTAAATGGACTTAAAATTCATACCTCGACACTACAAACACAACAGTTAAATTTATATGTAAATATCACCTCTTGATTCGAAACTCAGGGTAAGCTCAGGGTGAAAGGGTATAAGGTTATTGACTGTTTCTTGTCACTTAAAATTAATAACTTGAGACTACAAACGCAATATAGAAAATTATTTTTAGCTGTTACCTCTAGATTTGAAACTCAGGGTAAGCTCAGGGTCAAAGGGTATTGGTCACGTAAACGTTGATTGTACTTTGTATAAAACAAAATATTAAATTAGATCGTAAAAATTATTTTTCGATATCTTTATTTATTGCCAAGCTCAGGGTACTATCAGGGTCAAAGGTTCAAGTATCGTATTTTTCAGGTATATTAGCATTAAAAATATTTTATGTTGCACCTTTTTGCAAAGTTTCAGGTTTTTTGCTTTTCATTTACTAATTTTAGTATTTTTTAAAAACGCAAATTTTTACCGCCTAATATTTTGCCCAAATTGGGCAAAAGGTCCCATCAAAGGTCCCATAGGTCATAGGGTGTGTTGCTGAGTACCTAGGTACCTGATCAAAACTTTCAACAAGGTCAAATGTAATTGCGACATCATTTTCAAAGAAATCGATTTTGCAAGTAGTTTTTAAATAATTTTTTTTTATTATTTGGTAATCAATCATTGCAAAAATCAATTGTAATCCTGAGAATGAATACTGATCGATAAAAATAATTTTCAACTCTTTTGAGCTTTTGAAATTAGTTTTAGGATACTTTGAAGTATTTATTGTGAAATTATTAGCCCGAAATATTGACTTAGGCTTTACTCTATTTATTTCACTGTGTAATTTAATAGGGCACAATTTTAAAATTCAAATTACGCGCCAAAAACTGAGAATTTTTAAAATCTGATATGAAATTCGCTTTTCTCGTGCCCAAATTGACCTATAATCATGTATCACAATGATATTTTTGAAAAAAATATTTTTTTCAAAAAAAGCAATTAAGGGGGTAGTATTCTTCGAAGCGCCAATAAATTGATTTTTGCTCTATAACTTATCAGCAAAATAACTCGCGGGTTTGCAGTGATAACCATCGTCAAGATCGCAAAAAATGCGACAGTTTTGACTCATGGTGATCGTATTTTCATTTGCTGGATCGCAAATAACGAGAAAAATATACAAATTAAAGAGCTATTTTTGAGCCGTATTTTCTACCCCTAATTTTGCCCAAA
This sequence comes from Ecdyonurus torrentis, assembly GCA_949318235.1. NCBI lineage: Eukaryota > Metazoa > Arthropoda > Insecta > Ephemeroptera > Heptageniidae > Ecdyonurus > Ecdyonurus torrentis. The sequence goes on from OX439127.1 coordinate 22,589,104, forward strand.
TTTGAATTTTGATCCTACAGATAGACGCAAAATATAGTCTAGATCCAAAAGTTTGCTTGGGTCAAATCTGTATCTTGCATATTTGTAGAGTTATATAACTTTTTTTGTAAAATGACCGCGTTTTTGAAACGATTTTTACTGCATTTCTTGCTTTATGCATGAGAGATGAGTCGTTTTGCCGCAGACAAGAGAGATGAGTCATTTTTCCGCAGACAACTGAGATGAGATATTTTGCCGCAAAAGTTGAGATGAGAGCTTTTGGAGAACTGCAGACAATTGAGATGAGAGCTTTTGGAGAACTGCAGACAAGTGAGATGAGACATTTTGCACTTTTGTAGACAAGTGAGATGAGACATTTTGTACTTTTGCAGACAATTGAGATGAGACATTTTGTACTTTTGCAGACAGTTGAGATGAGAGCTTTTGCCGCAAACACGACGATATATATATTTGTGCAATTTCAGTAAGTTTCCTCTCAATTGTTGCAAAAGTTACAAAATTTATAAGACAAAATTAAGTGCAGAAACAACTTCTGCGTACTTATTATGCAGTAAAAAACCCTGTGACCAAGCTCTAGTCCCAGAAATACTGCTTACAATTAAGTAGTTGATTTAAGTAGAGTAAAATTAAGTAGATGTAATAATCATAACAGCTAGAGCTGTTCGCAATGGTAAGTTAATACTACAAATAATACAATATATTATTATATTTATATATAAGTGATGATGATAATCAGCTCCTTAATAGCAATAATATCTCAAAACAATTAAAAAAGTTACATATTGCTTTCATAGTGTGCATATATATATATATATATATATATATATATATATATATATATATATATATATATATATATATATATAGGTATATATAATATATATTGATGCTTCCGCGTCAAAATAGAGAATGTGCACTTTCCACCAGCGAGGCGAGTGGAGGATCTGCAGTTTCCACGCAGCACAGTGAGCGGACTAGCGGCCATTAACTTAACATTGCAGATTCTCCACGGTGGAAAGTGCAGATCCTCCACTCACCGCGCTGGTGGAAAGTGCACATTCTCTATTTTGACGCGGAAGCATCGCTATATATATATATATATATATATATATATATATATATATATATATATATATATATTGCAACACAAATGAAAGTGTATGGTAGGAAATGATTTAACATAGTGTACTGTACAGATTTGTTGTAATTTACAAGCACAAACCGCATATATTATCGACGTTGTTCCGCTCTTTTGGCTGATGTCCACTTGACCTTGAAAAAAAATTTGTCGGATCGACCTCAAATTTTTGATTTTCGCATTTCAGGTCACTTGAAGCAAAATATATTTCTCAAGGCCAAGTGGACATCAGTCAAAATAGTGGAACAACGTCGTTACGTAGTTCACATACAAGGATTGTATTACGGTAGGTCAAATTTTCATGATTTTCAAATGTGATGAATGATTTCCAATTACATTATTATGTTATTGCAAAATAGAGGTTCCAAAAGGACAAACAAAGTTTACCTAAATATGATTTTATTGCAAGACTTAAAATGTTTACCCATAATCATACTAAAGGCCCAGGTTTCAAGCAATCTATCACAGAAAACAGAACATTAAAATCAAGGAAAGGTTACTCAAAGACATGATTGTTATATAATTTGCCATTATTAAGTACTGTAGTTTATAATAATTTATTTTTGAAACTGTTATAGGACAGCATTGTTTTTGACTTATCACACCCAATTAACTAACATCTAAGGTACCAATATGGGGCAGCACAAGTGTTAAACTTCACTGAAGAATGTGCACTCTGAACTGACCCAGCATTGGTATGGTAAAGCTTAAATTGAAATTGCACTTCAATAAAATAGTTCTATCACAATGCTGTTAGGAAGGGGGGGGGGGGGGATGGCAACAAGAAGACTTTGTAAAAATGACCTCATATTGCATTAACAATTTTTAAATTATGATCTTAAAAATACAGTATGTAATCATTCCTATCATTCACAAAAAGTTGATTATTAAATAGAATATTTTAATATGCTTTAACCAGCAGTAATCCTGCTAAATACTGTAAATTTGTATAACATCATCAACATTTAGTCTCAAAGAGCTGAAAAAAAAGCATTAAGTATTTATTTTTTTATCTTATTTAGAGATTCATTTAACTTAATTGTAAAATATTATTCATTTTTAATATTTGTTCAAGGTTAATTTAAGATATCAGACTTTACATTTTTTAATACACAAAATGCAAAAATATATTATTATTAAAAATTTAGATAAGTTAAATTTGGTATTACACCAACAACTTTTAATCAAATAAGTTGAAAAACAGTTGTGACGGCAGTGATTTTTATGCTTTGAGCATTTCAGTTACTGGGGTTACTAGGAAATAGACTATCATAAGATGGAGGTTTATCTTTAGGACTCTCTGGCAGGGGTGGTGCTGTAGGAGTGAGACGTTCTTCAAAATCAGGGGGACTATCCTCATCTTGGGAGCGACGTAAGCGTATGTTGTTGCGCTTCTTGCGCCAGATCATATACATGCAACTGGAGACAAACAGTCCACACATCACCAAAAGTAGTACAGTATACAATGGATTCACTGTACCATCTGATGTTTGGGCTCCTGTAACAAATAAATTGTATTGGTTAGGTGAGCTTCAGTTATTAATAACTTTTAAATGACAATGGGGATTTATATTTTATTATATTCTTTATGATATTAAGGGTTGTATATAGATGGCTAGTATCTCAAAACCTAAAAAGAAAACTTCGAATCTTTATGATGCCATTTAAAAAGTTAATTAGTAACAGCTACCTATGATAAAATTTTCAGAATCCGTGACCATCAAATAAGAGAGAAAATAATTATTAATTAACATGGGCTCTTATGGGAATAAAACTTCCAAAAAATTATAATTTAAAATCTAGCATGGTGACCCACTATTTTTTTTTTTTTTTTTTTTTTTACATTTTTGAAGATACCATATCCTAATATATCACTGTGCAAAATTTCACATTTTTCTTTTTTTACAATGTCAAATCCCGCAGTACCTGATTTCTCGCCTTAAAGTTAGTTGAAAAACAAAAAAGAAGTAATAATAAAACTTAAGATTACATAGCAGTGAATAAAAATGTAATTTTATTTTATATATTTTCTGCTTACGTAGAAAATGTAAAAAATACAATAAACGAGTTTTTGTTTACGCATATAACATTATATTATAATAACTACTGCAGCATAAATGTATATAACTTAAAGTATATTTGTATGTGCGAGATTAAACAAAATAAGGCATTGTTAATAATAAGTAGCAGTGTAGTCTACACGACTGGAGACTACACAGTCCTCTTTTTATTATGCATTGAGATGGTGTGCAATATATAGAGGACATTCGAGCAAATTTGCACAAACACAACACTCAGTTTTTTTTTTTTTTTTTTTTTTTTTTTCATACATGACGTTTATATATACATGACGTTTATATATGTTTTTTTTTTTTTTAAATATAAAAGTCTAAATGAGTAAGGGGGATAATACCGCGAGTGTGTGTATGTGTGAATAACGAAATGAATAATTTTGTTTATCATACATTGACAATTTGCATGGTGGGCAAGCGATACGCGTTTTGAAATCACAATGAAGGTCATAATATTCTGAAAGAGAGAGAATACATAAATATACACTAAATGCGCAATATGGTATATATACAGTTAATTTGATTACGCAGAACGTTTACTATAGTTTAAATTTCACAATGATTAATAATCTGGTAAATATACATAATATAATCATGTGTGTATTGCTCATTACGAAAACTATTTTGCTTTATAGCGTATTATTTATTCATTGGTGTTACATAATGCATAATATATTAAATAATTTGCACACGCATTTTTTTTTTTTTTAATTTTTAAAAAATTGAGCTAATATTTCAATGTTTTAAGTTTTTACAAGAAAAATTACTGGCGGAGTTCTTCAAATTTACTTCTTTTCTCATTCAATACATAAAAAGCCATAAAAATAAGTAACTACAATAATAAATATAAAAAATCTTTAATAAAAAAAATATATATATTAATAAAATGTTGAAGCGATAAAAAAGTTTTATATTTATGATTATAATAATTAACATTTCCTGGGTGCGCTCATTCTATTTTATAGTCTGGCTAAACAACTTATAAAAGAATCACAGTTCTACAGTTCTAAGAAAATATAATAATAATTTTTATTTTATTATTAAAAAAATGTTTATTAAAAAATTGTTTATTAAAAAATTGTTAATTAAAAAATTGTTTATTAAAAAGCTTCTGTTTTATTTTTATTACTTTGCTATTTCCTTTTAGACACACGTGTAAGAGAAAAAAGGAGAGTCTGTCTGTACATTATAATAATATAAACTGTGTTTCAAAGTTAGCATGACTAGAATCGATCAACAATTCTACATTATAAACAGCAGAACCAGCGAAATATTTTATTCCTTCACTGTAAATAATATAAAGTTCATGGCAACGCAGTAAAGTACCCGACAGACTGCCTGATTGTTTACTATATTATAGTATATATCTTATATTGTGTGTGTGTGTGTGTGTATATATATATATATATATATATATATATATATATATATATATATATATATATATATATATATATATATATATATATATATATATATATATATATATATATATATATATATATATATATATATATATATATGCAAATGGTAGTCAAAACACACTTAGCAAACATCTTACTTTTCTTCCCACATAATATAACAAGAGTAACTTCGTGCTGTCTTGTAATAATAATAATCAAAGAAGCGATTCCTTTTGCACGTAACATAGTAAGTCACAGTAGAATTGAGTGCATTTTTTTACGCTGAGGCTCCTTCAATTGGTAAAAGTGTGTGTGTGTGTGTGTGTGTGTATCAGAGAGAGAGAGAGAGAGAGAGAGAGAGAGAGAGAGAGAGAGAGAGAAGAGAGAGACGAATACAGTCTATCACATCTTTTATTAAGCCCAGTAGAAAATTTCATATTTAAAACCGATTTAAAAGAAAACTTCACAAAGACCGCAATTACCCCACGTCAAGAGTAAATGTGTTGCCATTGTCTTGTGGCTAAGGTCCTATCTTTCTCCCTGTATATACTATTCATTAGGCAATTTTAGGTATTTATGATACTATGGGTCCACCCGATAAAATGATACAAAATTTGAAATACGAGATGATTAAAATGTGTTTTGCTCGTTTTAAGTTTCCTTATACTGTACCGCTAGACTTCGAAAAATGTTTAACTTATCTCACCATAGAACAACATTTATTTTGACAATTTTAGCTACTTCAGCGGTTTATTGTAATCATGAGATGTAAAAGAAATCATGATTATCCTCCACCATTAAAATAACAATAATAAAACCAGTTGCGCGCGAGCCTAATAAGAAAATGTGCCCCATTGTTACGCAGAAAGCTATTATATTTTTGTAACGAGAGATATGTCTAACTTCAAAATATTCAAACTGCACAAACCGATATAGCACCAGAGTATCGTTTAATCTTTTTTACAATTAAAAGAAAAAAAAAAAAAAAGTTTTTAGTCTATTGTTATTATTGTACGTAATTAACAGTAAATTTATTTTATTAGTTAAGAGGAGGATTGGGTTGTAATATTAAACTTACATGATGATAATTAACTAACAGTCGGATAATTAACAGTCGGAATTTATTCCGATCCTCAGTGACGCATTTCTCGTAATTAGTCGAATCTAAAATAATCGCAATTATATATAAAACTTTTTATAACAATCTGCATGAAAATGATTCAAAATTAAGTTAAAATGACTTAGCGTTGCAGTTAATAGAAAGAAAGAAAGAGAGAGAGAAAGAAAGAGAGAAAGAAAGAAAGAAAGAAAGAAAGAAAGAAAGAAAGAAAGAAAGAAAGAAAGAAAGAAAGAAAGAAAGAAAGAAAGAAAGAAAGAAAGAAAGAAAGAAAGAAAGAAAGAAAGAAGGAAAGAAAGAGGAAGGAAGGAAGAAAGAAAGAAAGAAAGGAAAGAAAGAAAGAAAGAAGAAAGAAAGAAAGAAAGAAAGAAAGAAAGAAAGAAAGAAAGAAAGAAAGAAAGAAAGAAAGAAAGAAAGAAAGAAAGAAAGAAAGAAAGAAAGAAAGAAAGAAAGAAAAGAAAGAAAGAAAGAAAGAAAGAAAGAAGAAGAAAGAAAGAAAGAAAGAAAGAAAGAAAGAAAGAAAGAAAGAAAGAAAGAAAGAAAGAAAGAAATACGGAGATAGAGCGTCCCAATTTTCTTACTACTTCCCCCATAAAATTTTTAGTTTTCTTTTTCATTCTTCAGTTTTATAATAGACGCTCTGTACTTCACGATATTTTATATACAGGTATACTGGTATAATAATATGTACGTATATACGTATATATATATAATTCACACACACACACAATGAAAATAATTTAATAATAAAGAAATACTATAAGTGCCAACAAAAAAGTCGCTACGTTTGGAATAATATTAAGTTATTTACAAATTGAATTCGGATATGTAATACATAATTTCTGCCTTTCAAAAAAATCCACACTGTAACATCTTGATTTTCGTGGAATCACATTGATACTGGCTATATCGTAAAAAATGCATTACTACTAAACGCATTAAAATAATTTTTTAACTGCGTTTAATTGCAAACAACATCCCACGATAAAACCGCGCGGCAGTTTGGCTAAATGTCACACTCAAACTGGGCGGTTGTGCAATTTTGTTACAAAATAAAAATATTAAATCTTGACTCAGGCAAACTACAAAAATGATTATATTATTATAATTATATAATATTATAGATCACGCGTGCTTGTTTAAATTCCAAACACACGCACTAAATAACGCCAGTTAGATGGATGTGAATGTTCCATTTTATTAATAACTATATAAAAAACAAACTTAATTATTATTATTTATTTTTTTTGAAATATTTTAAACCAGCCAACTAAGGAACCGGCACTTTTTATTATTGGGGAAAAAATATTAGCAAGGTAGTTTAAAAAGAAGTGCTGGAATTTTGTTGTTTTCAAAATTAAATTAGAAACATTGAAACTCAGAGGAAAAAACAATTATGAAATGAGAGATTGTTTTTATCAGCTCAACTGACCTTTCATGTGTGATTTTTAATTTAACTGTATGATACCAACTTATCTCTCTCTCTCTCTCTCTCTCTCTCTCTCTCTCTCTCTCTCTCTCTGACTCAATTTATTATTTTTTCTTCTGTGGAAGATGAGAAGCTATTAGGAGTAATTTGATCTCAAAGATTTTGGTGTTTCAATAAAGAAAGAAAAAACAAACAAACGAAGTTATGAAATTTCCGCTATTTTGCACGAAAAAGTTACGCTTTTATCAATATTAGTGTTCTAATAATCATCAATCAATTATAATTTACTGTTTTTATGTATGATGAAATAGTGTTTTTATTTGTTATTTGTCATGCAATACGAGGAGTCCTAACGTTGAGCAACCGCATTGCCATGCCCGCTTTTTTACGCTACTTCAAAGCGCTGTATAAAATCAGGAAATAAAAAAAGGCCAATATGTTTCTTAATTCTGAAAGCTGGCATTTTGGGGACTATATTTCACATATGACTCATTATGTTTCTGCGAAGCTGGACTGAGGAACCTGCGCTAAGAGGTACTTTTTCAAAAAGACGCAAATTTGATTAATCGCAGAATAAAAGTTCATTTTTTATTTATTTTTTTGGAATGCATCAAGGTTTTTGTGTTGTTGATACAATCTACTTCAACTTTAATAATTAATGTGACATATATTATATATATATATATATATATATATATATAATTATATGTGGCAGCTCTATTATAATAGCTCGAGTAGCATTTTGGGCGATTTTTGACCATAATAATCTATTGTAGCTACGCCCGATATTCTTTTTGGGCAAACTCAACTTTTGTTGGACTACACATAAAAAAAAAAAAAACTTGACTTGTAGCTAAAATTCATGCAGAAAAACAGCCTTCAAATCGTTAGCCGAGAACGCTCGGCGAAAGGGTCAAATTTTAAATCTCGAGCTATAATTACAGCTTTCGACCAAATGACCTAAAATTAAAAACCTTTTTTTTTATGATCCTAAACAGCATATTTTTTTTCATCCAAATCAAAGATGCTTGGTTCCGATCTCCGGTGATCGAAAATAAACGGACACGAATGTTCTCTCTTTCATTTCGTTTAATATTTAACTGGCTATTGAAAAACTAAAATAAAAATATTTAAGCAGTGGTAAAAGTTATAAATAATTGTGTGTTATCATGATGACTTATCACAACAATCACGTCATACAGCATTACTGCATATTCATTACATCATATCTTTAAAAAATGAATAAGGGTGGGGGGTAGGAAGTACAGCATTATTACACATAATATATAGTATTACTATTACACTTTTATATGCAAGATAATATTATGTATATATTATACTCTTTCAAATAAACAATGTACTCAAATATAAGCTGATAGCAAGCATTTTTAACATGTTGCATGAGAAGAGGAAATTGAAATGAGAGATGTACAGGGTTCACACTGCCATGAATAATTAGAAACTATATTCACTTCAATAACATGGTAACCTTTAAAAAAAAAAAAGTCTTAAAGTTGGCTTGCTGTGAATACATCATACTTTGAATAATAAGTACTGTATGTACATAAATAGGAGGCTTTGACCTGTTAGATAGCGTGTGCAGAAAAACAGACCTATACTGTTGAGATGCTATAGTTGTCAACTTATGTCTGCTTCAAAAGGTAGACTTTTCGAAAAGGCTACTGCACTTAAGGGAGTAGATGACCGACTGATATCTCGCAAGCAAGACAGTCGTGACTTATAATACTAACACAAAGTAAAGAAGAAATGGTACTTAAAAGTTTAGCTACGTCGAACATGTGAAAATACGATCAAATATTTAAGTCTTTCTACTTCAAAGATTACATGCAAATGTGGAAATTCAAACTTTAGCGACAAAATTTAGACAAATTAAAAACTTCTTTTTTTTTTTTTTTTTTTTAATAAAGAAAAAAAAAAAATAATACTTTTTTCGGAACAATTTTTTTTTTTTTTTTTTTAAATTTACTCTACTTCATTTGACAATTATTGTGATTGTTTTGCTGGAAATAAAGAATGTACAAAGAATTATTGTGAAAATATAGTTCCTCTTTAAACGATTTCTGGTCCAAGTTAGTAACCCTCTTTGTTAAAGAGGTACACAGAAGACAACCAGTAATTAGCTAGGATCAACTTAGCTGACAAGGGGCTTGTATTCAAGAATAGCCTCTAGTATTTCTGCAATTTTAGTGCACACGTCAAATACTAAATAACTATTCAGCAACAACACAGTACTTAATAGAAGCAAATTAACCTCTGTATGTAAATATTAATACGGCTGACTTAACTTTTCTCAAGCCAGTTCGTTATAAAATTATCTGGAGCCTTGATTAAGCTGCCAAATGTTACATAAAATGTTTGTTTTTAAATCAAAACAATAATTTTACACCTTACTACTCCAAGTTTCAACACACATATACTATACAAGTTCACTTTTTTTTTTTTTTTTTTTTTTTTTTCAATTTGAAACTAAAAAGTATGTTTGTAAACTATCTATTATTTTAACAATCAAAAGTTTTATTGCAATTACTAAAACAACATATTCCTAAACAATATGCCGTTTCTAGGTGTTATACTTGTTTCCTGTCTATGAGAAATAGCTAACTGCCTTGTTGGAATGTGCTTAGCAACATCTCTAAGATATACGTACTCTAAATATATATTTGCATTATATTTTACGACTGGCAATGTGGTAGTGAATCGGCTTTGCAACTGTTTTGTGCAGATAAGCTAGAATGGCAAGGTTCAATATTAAAATATTTAAACGTAAAAACCATGGACATAGTTTTCCAGTACGTTCACAAAAGTGCTGCTGTTGAAGCAAAAATACGCACTAAAGCTATCTGCACATTCTATAATTTTGTTCTAACAAATTTTTGCAGCTTTTGCTTCCGACACTATCAAAAATAGAGACAGTATTTAATTTGATTGATAATTTAATTTAAAATTTTCTGGCTGCTTTCATTTTTTACTACCACGTGACGTGACATTTGCTAGCCAAGTTCAAAGAGATGACATAAAATGAAAACTGCTTTAGTATAAATAAATAAATAAATAAAAAAGGAGAGAGAGAGAGAGAGAGAGAGAGAGAGAGAGAGAGAGAGAGAGAGAGAGAGAGAGAGAGAGAGAGAGAGAGAGAGAGAGAGAGAGAGTACGGCCCATAACCAGGGATTATACAGTAAACTCTCGATTTGGTGAAATTTTGAATTTTGAGAAGATAGCTGTTGCCAATTTTGGGAAATGCTCGATTTTGTGAAATGAATTGTCGGTCCGCAGAAGTAAAAACTTTTGATTTTATGCTCTTTTTACAATTATTATGTGTTTAACATTTTTGACACATCTTGTACAAACTTTAAAGTGAACACTATTGTTATCATTTGTGAGATTCAATTTCGCTGTAACTTATGTGTAAAATATGCCCAAATATTCCCCCCCCCCCCCAAAAAAAAAAAAAAAAAAAAAAAAAAAAAAAAAAAAAAAAAAAAAAAAAACGAGAACCGGAAAGAGAGAAAGAAAGAAAAGGTAAAAAAAGAAAGAAAAATGATTTTTAATTATTTGAAATGAGTAGTGTCTGCAAGAGAAGCAGAAAACTAGAAGAAGAAACCAGGAGAAGTGCATTTAAGTAAACAAATATTATATATATATTATATATATATATATATATATATATATATATATATATAAAAATGAAGATAAAAAATATAAAACAAAATTACAGATAGCTGACCAGTTTGGTATTCAAGCATCAACATTATTTGATTTTATCTTGATTTTAAAAAGATGCACAGAAATTGATATTTTATATTTAAAAATGTTGTTTCATTGATAACTTTGCTTAATTGAACAGGTCTTTAACAATTCATATAAGTTATCATAACGGTTTACTATACAGCGAGCCAAAGTCCTTTTCAATGTCAATTTTCTGCTTATATCACTAACGCCAATCCCTTTTGTTTACAATACAATCTTAAATTATGCGATTTAAAAATTGACTTTCAGAGTTCCTGATTTTGTTAAATGACCATTTCCTGGGTCCCTTGCAATTTCACAAAATCGACAGTTTACTGTACTATCATGACAGTTTACTATCATTACTGATACAAATTTTAAAAATTTTACTCCAGTCACACTTCATGTTTATTTCATTTTTTCCCCTTATCTAATTGTCAGATGTATTGAAATTTTTACTATAGATTCTTGTTACCACTAACGTTTCACTTATAGACTTAGAACACCTTGAACAAAAAAGTTGCGTATTATCCTAACAAACCTGAAAATCAACGTTGATTTGGCCGGAGTCATTGATTTCTAATTTATTTTCCATTCACAAAATGCCGCTGCGAGTAAACCGGGCGAGCTGTGACGTCAGTGACCGGCAGCAGCATTTTATGAATGGAAAATAAATTAGAAATCAATGATTCAGGCCAAATCAACATTGATTTTCAGGTTTGTTAGGATATTACACAACTATTTTGTTCAAGGTGTTCTACGCCTTTAAATAAAAACACAAGGGGAAAGCTGATAAACTTTTGACACACAAAACTTACAACTGCAGCCCTTAAATCTCACTAATTAGACAAGTAAAATGACTCACCATTAATGTTGACAGCACATCCTGATGATTCATCAATGCAATCATCCAAGGGGCAGTTAATCCTCCCATCATTAAAAAAACCACTCCAAATGCAGAACTGTGATCCACATGTCGAGTAATTCATAGGATTCCTACCACATACTGAAACAAACATTTCCCTTGATAAGGATCTACTTTGAAAACTCCTCAATTTAATATCTGTGACCCTGATATCTAAAAGAAGATAATTTACGTAAGGTAATAATATTTTTACTTACATTTAAATGCAGTGAAGACAATTTCTATGTCAATTTTTTCATTACTCTTTAAGGGTTGCTTCTTCACAAAAAGTTCAACTTCCAAGTGTCCCCTTACATCAATAAATACATTAGAATTGACTTGCTTGTCCTCTTCCTTGGTAGGTTGCAAGAGTGACACTTTGCCACACAGCTGTTTAACTGTGCGCCCATCTTCAGCCTTAAACTGTAAACAAAAATTACATTACTGTATTATTAAATATGACATTGTAAAGTGTCCTTGTTTTTAATACTACAGTATTATTAAATTGTGGAATTGTTATGCATGGTTAATTTTTTTTATTTAAAGGAAACTGGAAACCATTTGGTTTGGGATACCAGTTGCATTATCAAAAAAAAGTTGAGAAAAAAAAAAAAAAAAAAAAAAATGTAAGAATACTGAAATTTAACTTTAGTAATCATCTTCATTTAAAAACATAATTCTTTACTTTATTTCTTAGTGGGGAAGGGGGGAGGGGGTCACTTACTTGAAGGTAGTCAATGCATTCTTTTGTAGTATCATTCTTCCGCAAATCTAAATTTTGGACCACAGCTATAATACCATCCCTGGAGATTGCTTTGATTTCAAACCTACAATGGAATTCATAGGTTCCTGGCCAATGGGTAAAATATCTTGTTTCTTGGAGTACTAATCCAGATCTTTCGTTATATCCTAATTCTATTTTCTTTTTCTTTTGATAAGGAGAGCAAATCCTCTCATTCTCAATTGTGTCTAAAACAAAACAAGAATAGCAAAATACATAAGTAAAAATATTGCAGTATATGTTATTGTATAGAGTATAGACAGTATAGTATACAGTAGTATATTTGAGGAAAAAAACAACGTGGTTGGTATGTACAAAAATGTTAAAAATATTAATATTTAAATGACGTTAAAAATTAAAAATATAATCGAAACTAAATAAATATACCTAATATCTCATTTTCTCACACTACATCAAAAAAAAAACATCATAAAACAGCATCAGACTTAGTCATGGCCTTTGACCAGTTTCGTTCTTTACCTAGAATGCAGTGTGAGAACTCAAGATACTAGGTATTTCATTGACACAGTATCACTATACTTTTAATGTCCATTCAAATAAAAATATATCTAGCACTTGTACACGCTGGGACATTTGATCTCAAGTCCCAATTAACTACACTCTAGCCAAAACAAGGTCGTTCCCACCGAAAGCTTTATCCGCAGTGCTAAACCAATCAGAGAGCGTGTTATAAACCTACTTGCCAATCACAGTTGACTTTACATTGTTAATTAATCTGTATCTGCTCGAACTAGTATTGGGAGAAGTTTATATGAATTAGAGAATCTTTGAGTTTTATTAATTTTTAATTCAAATTGCTCCAATCTCTATTATAAATTTAATTTTGATTTTTTTTTTAACATTATATTATAACCACTGCAATATTTTTTTCCTAATTTTTTAAAAATATAAATAAATTTAAAAATAAATATAAAAAAAATACATGATAATAATATTTTATAAATTTAAATGGCGTTACACCAGCATAGCCATCATTGATAATATCTTTAAGTCTGTAAGAACTGAAGAAGGCACAAAAAAAAAAATAATAATAATAATAAAAAAAAAAAAAATCTTCTTCTTTTCTTGGAGTTTAGTGCCAAAATCTATCCAATATGTCAATATGTGTTAGTTTGTAATACCTATGCTAACATGATTTTTGTTGAATTATAGGACTCTTTTTACTATGGTTAAGCCCTTGCTACTTTCCTCTATCCCTTTCTTTTATATCATCAATCTTATTGCGGTGGTTTATTTGCCTAAATTTTTTTGCATAAATATATAAAGTGATTGTATTTGTGCGTATGACATTACATTTACATATTAATATTTATCTATTTAATTTAGTATGCCATTTTAAATTTGGATACGTATTAAAGGGGTAGGTAGTACAGTAAAAGTTTTTTTTTTTTTTTTTTTTTTTTTTAATAGTGATGATCATGTTAGTAAACCTCCCAAGCGGTCTCAAAATTTTAATTAGTAACACGCTGAGAGCAAAAGACATTACATCGTTACTTATGTCACAGCTAAACGTGCTCTCCTGCTAGTTTGGCGCAATTGTGAGCATACGCTCAGGAATAATGTAATGTTTTTAATTTAACTTCATTGTATTTAATATTTTTATTATAACGTAAATGTGTATGTTATGTTGTATGTACACCAAGTGTGTTTAATGAATAAAATTAATTAAGTTGAAAGACGCTAGGGGTCTTTGTTTGAAAACACGTTTATTTTATTGCCAACAAAAAATATGCAATACCGTATGAGAGACTCAGTTGTTGGCAGGTCTCAATTGTTGGCAGATGGGTTAATGAAAACTTAAAACAATTAATATCTCCTCAATCAATATAGCTAGAGACTTGAAACTTGAAAATTTGGATACCCAGGTTATGGGACTGGACTCAATGGTGCCATCAAAAATACTCTCAAGTCAATATTTCTCTAAGTGCCAACAATTGAAAATTGACCTTTTCCATTTAAATAACATGTAAAAAGCCGTTAGCATGCCAACAACTGAGTCTCTACCATACCGATTTGTATCATATGTATGTATACAAACGGTGTGGCATAAATATATAAAACTTTACTCTTTAATGCTTAGTGGTAATACAATATGCATTCAAATGCAGACTTAAATTAATGTAATGTTACATTTATTTACATAAATGATATTTCCATAAGGCAATATAATGCAATGTAAGTATGTATGTTAACATTATATCGTATCGTATCATAATTAATCATCACAGTGTCATATGTTGCAGCATAGAAATATATATTAGGTTACAGTATATTAGGTACACAATATTTTATGCATGTATGTAGTAGATGTATGCTGTACAGTATACATATGTACATAATGTATGTACATATACATATTACATAGATATATTTATGTAATACATACATAGTATTAACATAAAGGTGCATGCACATGTAAAACTGTATGTACCGCAAGGAAATCAAAAACTTGCACAACTATAGATTGAAATGCAACACTAAAATTGCAAGTTATTCATTTCATTTCGGTGCATATCGTCGGTTTAGAGCACAAACCGTGTAACTACAAAAGCAACAAGGTTCAAACTATTATACAAAAAGATAAGATTTTCAACTTAGCTGCTTTTGTAGATACACGTTTTGTGCTCTAGCCCGACGATATATATTTATGTATCATAACATTGTGTATGTAATAATGTGAATCATACCTCATACCTTTATGTATATGTATGTATGCATACATAATGCTATGCATATAAAGAAATATGTTTGTGCATAATTATGATTCTATGCACAAAATATTTATAAGTAGAACACATTAAATAGGGTATGGTGAGTAATACAAGCCATTTAGAGTCTTGCTCAATCACCCTAGCTCAGGTGAGTTAATGGGACATGTGTTAAAACCAGTAAAATGGCAGAATAAAAATTTGTCACTGGACAAAAATATGCTGAATATATTAATTATTTATTTAAAAAATATATACTTACATTCATAGTAACCTGCAACACAACTGAGACCATATAAACACATTAATATCACGAGCACTAGTTTGTGTTCATTCATCACAAACGCCATTTTGCAAATAAACATTATAAATGATCAAATGACTGTCATGAAGCGTAAAGCAGGCGTAAAGTTTTTGCTCTAATGGCGCGAAATAGTTAAAAATAACTGTCCGCAAAAAGGATCGGTATGAACAAGACCAAACTTTATTGGTCTTGGTATGAGGTATGAATCGCAATTCGCAAATCACAAAGCAGCCTGTTCAAAATAGTCAGAACCAGAACGCCAATAATTGAAAATTATTTAATTTAATATTGTGTCCATAACTGCCATAGAAATCATATTCACTTATTGCCTTTAGCTTATATATTATACATTATGATACCTTAATTGAGTAGAATAATACGCAATCTAACGTAAAAGGAAAAAAATAAGTCCATAATATGTAATCTTCTGATCAATAAATTAATTGATTTATATATAAGGTGTGTATCCCGTGTATCCGCATGATTAGCATGATTAGCATGATTAGCTTCGACGCCATACTGGAGTGATGAATAACATTTTGCTAAGTATTTTTAAATGGGCAAAATGAGTTATTTTCCTATACCGGCCCATGTATTGAGTACTCTCTCCAACATAATAGCAGCGACTTTAACATGCAATGCATATACCCTATATAGAGTCTTTAATGATATACGTACAGAGGATATGACTGTCACTATAATGCCGTGTTCACCATAAGCTTTTTCTAATTGATAGCTCCATAATAATGCATGTTATTTTTTATCAAATAATTATAATAATTCCAATTAGAAAAGCTTATTGTGAACAAAAGGCTCAAGATTTAATTTTCAAACAATCACCAGTATAAGACTTAATTACACCACATATTGGGCGCGTTGCGTTTAATTTATTACCAATCATTAATATCTTTAAATACTATATTGTTGAACGGTATACAGAAGGAAGGTCCATGGAAAAAAGGACCTCGGATAAAAGGTCGTACCGCGCAGCTCACTGACACGCTATCCCTGCGTGCAAAGGCAGGTCCTTTATCCGAGGACCTTTTTACCCCCCAAAAACCTTTCAAACATCATATGAAATTGCAATACTCATTCGTACATATTAAAAGAATCAAGACTATTATTGCCCCTAACCCTATCTATCATAGACATATGGGATAGGGAATACAAGAAACCAATATTTCATATCATTCAAAATATTTAACTAACAAAAAATTTTATATCTAACAAGTATTATTAGTTTTATAGAAGTCTATAATATATATTATGTTCCCCTTGTAATTTTTGCAAATAATTTACTATCACTTTTGCAAGCCTAACAAACTATAAATAAATAAACTATAAGTAATATAATAGTATATCAATGCTTACCCGTCGAAGTGAACGAACTACACTTTACAAATTTAGCTCAAAATAAACGATCTACGTTTGGCGCTTCTACGCGTTTTAACAGGAGAACTATATGAGAGAACTTGGAATTTGTAAAGTGTATTTTGTTCACTTCAACGGGTAAGCATCGATATGTATATTTTTTATAGTATACAGTATGGTAGAGACTCAGTTGTTGACAGATGGGTTAATGAAAACTTAAAAATATTAATATCTCCTCAACCAATAAAGCTAGAGACTTGAAACTTGAAAATTAGGATACCCAGGGTATAGGATTTGACTCGATGGTGGCATCAAAAAAGCTCTCAAGTCAATATTTCTCTAAGTGCCAACACTTGAAAATCAACCTTTTTCATTTAAATAACATGTAAAAAGCCGTTAACATGCCAACACCTGATAGTCTCTACCATATAATATATGTTTGGGGTAATACAAAAGTGTGCCAAAATGTTGCCTTTAGAAATACTTTCTTTCTCCATGAAATCAGTATAATATATCATCACACATGTAATCCCTATCCTAATCCCTATCCACAACAATAATATAGAAACAGCTGCTATTACAAAAAATCTGCTAAAATAAAATAAAAAGTTCATGAAATACATTTTTATTTGCAATGCATGTAGAGAAAAAGTTCTCATGATTATCCACCTTTGTATAGCCTATTACAATATAGCCAGCCCAGCAAACACAGTTCTGTAGAAAAACTATACTTGTCAAAAGCTGTTTTAAGTTCCCAAATGTAACCCTCTCGACAAAAGTTAAAGAACGGGGGCAGCAGAGTGGCTGCAGAGTTTTCTCATAAAGATAGCATAGTGTGGTTGTGGGTTGCCTAAACAAATCATTCTAAAACTTTTGATGGCCAGAGCTGCACATTCCTGATACATATATGTGGAGTGTCTCTGACAGACCAGCACATGCCAGGTTCATTAAAAAAAAAATGATAATAATAAAACTACTGCTACACTACTACTACTACTGTGACTGAAAATGAAATTTGCAGCATTTTATGGGAAAACCATACAAACATATTGATCTAGTTGCGAACAAAATGACTATCTTGTTTTTAGTCACGCGAAGCAAAATGTCTATCTCAGCGCCATCTACATAGCGTTCGGGAACGAGATAGACATTTTGCTTACAGTGATAAAAAACGAGATAGACATTTTGTTTGCAACAAGATCGATATGATATAATGGGTGGGTGGGTGGCTTCTATCCCACCACATACTTGAAAAAAAAAAAATACATCAGCTGCTATCCACATAACTGACCATAGTGACCAATGTAAGAGTACTCTTTTTCTTTTCTCATTTCTCTCTCTCTCTCTCTCTCTCTCTCTCTCTCTCTCTCTCTCTCTCTCTCTCTCTCTCTTGCCTGAACATTGCAGGCAGACAGCTTGAAGCTTGATGGATCTTATAAATCCGCACACTGACCTAGATCAGTCAGTCTAGTCTACCTGTAATAATAATGTTGTTAATGCTGCTCGCTGAATGCAATAACAATATATACGACCAATGTAAATATGTATATGTATAACCTTTGGTGAAATTAAATAAATAAATAAAAAAATTGTGAATATAGCGATGTTTTTCCCCATGTTTATTTGTTTGATGCTGGGACCAACATTATTGTTACAAGTAGACTGTGCTGTGTTGTAATGCTAGGTCAGGGTGCCGCATGATACATATTCCTGAGCTGCCTGCCTGCTGCTGCATGCAACACTCAGGCAAATGAAAAGAAAAAGAATCTTTCACATGATGACTAAAATCATATTTCTCCACTTTTCTTTAAGTTTTTGGTGGGAAACATGACAACCACAAAACACTCTCATATGTTTATATGGTTTTCCCATATAAATGCTGCAAATTTGACTTTCAATTACAGGAAAAGTACTTTGTATGCATTTTTTAAACACTTTTTTTTTTTTAAATATAAATTTAATGTGCTTCCCTTTTACTTACAAACACAAATAAGTTAACCCGCTGTTGTGTGTTTTCTGGGAATAATACAATTAAGTTATAAAGGAAAGTTCAAGCTTTCAAAAAATACACAAATTTAATAATTTTAATACAATTATTATAATAATAATAAAAGATTATACCATAAAGAATATCAAAATGTGTGGAAATAAAACTAAACTAATAATCCTCCTTTTGTTGATGTTGTTGCAACAAATGAACTTAATGCTGTTCGTAAACCCTGTTCTCTGCTCCTAAAATGACGATTGCCTTTGGTTATGCAAATATAATGCACATTTTTTGGTGCAAGAGAACAGGGTTTACGAACAGCAGTCTTGGTACATATTGAACATATTATATTACTCTAGAAATATTTAATGAAGTACGTTCCCGAGTTACAATTCATTAAGTATACACACTGGTTGGGTTTCCATGACATATGTTGGCAATAATAATAATAAAAATCTTTTACATAACATTGTGAGTAATGCAGGCTGTTGCTAGTGCCCTCTCAAAAAATTCAAATGTTTCAATAATGAACAAAAAAAAATATCATTTTTCAAATAGTATTTTAGTGGTATAGAGTATAATAATAAAAATGATAGTCTCATTGGCAAAATTGCTTGTACAATATGAATTTAAATATTTATTTCAGATCTGCATATATAAAAAAAAAAAAAAAAAAAGTTACACATTAAAAATCAAAAAGATTTCAATAAAAAAAAAGTTGAAAAAATATTGATCAACATAATATACTGTAGTTATTAAGTTACAACACTTATAAGGCCTGTGCATCCATTGCTCTTATACACATACACATATATTTACTGCACTAACTGTATGTTTTGTCGAAGTAGTGATCAATTTTCTATTTTCACATGAAATATAAATAATGATCAGCTTAAGCAATTAATCTCTGATTGTTTGCAGCATCTGTCTGTGGTGGCATGAAAAAAGAAAAGCTCTTATTGGCTCTTGCTTAACTAAATTAAATTTTACCTTTGCCTATACAAAAAAAATAAATAAATTTAGAAAATAGTTGGTAGAGATTAGAGCACGTTGAATTGAAAATTAATAAAACGCGAAAATTCTCTAATTTAAATAGTAAATTGGGACTAGGGATCAAATATTCTAGCTTGAGCTAGTTAAAAAGTAGACGTTAAAGGGATGGAGGTATAGTGTCAAAATAAAATAAAATACGATGTGCCTAGCATCTCACGTTCTCACACTACGTCAAAGACACAACATTATAAAACAGCATGTTGTGTCTTTGACGTAGTGTGAGAACGTGAGATGCTAGGCACATCGTATTTTATTTTGACACTATACCTCCATCCCTTTAACGTCTACTTTTTAACTAGCTCAAGCTAGAATATTTGATCCCTAGTCCCAATTTACTATTTAAATTAGAGAATTTTCGCGTTTTATTAATTTTCAATTCAACGTGCTCTAATCTCTACCAACTATTTTCTAAATATTTTTTTTAAACTTATTAATACTAACCGCGATGGTTTTTTCCTAATACGCAAAAAATAAATAAATAAATAAAATTTAAAAAAATAAATAAAAAGCTTGACGACAGGCCGGCTCGATCTTGGCTTGGCTTTGGCTTGGTAAAATTACCTTCACTAAATTAAAAGCTTGAACTGCTTAAAAAAAATAATAAATAGAAAAAAAAATACACTGCTCTACCCAGTTAGTTACAATGACCAATTTACCTAAACAAAACATTTTTTATCTTTTTTTTATTTTATTTTATAATGATGGTTGCACATGCCTTTATCTTTGTACCCATTTGATTCATACCAATTAAAAAGTTGTTACACTTATCTCTATGTTCAATTCAAAATGAATTGAGCGAACAGTGAGCAAAAATTCTTCCACTTCAATACATACATATCATGACAGTCCCTTTAATAGCTATATAAAAACCAAATAACAATATAATATGTGTATAAATAAATAAAATATAAAATTTAACATGTATGTAAACTCCATCATGAGCAAACTCAGCACATGTTTTTCTAATATTAAAAATATGCCTATTGGCCATGTTTTATTAAAGGCAAAAAAATACAATTTCAATTGGGCTTGTGTACTAAAATAATCAGAATTACTCATATAAGACTCACAATTAGCCATTTTCTAAATATGCCAACATACAAATATTTGAGTAATATCTATAAGATGCATATAACAATACAATACATTGAACATTTATTATTATTTGTTTAAGTAAGGGGCACAATAGCCATCAACATAGACATTTCCATATTAAAAGTAGTTGTATCTCTCTATTTTTGTGAAATGGCAAATCACTGTAGCCAATTAAAAAAAACAAATCTATTCATATTTTAGGTTCCAACAATGAACGGTTAGTATAATTGTAGTGAAGAACAGATAATAACAAGTGCAAACTTTTATCAATTCACTGGAGTATAGGCTTTCATAGTTTTTATATAGACCGGTTGCAATCATATTTAAGAGCCGGCATTTTGTTGGTCAGAAATACATAGGCCAGCATAGGAAAAAAGTAATTTTTATTTTTTTAATAGCAAAAAAAAGCTTCAAACCTCAATCAAAACCTTATTTCTAGCTCCTAATAAGCTGGAAGAATATGAGAAAAATTCGCTCAGTTGAAATAAACTCTTTTTATGTTAAAAATTAGGAGAACTAATTTTTCCCTATGCTGGACAATGCATTAGGCACCACATAGAGACAAAGCAAAAGGATGTGCAAGGGGTGGCCTATAGCCTAGTATAGTAAGTAGTAAAACTAAACTTAATTAATAACAACAATAATACAAAGAAAAAGCGAATAAAAATGATATACATAGTAGTACTGTGTGTACCGCCAATTTAGCGGGTGTAAACTTGTGTTTGGTTGAAAACAAAATAAACAAATAAATTTGTTATTTTACAAATGAGAGATACAGGTATCAGTTAAATAGGATGTCTCTCCTAATATTTGCATCAATATAACATTAGGAAAGAACTTGATATGAATAACAAGTATAATATTGAAAAAACTTTATGATCCACAGAAAATCAGATAACAGCTCCCCAATAAAATTGATATGCTACAAAAATATAATGTGTATATTTATTCAACTTGGAAACTATGAACTTCAATAAAAACGTTATAGAAAATTTATTTTGTGGGAGTAATGGAGGCCTGCTCCAATGTAGGTGTTGTAAGCTCTGTTGAAGTCAGATGCTCTATTCCATCTTTGTGTTTTTCTTTTCTGCATCTTCTTAGTCGTAGTAGCAGTGCTAATATAGCAAGAGGCCAAGGAGTCATTAATGACACTGCTACAGGGCAAACTGAAACACAATTAACATGTGGTATTAAAAATTGGATCAGTAAAATATACATTTTCATGCAATCTCTTGCTACTTGCCACATTCACAATATTAATGACTTATTTGAATTTGAACAAGGTTATAGTATGGAGCAATCTTCATACAATTTAGGGGGGGGGGGGGGGGGGGTGCAAATGTTTGAATCAACTATTACATATCTATAATAAAAGTTAACTGATCCTGAATGATATAGCTTGCTGATTGGTAATGAAAATGAGATGCCCTTTGACATTAGCAGTACAAATAGCATAATATAAAACCATTTAAAGGTATATTTACCTTGTGCTAGGTCTGCCTCAGGTTGGTCCAAAGCAAATCGTAACAAAAAGATAGAAATCCCTGTATTCTGTACTCCAGTTTCCACTGATATTGCTAAGATGTCACGGCCACTTTGTCTCATAATGCAAGCAAATAAGGCACCAAACAAGTAGCCCAACCATGGTATACCTAAGCCTCCAATCACAGTCTGAAAAACAATGTTACTTGTTCTTAAAAACTAATAATTAAATGAAGGAGATTAAGCCACATGAATGATAAAAGTTTCATATTATACAAGAAATATTTATATGCTGTACTTTAATATTCAAAATAATTCTTACTATCAGATTTATCATGACATTTTTATTTCTTGTTTCAAAGGACATGTAAAATTTAACTATTTTAGCAAGACATACACAAAAACATTGAGCAATTACCTTCCAAGTTATCAGTCGAAAGAGGTACAAATTGGTCAGCGTACCAAAAATCACAATAAATACAATGAGGAAGACTGCAAATGGCTTCATTAATCGCACCATAAACTTTGCTACTCTGGGCAAAAACCTTTGAATCAATAAACCAACAAGCAGTGGAAACAATAGTCCTACAGCTGTTGATGTGATTTTGGAATATGGGACACCCAGATTTCCTTCTTCAAAAATTATACGTCCCAATGTTAATACCCACAGCGGCACCATAGCTGGAAAAAACAAAAACAAATTATAACAAAAATAAGTCTAGGAAGAAAATACAATTTTGCTTGTAGAGTGATATTTAATTTTATTCCTGATAACTATACCAAATATATAATTACAATCTGCTAACGCAGTAAAATTGAACTGAAATTTCATCACATAATAGAGATCAATATTTATGTTTTATTTTATTATTATTATTTATTTTGTTGTTGTAAAACATGCATTAAAAAAACAACTAAATTTATAATGGTTAATTTGAAAGAAAAGGATAGGAGAAACCAGCAAGGGCCATACCACAGTGAAGAGAGATCCATAGTTTAATGAAAATCTTGTAAGCACAGATATAATAAACACATTGGATAGCTTTTGGCACTAAAACTCATGAAAAAAACATTGTGAGTGTGTACCTTTGTCAGTCTTAACAGACTTAAGTGAGACACTTAATTAATTAATTAGATTAGTTTGCATTCATATAGTCTTGACAAAAGCACAGGTACACTATGTTTTCTCTTTGAGTGTAGTGCCAAAAGCTATACAAAATGTCAATGGCTCTGCGGAAAACTGAACTATCCGCATATTCTCCGCGCACCTCAAATTTGGAACATCTGTGCTCTCCGCCTCTCCATAAATTGAAACATCTCTTACCAGCGCTCTATTACAGATGCTTCAATTTTAAGAGGCGGAGAGCACAGATGTTCAAAATTTGAGGCGCGCGGAGGCGGAGACTATGGATAGTTCAGTTTTCCGTGGAGCCATCAATGTATTTTTAATAAAAGAAGTTCCGCATTCTTTCATTGTTCTATATCACATACGAGCACATTAAGGCTATGTGTATGTCTCCGCATTATAGCTGTGTAATGATTATAGCTCTTAAGTGTCCTTTTCTTTTTTATTTAGTAGCAATAACACGCCTCACCCCCCCCCTTTTTATTTTGGATCCTATTTTTTAACTTCAGAGACCAAATAGCAATGTTACTACAGCACAATATAATTATCTGTATCAATTAAGTATGATATATTTATAAATCCCAAATGATATAAAACAAAGTACAAATTTAAGTGGCACCATGCAACAATAATTTTGACTTGAGATATAGCATTACCAAACGAAGCAAATGTGCTAATGGTTGTCATGGTGATTGAGAGGTCAAGGTTGCCTCCAAGAGCCACAGTCCAAATATTACTAGCTCCTCCTCCTGGGGAACACCCTGTGAAGAACATTCCAAGTTGCAAACCTATTTGTCCAGGGAACAACAGACGACCCACAAAGAAACTGATCTGTAAAAATATGTACAATAATACCTTTTTAATACCTTTCAAATACAAAGCAGTGTATGCAGGGTATGCAGTGTATTTGTGGGTGTAAAGCAGCATTGCTTCTGTTATAATTTAAAACCATTTAATTTTCAACTCCAAACGTCTACTTTTATTTTTTCTTTTAATATCCAAAATTTATCTGGATGAAATGAGATGCAAAATAACAATAATTTCAATAGTAAAAAAAATTCACACATATGAAATGCAAGGCTTTAAAATATATAAAGCAAAGCATGTTCAATTCATGATTATTGAACATAACTAAATCAAATACAATCAGGCAACCCAATTTACATTTTCTATTGTAGACCTGGATTTCATGATGCCATGAATTCCTTAAGTTGCCTACTTTACAATTTTTAACCCCAGTTTGTGAGAATCTAAAAGGGTTAAGGTTAAGGGTGTATGTATGATGATCCCATATCATAATTTATTCTTTTGTTATAAGTCCAAGATTTCTTTATAAACTCACAAACTAAGGTACTCTCCAAAACTACAAATTTCTCATTGACTCACCAGAGGCATAAATCCAAATTGACAGATAAATCCTATGGCTGGTCCAATGGGTCGTTTTAGAGTTGCTTTAACCACATTCCAGTTAAGTGCACAGCCAAAATTGATATATATTAGAGAAACAAGTATAGCAACACTCAATATAAAGATTTTGTCAATTGTGCGAGGAATTCGGATCACTGACACTCTAATATTTGAACTCTGTTTTAACACTTGTTTTGCAACAACTTGTGGAACTTCTGTTCCATTACTACCAAATGGAACCGAATTTACTTTATTGTCAGTGTTATTAAATACTTGCAAAAAAACATAGCTGTATCCTAAAAATACCCCTGTGATATTGAAGCTTGCCTTGGAATGAGTTGTATTGTATTGGTCAAAATATAAAGGCCTGAAACAAAGAAGGGCAATGATAAGAAACTTTTTGGGGGTTTTGTATATAACACAATTTTTTCCCACATGATTAAAGGCGTAGAACACCTTGAACAAAAAAGTTGCGTAATATCCTAACAAACCTGAAAATCAACGTTGATTTGGCTGGAGTCATTGATTTCTAATTTATTTTTTATTCACAAAATGACACTGGCGGTCACTGACGTCACAGCTCGCCCAGTTTACGCACGCGTGGACCAGGCAAGCTGTGACGTCAGTGACCGCCAGCGGCATTTTGTGCATGAAAAATAAATTAGAAATCAATGACTTCAGCCAAATCTACGTTGATTTTCAGGTTTGTTAGGATATTACACAACTTTTTTTGTTCAAGGTGTTCTACACCTTTAATATATTATTATATCATTAATATGTTATATTATGAATGATTCCAAAGTAAATTTTTGTGATTTTTAAGAAAGCAAAACCTAGAAAAACTTAATATAAAAATTGATTTAAAAGATAAAAATTATAATATAAATAAAAAGTACTTAGGTATTATATACATTGACATATTTTTTACTTTGCAACATTCACTTAAAATAAACACTAAAAAAATATTTACATAACATACTTCATCTATAATGCACAAACTTTAAAATATCTACAAAATCTATATTAATAATGTTGTGGAAAATATTTTTAGCATCTTTATTAGAAACAGACCGACAAGTGATATGACAATTATTTCTCTTTCTAAAAAAAATAAAAGATGAAAAAAAAGAAGATTTTATACTACTGCAATGGCTTAAAAATACAAATTAATTTTCTTATAGTATAAGGTTCATGTAATCATTTGATATGATAAATATTTGTACTTACATTGAGGGAACGTGAGCAATATCAGGGTCTGAAGACACTACTAACACGTCCAAAGTATTTAAGTTTTGTTCGGTCCACAAATTGACTTGAGCGACCGATTGCATCTTCAGTTTGGTCACCAGTGGCGGGTCAAATGTTACCACAAAGTGGTCTGATCCCAATGGTATATGAGGTTGCGTTATTTCATCTAGAAATACGGTTTGTTCAGCCATACTGCAGGCGATCATCGCAAGCACTAACAGCAAATATGTGCCCATTCTGTAACATAAACCAATAAAATAAGGTTATATAAATTATAAATATGTTAAAATACTAATAATTTTAATAAAAAAATTCATGTTATTCCCGCGAAAGCATGAATGTGCAAATGCGTCATATATTTAAAATTTAAACAAAACATAGATTACATACTATCTGTATATTATACTGCTATATTTAGGAGAGGTCTCTAATTAATGATTGCAAATTCTCAGAAATATTTATAGCATCGCATACAAACACTTTTATTTATTTATTATTATTATTGTTTTTTGCCATACAGGACCGATTTTTGTACCCTTTTCACAGCTATCAAGCGGAGCTTCACGTCCTGATAACATCATTAGGAACACGTGATATATGGAATATAGTATTTACAACACACACAAACAACTAACTACATGTTTTGCAAAGTAAATCACCCGACTCAAATAATTTTAACTCTTTTATAATTATTTCCTATTTATTTAATTAATAAAATTATTTTAAAATTATTTTTTTAAATGGAGGGCGTGCGAGGAACGTTGGTGGAACAAGTACTTTAAAATAGTTTTAGGTATAAGCGGGAGGAAAAGTTAAACAGGCTCTTTTAGCCCAAAATACCGAGTATGATACCTGACGAGACCCGTACAGCGGGAAAACAAAATCGGGAGGAATAAATTAGAGTACTATAGGATTTGGAAGGTAAAATCAACTATGTCCTAAAATAAAAAGGATTCCCAATATTCATCTGATTTGAGATTTGACGAAGGAAAACCACAGAAAACCTACGTCCTAGGCAGCCGACCAGAGATTTAAAAGATGTATTTAAAACGTGGATCACTCGGGAACACCAAAGCATACCTAATGAGTAATGAGTGAGCTGAAGGCTCAAAGGAACACTATACGCTAATGCATACTTAATGGAACACAATGGATAATGGATCATTTTACCTGGGTAATGTAAAATTGTCTATTAAAGTAATTTTCATACATGGATCTTTTGATTGCATCTGACTAAGGTTGAAATATAATTTTCAATGCATATACTTAATAACTTTCAAATATTTCTTACCTGCTTGTGCTTGTAATTAACTGCAGGTTGTAAAAAGTTATTTTTATTATTATTATGTATATAATATTATATATATATATATATATATATATATATATATATATATATATATATATATATATATATATATATATATATATATATATATATATATATATTATAAATATATATACAATTAAAAATGTTAAAAATGACATAAGAGCCATATTATTCAACTGGCAGAGAAAGGGTTGTAAATAGATGGCTTGTATCTCAAAATTTAAAAAGAAAACTTCAAAACTTTATGATGAAATTTGAAAGTTAATGGTAACAACTACCTATGATAAAATTTTGAGAACTCTTGACCATAAGATAAGAGAGAAAATAATTATTGAAACTAACATGGGCTCTTATGGAACAAAAACACTTCAAAAAATCATAATTTAAAATCTAGCATGGTGACCCCCCATTTTTTGTTACATTTTTGAAGATACCATATCCTAATGTATCACAGTGCAAAATTTCAGATTTTTCTTTCTTCAAAATTTGTTAGACAAATTCCGCAGTACCTGATTTCCCGCTAAGGGAGTAGGGTACCGACGTCGGCCGTTAAATTAATTAGTATCAAACTTTTATCGTCAGAAAAAGCTGAAATTTTGAACAATGATACTTCAGCTTGAGACAATTTCAAATATACATAAAGATTTTGGGGGGTCACCGTGCAAATTATTTTATATGATTTTTTGAAATTTTAATCCCATAAGGCCCATTGTTAATATCAATAATTTTTTTCTTTTTTTCCGGACGGTCAAACATCTTGAAATTTTTACCACGGCTAGTTGTGACCCTTAGCTACATAATGACACCAAATTTAGACCCAAAACACGTTCTAGTTTTTTAGATATAAGGTCGGTACCCTACTCCCTTCAAAAAAAAGTTTTACATTTTACTTATACGTGTTTTCTGGAACAAATTTTGAATAACGTTTATTATATACCAAAGACCATGGTCTTCGGTTATACTTTTTAAAACACATTTTAACTATACAAACATTTTTTTTTTCTTTATTTTGCTATTAAATACTTATTATTATATTACCGCGCGTGACAAGATAAAGCATACGTGAAGGACTGTAAACAAATTGAAGTGTCACTTTGGTATAGTCTCTGACAATGGATAATAGAGAACATCACAAATTAAGTTATAGTGGCAGCTATCCACTTTGTGCGTCTTGTAATGTACGTATTAATCGTGATTGAAAGAGGAACGCAAACTCTTTGCTATATTGCATGATGTCATGATTCTTCCTCTCTCTTCTCTCTCTCCCCCCCCCCCCCCCCCAGAGGATACAAATAATATTTTATTATGTCACGCAATTTTTTTTTTCTGATTTCTCAATACACCTATGTAATGTACAAAAGATTGTGATAATATTATTTTACCATTTAAAATTTAAAAGCTCGCACTAAAATTTTAATGGTGATTTCTTATGAGAAAAATACGCGCTGAATTTCAACAGGTAAGAAAACGTGCATGAAAAGAAACAGACACATTCAAAGTCAATATCAACGTTGGATTGCTAATATATTGTACAGTACGTAAAATAAGACGTATCACGGCAGTAAAAGATTTTTTTTTTTTTAACAAGGCTATTTAAACAGTGATTTTTATTATGCAAATATGTTAAAAATTAGTATGTTTTGTTACATCGCAAAAAGCACAATGAATGTTAATATAATATAGCGTATGCAAATATTTTAATACTTATTGAAAAAAAATAATACATACATTGTTTTGTAGGATGGTGAAATATAATATGCAAGTATGTAATTGTCAAGTATAATATTATTGAGGCCTTGGAAACTGTTTATGTAAAATATAAAAAAAAACTATAGGAGGGGTAAAGTTGCATTGCCAGAAAAATTGAACTGTTTTGTCACACACGCGCTTGTTGCTCTATAAGCAGATACACATTTCAAAATTGTTCCTTACAGAGCATTTCAAATTATGTTTACATACGAAAACACGTACGGCACAACTTTATTACTATCGATATAAAATAAGGAAAACTTCAGCATTAAATAAAATGCAAATTTCAACAACACACTGTCCGCGATGTAATGTACTGAACTGTTCGTATTAATATAAGAGATAAAAAATGCTCTGCAAATATTAAAAACAACACGCTCTTACGACCTAGTGTACTTAATAATTATTTAAACATATTATAAAATCTATGTCAACGGTTCATACAAAATACAAGTTTGAAGAAGAAGAAGAAGAAGGAAAAAAAAGGGGGGGGGGGAAAGAAATTTGCTTATATAATTCCATATATAAGAGGTTAGTTCGGGTTAGTTGCTCTGGGAAAAGTTTTGGCCAAGGTTGCGCATCTTAAAGAAATTCACCAAAGACGTCATATCGCCACTTACAATTTTGTTCTTCTTATCAGTGACGTAACTGGTGAACGGCATCGTATTGGCTTAGAACCAAGTGTACAATCCATCGCAAAAGGAAATTGAATGCGCGAGTTTTGTGCTGCGCTCAACCTCTTTATTATATGGACCTTGGCAGCATGCAGAAGTAGACGAACCCAATAAATATATAGTAACTACGCAATACTATTCATTGAAATATATTTCTCCATAATATAGCCTGTTTATATGCTGCAATATTATATTGCGATATGCAAGAGCTTTGATTACATGTATTGCAATATGCAGTCTCTATTAAAAAGCATTAAATTTGAAAGCCATCAATCTTATTAATTACGCATTTATGAATATAGTGCGCCGTGTGAACAGGTCCATATTGGTCATTACACGCAAATATTTTTGAAGTGAAAACACGATACTCAAAATGATTCAAAAACCCTCTACGATTCTTCCGCTCACTCAAACAAACATTCACTGCGTATAAAATTATAAAATAATTGTTACGTAAGAAGTATTAAATTTCCTAATATTATGAGATGCAACCAACCCCTCTTTGTAACTATGTGTGTGTGTGTATGGCTTTTCTCATATTACTCGGAACTGTGCAGTGTGCACGTATACCAAGTATCAATAATATCGTGTTCAAAAATATGGATCTACTAACCCTCTTTATTATTATATAATATAATACCATTTCTAATTTATTAGGGATTACAGAAATTGAAGCTAATACGGGGATATACAGAAGAAATAACAAAACCATAATAGTATTATGTAATGATCGAGTGCGTGCAGACCCGCACGGTATATCGTACTGCTTTCACAGTTATTAATTTATGGGGTTACAGTATAATGTTGCACACTCCATTTAATAACAAAAACACTGAGTTTACTCTTTTTAGAAAATACGTACTGCATTATATTTTTATAATAATGTAAAACTTAAGGGAGTAGGGTACCGACCTTAAATCAAAATAACTAGAAGTGTTTGGGGTCTAAATTTGGTGTCATTAATGCTGTTCGTAAACCCTGTTTTCTGCTCCTAAAATGACGATCACCTATGGTTATTCAAATGGAATGCGCATTTTTTGGTGCAAGAAAACAGGGTTTACGAACAACACTATTGTGTAGCTAAGGGTCACACCTAGCCGTGATAAAAATTTCATGATGTTTGACCGTCCCGAAAAAAAGAAAACATTATTGAAATTAACATTGAGCCTTATTATGGGCTTAAAATTTCAAAAAATCATATAAAATTAATTTGCACAATATATATTTAAAATTGTCTCAAGCTGAAGTATCATTGTGCAAAATTTCAGATTTTTTTGATGAGAAAAGTTCTAGTCTAATGGCCGACGTCGGTCGATCCCCTACTCCCTTAAGTTTACATTTTATAGAATTTTCGATATAACATTTCATTACGTTCCATGTCTTTCTATACATGTAGCAGAGTAGAACATACAAATTAACAATCGAAACAATTATACAAACATAATGAAAAACTTATACTTTTCTGACTTAAAAAATCAATAAATTTAAATTACAAGGAAAAAAAACTAATGCTAATCATGGCATTGCATCAATTAAATATTAACTGGAACAGGTATTATTGATAAACTAAAATGACACTTACTCTAAAGATGAGTCATCATACTTTATTGTAGTATATAGCTGCATTGAAGTATATATTATACATAATATACCAAAAAATACCTGTACCAGGCTAATTTTTACCTAGCATTAGTACCGGCAGCTCTTTTTTTTTCCGTGTGGCAGTATTTATTTTCAATTATTTGAATCTGAATAATCAGAAACACTTTAGAACATAATAATATATTTTAAAATAAATATTATTATTGCACTTAAATATTATCTATACACGCGGTAAACAATATTTAAGAACCGCCTTTTCACTGTTAAAAAGAGGTAAAATATCCATGCTTTTCAACATGTCATTCCTTGTAAGATTGAAGAGTATGTGAACTGTTTTAAACCAGGACAGAAATTTTTAATTTATAATTATTGCTTCAAAACTTCACACATTCATAAATACATAAAAAGACGAGTAGAGGTAAATTATTTAATTCTATTGTTATTATTGCTGAACTGTACACTTGATTGTGATACAATAATATATAATATTTTATCATTAAAAAATTTCGGGCTAAAGTTGCGATCTTTTTTCTTATGAGAAAAACACTTTATAAAAATATATGTTTATGATAAATCATATTATGACACATACGATTGTGATAATATATTTTACCATTTCAATCCACCGAATATTTTTCTCATAATAGTAACATGACAAATTTAGCATCAGTTTTTGAAAGATAAAATATATTATGATCACAATCATCTGTACATAATATCATACCTTTAAGTAATCGATTATATATTCAAATATATCTTAAAATCAGCATTAATTAAAAACAATCATACTTTTCTCTAAAAAAAGTAATTTGATGTTAACACAAAAATAATTCAAACTTAAATTGATTTGAGAAAACTGCAGTTGTATTTATATAAATTTTATCATAATAAATAAATGCAGTCTTCTATTATATATTACAATTAATAAAAAAAAATAACAAAAAAAAAAAAAGTATTAGTCAGTATAGAAAGTTGTTTTAAAAAGCTATTTAGAACAGTCTTAACTTTTATTAATGTTATTATTTCGATCATTTAATTATTTTAAGTAACACAGTCATGTTAATCGATTTAAAAAGCCTCGTGGGACAAAAAAAAAAAAAAAAAAAAAAAAAAGAATAAGTTCAACTCTGCGAACGATTACAAAATACAAGTTAACATATTGCTGACCAAATATTAAAATTTGAATTTGATCCTCTCCAAGCCTCTAGTAAAATACTTAGTGCGCATGATATAATACGATTTATTGTCATTTCTGTATAATCACGAGTTTGAAAAAGATCAAGTGACATGCGCCTAGTCCTCTCTGTTACGTGATAAGAGCTTTTGTAAATAAACACTGGGGTTCTTAAAAAGGAGAAAAGAAAAATGAAAAGAAAAAAGCCCAGAAAAAAAATATAATAAAAGTAAAAAATTACAGAGTAAAAATATTTTATTTTCGTTTCATTGAAATTAATTATTCATAATTAATAATTGTTTGTTTTTTTTATCAATCTTTATACTTTCTTTATCCGATTTTGTCCTTCGTTTAATTTTTCTTATACTATTTCACCCAAATAACTCTATGATTTCACCCACCTATCGCACGACCAAATCAACAGGTGGCATCATATTGGTATTATTTATATAAAATTTAAGGTACAGTAGATCTTTCAAAAATCGTTTAATTTTAACACGGTGCTTTTATTTGTATACAGTATATTTATGCATTTCATGCATTTGCAAAGGTCCTTTGCGGTCACGGATCTTACCCCCCCCCCCCCTTTTTTGTGTTTGTTAATTAAGATGATTTTTTATTTTTTTAAATGCCAATTTCACTATTTTGAATGCAATTTTGAAAAAAAATATATAATTTGCAAATCCTGTAAGCTTATGATAATACTATTGTTTATAAATATTGATATTTTAACTAATTTTAAAATAACTTTGAAAATTAACCAAAAATATACTTTAAAAAAAATTGCTTGATTAATTAACAAAATTTTTTCCTGGTTAATCATTATTTTCTAAACCCACTTTTGATTCTTTTGTTGTTGTTTTTCGATTTGATAAATCGATTTCATCACCAAGCATGTTCTTCGCATGATGAACAGTCAGATAATATATTTTATTTATGCATGCCATAAAATATAATGTATGTCAATATTTAAATTGTGTTTTTCGTCTTTGCAGAGACATTTTAATTACTTATTCATTCTAAATCGTCATGTCTCACAGATACATAATTATTGAATTCACAGCGCACGTTCTAGGACGATTAATAATTTATAATTAACGAGACAATAGACAATGTATAAGAGTGAATTTGAGATATTACATGTCATATAAAATATATTCAAAAACTTTGTTTAGTTATTCTAATTAAAGTACAATTAAATGTGGAAAATTTTTGAACCAACTGCAACTCAAGATATTAGTATAATGCACTCTCTATTAGTTTCTTTGCATATCATATTATTTATTTTAATTATTTTCCTGCAACACTGGATTTGAAACATTGTTTACGCTAAATTATTGCAGTTCTT
>OX439127.1:22625873-22718373 GCA_949318235.1 Ecdyonurus torrentis
TTATTTCTACTCAAGGCACGGAGCACGGCCGGGTTAATTGAATACAGGGTCCGTCGGATGGACAACCCAGACCAAAAACCTAAATTTTAGATAAACGGACAAATAAGTACGTAGTATGCAGTTTCCTAGGGTCAAGAAAATGAATATGGTAAAGGCAGATTTTCAATAACTTTAACAGGCGATAGGAGTCGTATGTATACATAATATGATGCACAATTAAACACAACCATAAATCTGACCGGTTGCGTAAAAGTTTCCCACATTACAGTTAACATTTACAGTATTATTTAACATTTGGAGATATGAACGCTGCGCGGTCAGATTTATTCAGGTGCATACATGCATTATATTGAATAACCGAAACAAATGTTATATAAACTATGCATATGCAGTATGCACACATACACACATACCTGAATGGAAGACAGCAAATATGGAGAGCTGTTTTTTGTTGTTGTTGTCGTAAATACATCATTATCAATTTACAGATAAACTGTAATTTGCTATGTCTTCAAGTCACAGCACGGCGGTACATTTTACAAATCGTGTTGCAAAGTCCAAAGCAGGTTCAAACCTGATGCATTTTGCTTTCATTTTATTCTCTCAAATTTTGGATTTAATTCATTTTAAGCTTTGATTGTTGCATCCACTCCGACTAATAATCTCACTTGTCAAGGCAGCAGAGGTCAGGTCTCAGGTCTACATAGTGGCTCTTCTCTAATCCTCTCAACGTCTATATGTACTATAATTTTATTTTATTTCTGTCAACAAGAGTATGTATAGATGCACGGCTGGTCCACTCACCACTGGGCTTAGGATGCATGAATTACGTTCACACAGGTTACCATTCAAGAGTCCTAGAAAGTGGATGACCACATGACCACCACCACAATATTGCGTTCCGCGGGTTCCGCCTGCTCAGCGCCTGCTCGCCAGGTCACCGCACCGCACCGCTCAACGTCGTTCACCGCTGGTTCACCGTTCACTTTTCAGTTCGGTCCGCTCTGAGCAGTGAGCACTGAGCAGGCTTTGAGTCCGCTGGAGCGGCTGGAGTCCGCTGTTCTGAACTGAAGAACCAGTGAAGAACCCGCCCACTTTTGTTTTGCTTAAAAAAAAAAAGAAAAAATCTTCATGCAGGCGCGATCTCTGAATTTATTCATGAACTACATGAACTACATCAAACGAAATGAGCCAATCATTAGAGACCATTGAAGCGCACGACTTTAAACCACTTTGTTTTGAATAGAAATCAGCTGTTGCGTCACAGTGTGTCGTAGATACGTTTCATTATTTTTGCAGTTCATGTTGATTTTTAGGAAGTTTAAGATTTATTCATTTGAATTAGGAATCGCATAGTAAATCTCTAGTAAACAGTGATATTTGTCCAATATAAAACATTCATGTGTTGCATTAAAACCCAAAGAAATGTAAGTTGTTTTTATTCATCATTACAACTGTGAATGTGTGCCATCGCACCGCATCGCACAGTATCATCTCATGCATGACTCATTGCGGAACAGATACATACATACTTACATAAAAGCGTATTATAACAGGTTTGATAAAATACTCATTTACGTGTTCCTTCCCTCATCATGCAACTCTTTTACATACATTACATAAACCAAATGTGCATACATAATGCACGCATGAATAGTTTTACCAGCAGGGCCGGGCCATATATTATGGTATATTCTATGCATATAACATAGTCGCATTTTGCAGTGTTGGTGCAGTATAATGTAACATAAATACACACATATATGTATGCATAATATTTAAGGGGTCAACTTTTTTAGATGACCCTGTCTATATAATTGTCGCATCGCAGTAGTTCTTTTGCATACTTCTAATACTGTTGTGATCCTAGTATGCAGCTCTATAAATAGTTGCAAAATGATATATAAGGCAACTGCCGTATTGGTATATCATATAAAAATAGTAAATAGGACTTAAACAAAACAACATTTTGTTTTCAGTAACCATGCTGAAATCTTCATTTCCCTCACTTGTGGAGGTAGATATTCAGAGTTGCAATTTGTCAAAGCCAACTCTGGAATATGATGAATCCTGCCTGCTAGTTACTTCTACTTCCAATTCAACAGTCTCATTTCTAGCTCAGAGCATAGAATGTTTAAAAGTAAGTTAAAAACTTTAGTACAGTAAAAGCAGGGCTTAAAAGTAAGCAGGAGCTTGCAGGAGCTGCCTCCTCAGAATTTAACATTGTGGTTATGGGAGCTCCGAAGCTATCTTGAGCATTGAGTACTCCTTTAAAAGAATTGTTCTAATTTAAGCCCTGATTTAAAGTTATATATCATTATACATTATCATTGTACACTTGACTTACACTTTTTTTCTAGTGTGATCTTCTTGAGTGGACAACAATTGAACCAGCTACTTCTGTTCCTCTTCTCATTAAATCAAAGTTTCCACTTAATCTTACTTTGCAATCTGCAGAAAAATCAACGATATGTAGGTTAGTGATGTGTTCTACTTTATAATTGTTTTATTATTATTATTATTTCTGTAAGCTCTTCTGGGTACCCATTATTGAAAGACCTCTTTGACAGTGGCAGAGGGAGGCATGAAACGCATCAATACATATTTTAGTATCACAAAGGAAACTAAACTGATCAGGGTTGATGGGATATTTAAGGAGTAGCTTTAATGACTAACCTCAGAAACGACGATACCTTGTTTGACTAGATAGATTTAAAAAAGAAAAGAAAAAAAAAAAAGTAGATAAGTTTGCCTTCAATAGCATGTGTACCAAATTTCAATTTGATTTGTCCATACGGGAAAAAATAACATGGGAAATATAGGACGCCCTATGTTCACCATGCTATTTTTTTCCCACTAATCTGATGGCCAAATCAATTTGAATTTTGGTACACATGCTATTGAAGGTTTGAAGGTTATACAAACTTATACTAATGCTGTTCATTAACCCTGTTCCCTGATCCTAAAATGACGATCAACTGTGGTTATTCAAATAGAATGCTCATTTTTTAGTGCAAGAAAACAGAGTTTACTAAAGAATTCTATTTAAAAAAAAAAAAAAAAAAAAAAAAAAAAAAAGAGTTCCTTTACTTCTGATGCTAATTCTTAAGAGGTATAAAGAAATGGGAAGGTAAGGGTTATGACCTGTTATTTGGTGTTGTCAGGCCATGCTTGTAGCTCCAGAAACAGTTAACTTGGATTTATATTGTTTCCAAATTTATTTTATTAAAGTTATCTTTAATGTTTTAATTAAATGCTCCTTTTATTGTGAATAAATGCAAAGTTCTCCTGTTTGCAAGTAGGATCTAATAACTATTATTAATTATCAATGTTGGACTTTATTAACGTTACACTTTATTTGTATTTTGATAGTAGGATGAAAGAAAGGAATAGATATATATATATATATATTGACTACCCCAAATCATATTAATTAAATAATTAATTAATTAATTATTATTATTTTACAATACAGTTTTATTCAACAATTTGGAGGAAAGGGTGTCTTTGAACTGAATGTTAACTCCACATCATGCTCTGATATAATCACACTACAAGAACCTGAGGACACATTTTTCCGTAAGTATTTTCATCTTGTTGTAAAATTAAATAAGAGTTACAAACTATGTATCTTTTTGTTTGTTTTTTGTAGCACTGATTGCAGCTGTGCTCCTGTATTTGGGCCTGTACTTTGTATGGTTAGGCCTGACAAAAATTGTCTCAACAGAATGGTTTAAAAGACTGACAACTCGTAATTGCCCAGTAGCAGAAATGGAAAATGTAAGTGTTTATGGTTTGTATGCAAGGTTTCAGCCAAAACTTAGATGCAAGCTCTTAAGCTTATGAATAAAATACTTCTGTTTTTTATACAGAGAGAGAGAGAGAGAGAGAGAGAGAGAGAGAGAGAGAGAGAGAGAGAGAGAGAGAGAGAGAGAGAGAGAGAGAGAGAGAGAGGCCAAATTCATAAATTAAATCAAATTCTTGCAATTATTAAAAGAATTGATTTTTCATGCTAGAAAATTTGAATATAATATTGTGTCTATATATATATATATATATATATATAATATATATATATATATATAGGGATATATATATATATATATATATATATATATATATATATATATATATATATATATATATATATATAGGCCTATATATGGAGATATTTTGAATAAAATTAAATACTTTAATTCTGTTGCTGTATTTAGGATTTGGGCAGTCCAAGCACAAGTGATGTCCCGTCAAGTTGGAGTTTGGCAAGACTGAGCAGACAGAAAGCAAGAGTTAAATCACTTGACACTTTTAGAGGGTATGTTAACAATTTTTGTGATTCATAAATTTGAAATACCATATCCATCGTGAGTGGTAAAAAAGGAATACTTACTGTTAGCTTGGAGATTCGATATAATAATTTTGAATTGCGACAGTTTTTAAATAATGGTTGCAATTGACTATTAGAAATACTAAATTATAGTTAAGCCATTTGATTTATTCACAGTACTTTTATTTCATTTTCAGAATTTGCATTGCGTTGATGATATTTGTAAACTATGGTGGAGGCAAATATCCAGTATTTGAGCACTCAATTTGGAATGGACTTACTGTGGCCGATATACTCTTCCCATCGTGAGTATCTCGCTAAACACTTCAACTGATGTTGGCATGCTTTTGTACTACATCATTGGAAAAAAGATGATAAATTAACACATATATAGGTTTGTAAAATTGGTGAGTGGGAAATTGGGCTGTTAATTGTCATGGATACCTTGCATGAGAGAAAATATTGTAACCTGGTCCAAAATTACACTTGAGAGGCATTTATAAATTGCAAGGGGGTATGTACTGTACTTAAACAAGCTAATTATTATATTACCTATGCTCAAATTGCTATAGCGGGTGAGCTTAGGAGGTTGCTTTTGCTTGCATTTGGTGCAGTGGTGCAAAGCATATGCCACTACTTTTGGCACCTCACTCTGAAGCCATAGACAGCTGTTTGTGCCACTGCACTAAATGCAAGCCTAAACCACCCCCTAAGTTCACCGCCTACAACAAATTTAAGCATAGGTAATAATGAGCTCGTTACAGTGCATGCCCCTTTGCAATTTATAAATGCCTCTCCTGTTCAATTTTTGATCAGGCTAGAATATTTTCCCTCATGCAAGGTGCCCATGTCAATTAACAGCTCAATCTACCATTCCCCAATT
Organism: Ecdyonurus torrentis; assembly: GCA_949318235.1. NCBI lineage: Eukaryota > Metazoa > Arthropoda > Insecta > Ephemeroptera > Heptageniidae > Ecdyonurus > Ecdyonurus torrentis. The sequence continues at coordinate 22,631,084 of OX439127.1, forward strand.
TTTCAAATCTATCTATGTGTCTACGATGTTTATTCTATCATCTTTTTATCTATAAATTATCACAAAGTTCATTTCTTTCTTTAATTAACATTGTTCATCATTTTAATTTTCTAGATTCATGTGGATCATGGGTTTAAGTATGGCTATATCAATGAGATCTCAGTTAAGAAGTGGTGTCACCAGGTGGCAACTGACACTAAAAGTTATTAGACGAGGATTGGTATTAATTGCAATTGGAATCTCTCTAAATTCTCTTCATCGTAATGATTTCCGCACATTACGCATCCCAGGAGTACTGCAACAACTGGGTATTTGCTACATATTGGTTGGCGTTATGGAAGCTTCTCAAATGAAATTACAAAATATTCAACAGCCTCTACCTAATGTGTGCTCATGGTTACAAGATTTACTTGGTACATGGAGGCAGTGGTTTTTGGTGATAGCAGTAATTGCTATTCATACATTAATTACATTTTTGTTACCTGTACCTGGCTGTCCCACGTGAGTATTGCATTATTATAGTGGTATTTATTATATACTATGTTGGCACTAAATATTTGTTACGTGCAAGTTTAATCTCACTCTAAGCCCCTATATATGTATAAATAGCAATATTTAATCATTTTTGTATTATTTTACATAATTGTAATTTTTCTTTTCAAATAATAAGAAAAATAAAACATATTTTTACACTCAATTTTTAAAAGTAACATTAACATTAATTAACTATTTAAAAAGTACCAGCTAATTTTTGTTCTTGACAAATTATAATTAATTATTTTGTTTTTCTTTGCAGTGGATACTTGGGTCCTGGTGGACTGCATGAGCATGGACAACATGCAAACTGTACTGGAGGAGCTGCAGGCTATATTGATCAACTTGTGTTTGGGCCTGATCATATTTACCAAAGACCAACTTGTAGAAAGATTTACCATACAATTATACCTTATGATCCAGAAGGTGAGCTAAATTATAATTAGTGAAGGCATAACATTAAATAATAATAATAAATTAATAATAAAATATAGGTGTTTACACAAATGTAAACTATGTAGTCGCTTATAGTTCTTTATATGACTACACAAATTTCATTGGATGAAAATGAACAGCTGGTACAGATACCATGATTCTCATTGGTCTATGTCATTTTGCTTCGATAGTAGTCGAGCTCATCTCGCGGCTCGGGTGGGTTTGCCTCAGAAAGTGGGTTTGCTTTCGGTTCAGCTGTCGAAGTTTCAGCTGTGATTCTCTACGGGGTCTGCAGGTTAAAAAAAAAAAAACTTTCTGCTGCAGGCAACATTGAAACAATTAATGTGACCAAAAAAACGACAGCACAAAAATTCTGTGTCTGCACACCTACGTCTACGATTCTTCCTCATCCTCCTGCGCAATCTTCTGCATCATGTTTACAAGTTTAAAGTGTTTAAAGTGGTCAATTGACAATCTTAACCTGTCATTCTTTATGACGGCCATTTTCAAAATTAATCCACAAATGCCGCCTCAGTGGGTTTAACTCCCAGCTGTACATTCAACATATGTTTTTAATTGATTTGTAGAAATATAAGTCGCTTATAGTTCTTTATATGACTAGACTCATTTGATTGGATGCAATTGACCATGTGGTACAAAATCCAAGATTCTCATTGGCCTATGTCATTTTGCTTCGATAGTAGTCGGGCTCATCTCGCGGCTCGGGTGGGTTTGCCTCAGAAAGTGGGTTTGCTTTCGGTTCAGCTGTCGAAGTTTCAGCTGTGATTCTCTACGTCTCTACGGGGTCTGCAAGTTAAAAAAAAAAAGTTTCTGCTGCAGGTGGCTGCAGGCAACATTGAAACAATTAATGTGACCAAAAAAACGTCAGCACAAAAATTCTGTGTCTGCACACCTACGTCTACGATTCTTCCTCCTCCTCCTGCACAATATTCTGCATCGTGTTTACAATTGAAAGTGGTCAATTGACAATCTTAACCTGTCATTCTTTATGACAGCCATTTTCAAAATTAATCCACAAATGCCGCCTCAGTGGGTTTAACTCCCAGCTGTACATTCAACATATGTTTTTAATTGATTTGTAGAAATATAAGCGACTTATATTTCTACAAATCAATTAAAAACATATGTTGAATGTACAGCTGGGAGTTAAACCCACTGAGGCGGCATTTGTGGATTAATTTTGAAAATGGCCGTCATAAAGAATGACAGGTTAAGATTGTCAATTGACCACTTTAAACACTTTAAACTTGTAAACATGATGCAGAAGATTGCGCAGGAGGATGAGGAAGAATCGTAGACGTAGGTGTGCAGACACAGAATTTTTGTGCTGTCGTTTTTTTGGTCACATTAATTGTTTCAATGTTGCCTGCAGCAGAAAGTTTTTTTTTTTTTAACCTGCAGACCCCGTAGAGAATCACAGCTGAAACTTCGACAGCTGAACCGAAAGCAAACCCACTTTCTGAGGCAAACCCACCCGAACCGCGAGATGAGCTCGACTACTATCGAAGCAAAATGACATAGACCAATGAGAATCATGGTATCTGTACCAGCTGTTCATTTTCATCCAATGAAATTTGTGTAGTCATATAAAGAACTTGTGACATCCCGATATTTTATTTCATTTATTGTGTTATATCATGAAACGTTTTCAGGGCTTCTAGGAACTCTGACTTCTATTCTCCTTGTTTTCCTGGGAGTGCAAGCAGGTCGAATTATACTCACTTACACTAATCCATGGTCAAGAATTATTAGATGGCTCTCTTGGGCTATTATCACAGTAAGTGAAAATTTAGTATTTATATTAACTGTATGTATGGAAAGTTGAATAAACAATATGTTCTTATTTTTCAGGGCTTAATCGCAGGTATTTTGTGTGATTTTGCTCAAGAAGGAGGAATCATACCTATTAACAAGAACTTGCACAGTTTAAGTTTTGTACTGGGAAATGCTGCCCTTGATTTTCTGTTGCTGTCTCTTCTGTACTTATTAGTAGATGTAAAACATCTATGGGATGGAGTACCATTTTACTTTGCAGGTAAAATATTAGATAGATTTTTGATAAAAATGTCAGTATAAACATTTAATTGTAATTACGTAGTAGACTTTAAAATTAGGCATCATTTCTTGTATATCTCTTGCAAAAACATTTAATTGAATGTATTAAATATCAGACAGGAGAACATGTTTCCTGTTAAATAAGAGACTCAAAAAAGTGACATTTCACAAGCTTTACAAAATTTGAAGTTACATTGATGATGAGTGCTGCAGATTTGAGGATTTTAAGGGAGGAATAAACCAAATGAAATCAAAAGTTGACTCTTTGGTCCTAATTTTTAGTTAAATAGTAGGTATTAATAAGTTTAAAAAAATATTTAGAAAATAGTTGGTAGAGATTAGAGCATGTTGAATTGAAAAGTAATAAAACGCGAAAATTCTCTAATTTAAATAGTAAATTGGGACTAGGGATTCAATTCAACGTGCTCTAATCTCTACCAACTATTTTCTAAATATTTTTTTAAACTTATTAATACTAACCGCGATGTTTTTTTCCTAATACGCAAATAGTAGGTATTGTAGGAAATGTATTTTTAAGATACTTTGAGAGTGCCTATGTTTTAGATTACTTGCAAACCACATGTAATTATATAGTTTATCCTAGTCCCTGTTGTTTTAACAAGAAACACGAATAATCACCCAATGAATCATGAATAGGGTTGCTCAATTTTGAGATTAGAGGGTGCAATGTTAGCCATTAGTGTATTGATTATGTATATTGTAACCCTCCTTTAATTTGGTTTTCTCTCACATTTTTTCTTCTTTTATTTCCCCAGGAATGAACCCCCTGCTTCTGTACATTGGTCATGAAATGACATCCAGCATGTTACCCTGGAGGTGGCAACCTCTCACTACTTCTCAACATGAACTGCTAGCAATGCATGCTTGGGGAGCAACACTGTGGCTCTTCACAGCATATCTCCTTCACAGAGCAAATTTTTTTGTCGCTCTCTAGGTTTTACAAAAATAAACCTAACATATATTGCAGATTCAAAATCTGCAAATTGACAATTTTAGATTTTTTTTTCTCATAAATTTGTATTAATTTACTTAAAGGTTATTATTTTTAAATATATTGTATGAAAGCCTATAACAGAAATTGCAAAAATAGTGCATGTGTAATCTATAATTGCACTTTTGACTGTTTTCATCGTTTTTAAGCGTATTCTAAAGTATTTTTTCTTGTATTGCCAAGTTTTTATCATTGCAGAATTAAGTTTTCAAGAGAGAAACATTAAAACCTTAAAATATTGTAAAATATTAATGTAGACAACCTAATGTAATTTTTCGTCTTGTCAATGGTATGAGAATGACTTGATAGTGCAAAATATCTTAAATAGAAAATGGTTAAGCACATTTTAAGAAATTAAGAGCAATAAAAATTTCTGTAGATCTTAAACCAAAATGATATGTGCTGAAATTATTTCAATTGCTTGCAAATTTCTGCTCTCTCTCTCTCTCTCTCTCTCTCTCTCTCTCTCTCTCTCTCTCTCTCTCTCTCTCTCTCTCTCTTGTATTTTAAATCTTAACAGAGGCTTCCTAAATATTTGTCTTTTTTATTAGGTATAGGCTACATAAAAAAAATTCAGGTTATGTTGTTTCCATACCTATGATCTACTTTATATTTTAATGACTGATATATTTTCTATAATATTAATAGGCCTATAAGTCTCCAGGCTGTATGCCTATTGTAAATCAATAAAAAAATGTTCTTTCAATATGTGTAATTGTGTATAATCTTATGAAACAATAATACGAATCAAAGGTTTGGAATTAGGCTTCCAATGGTGAAATTTGTGAAAATAGCCAACATGCAACAATTGAGTCTATCTCTATATTACGTTTATATACCAACCGCAATGGTTTTTTCCTCAAATATAATGTTATATTATAGGCTATATATATTATAATATTATAAAATAGGTTACATAGCAACCAGAGAATACTTATTACCATAAGAGGTTTGGTTTTCTCTTCATTTTAGATAAACTGTGTCCAAAATTATGACAGCGATAGCAGTCAAGATATATACATGTATGTATGTATGTATCTTGGATAAATTATAATTATTATATCTATCATCCTGATTACTATGTATGTATTAATATATTATATCATGTCTTTTAGCAATAATCTGCTTATCTTCCAATGTGTAGAAAAATAAAGTATTGGCCTATCAGCACCCACATCCTATGCTCACATGCATAATAAAGTACACGCAATTGTGATAATATATTTTACCATTTAAAAACTTGCCCTGAATTTGCAATGTTTGCTTATGAGGTGGATTTAAATTGTTAAATATATTAAGATAGACGTGTGTACTTATAGCTGATCTTGTTATTTTCAGCAACAGTATACTGTAGCAAATATTTAATTAAAATTATGAAACATATAATGATTAGATTTAACAAATTGGGACAATTGCTATAGAATTGCATGGTGTCAATGGGTGAGATTTAAGTGTTATATAACAGACTGATAGTTTATAATATAAAGGTGTACTTTTTCAAATTATTTGAAGGTATGTTTACATGATGCAGTATTTTCAGTGTGCAATAAATTTGATGGTATATGCAATCTATTTAAAATATTAATTAAGCATGCAATAAAATTAATTGCACAATTAGCATATTTGTACATGTAAACAGGCTATAATACTGATGTAATATTGTAATTTTAAATATAAAAAAAAAGAGTCTTTTCAATATTTTTGTCTTTATATATCTAATCTTCATCTATAGATATAACAACAAAGTATATGTTGTTAAAAATTAGTTTTGTGTGTATTTAAAAAAAAAAATATATATATTTTAAATGCTTGGAATATTGATGTTGTTGCGAGCAAAATGTGTAACTCATTTTTTTGTCACGCGAAGCAATATTGTGCAAGTTGAGCGCCATATCCATTACGTTTGGAAACGACTTACACATTTTGCTTGGCTTGACAAAAAAACGAGTTACACATTTTGCTCGCAACAAGGTTGATATCTGTAGTTGAATAAATTAAAGAAAAAAAACACGTCGCAGCTAGATTTGATATAATTAAATGGAAAGGATAGAGAGAACCAGCAAGGGCCATTTTCAATGCTGATGAAGATAATCTTGTAGTTTAAATAAAATTTTGTTAGCTGATAAGATAATAATAGCTTAGTATTAGCTAAACTTCAATTAAAGTTTAAAAACTTATTATTTTTAAATTGATAAAAAGTATAAATTTTGTCACACACCTGTACAGTACACTAATTAAGGTGTTGAATTCATCAAACTTCTGTTTTATATAATTATATATATTATAGTGAGACAAAAATCCCTTTATAATGTAAATCAAAGGTAAAAAAATATATTTTAACATATTTAAAGCACGTAGTATGGAAAATAATATTATGAAAAAATATTTGATTATAGAAACAAACCGGGCAAAATATAGAATTAACTGCAAGATGTGCTGTATTAACTGTGCACTGCACATATACATCACACAGATAAAGCAGGAGCACACTCTTGCCATTTCTTTACTATACAAGAGTTTTATAACTACAAAACTATACATCTTATACCATAATGATATATCCTATAATGTTAACCACAATGGTGTTTTCCTTATTTTTATATTTTATAACTACACATCATAATGCTTAAAAAAAATTGTAGTTTAGGATACTAATAATTAGTAACTACACATTTGGGGTAATTATAATTTCATGAAAGCAACAACAAAATAAAATAAACTTTTGATATCTTGATCTTAAATTTATTTTTAAGCATATCAACAATAATAGGAGAAAAAAATAAATCACCAGTAAATTAAAATAAACAACACATCACAAAAGAAATATATAGTGACCACTTACGGGCCCAACATTTGTGAGAGCAAATTTGTTGTTATTGAATGTAGCTGAGAAACTTTTTCTAATAAGTGGTTTTAAACATCAGCTTCCATTCGCTGTATGAAAGCCTCACAAACACATGATAGTCCAATCTACCTCTAAATCTCTTAATTAGTACATTTAAGTAAATATAGTATTTTTTTGCCCAAATGATGATAAACATTGGTCATAATAATTAATTAGAAAGTAAAATCATTTTCGGGTTGAATAAATTATCTAAAGGAAAGAATAAGGAAACCAGCAAGCGCCTTATCATGATGAAGTCCATATAGCTATGTGAAGATCTTGATGGCACGGGTAACACAAATATTCACATTGATTATTATGTTTTGATGTTGATTGCTCTCTTCTTCAGACAATCTAAGCAAGCTTTATAATTTTGAGCTAACTGTGTCATCGAGATCTTCATCTACAGTATATAGCTGAATTGTGGTGAGGCGCTTGTTGATTTCCTTATGCTTTTCTTTGATAATATAAATATATACATTATATTACTAAATATTATGATCAGTCTCAAAAATAAAAACGGTACAATTTATATTCTAACATGCACGTAATTCCTATTATAGTCTTCATAATAATAACTAAATTTTAAGTACATAATTAAAAGTAAAGTCAATGATCCAACAGGAACTATATTAAATTAGAAAAATAAAATAAAAAATAAAATAACATTAAAAATATAATATAAAATAATACCTAATAATAAATAAAATTATATTGCATTAGTCAGAAAATTTCACAAAAGTGATTTTTCTTGTAGAGTTGTTTGGTAAACAACTGTTTCTAACATAGAAAAAAAAAATTCACACCATACAATTGGATTCTTCTCTCTCTCTCTCTCTCTCTCTCTCTCTCTCTCTCTCTCTCTCTCTCTCTCTCTCTCTCTCTCTCTCTCTCTCTCTCTACTCTTTATTTTATATAAAGTTTTTTTTATTTTTTATTATTATTATTATTATTTTTTTTTTTTTAGCTAAGTTTAAATCTATGAAAAAAGGAGAGGTTAAAAATTAATTTTATGTACAATGCTTTCCTACTAATGCAACTCTTTCTTTCGTTCTTTTTTTTTTTTTTTTTTTTTACCTTCTTTTTTTTACCTTCATTTTAGGGTTTAGATTTAGAGACAATGAGGTTGGTGATTTTCAAAAATTAATTAAAAATACTTCGCATGCTCCAATCGTCCTAAGAAAAAATAGCGCCTCAAAATTTTTTAAAGCTCTTTCCAAAAATATCATAAACTCAACAAAAAATTTTCAATTCACCTTCCTCATTCCTTAATAATTACTACACTTTAGTTGAATCTGTCTCTGGGGTCTTTGTAGGGGTAATCCAAATAAGAAAATACATCATCTTCACTCTCAATAGGAACAGGTTCTCCAGGTAAACCTAACAAATAATAACATGATATAATATTACTCTATTTAAGGAACAATTGACTGTGATAAAAGACTTTTAATAAAAATATATTTTTGATAGTAAAAACACATTTGAAGAGTGGGAGCCTTAGAAGCTGATAGGGATGCCTTATGTGTGGGAGAGAAAATAATTTCTAGCCCACAAGGAAATTTCAGAAGTATACCAGTATGGAATATAAACAAGTGATCAACAAAAATTGCACCCGCGGAGATTGCAAAAGTTCCGGAATACTGCGTAGCCCTCGATATATATATAATCCTATTCTGTTATATTTAATTATCATTAAATATATACCTAATATTTAATCTAAACATGTGACGTTAAAATTTGATAGGGAGAAACCAAATGAGAGTTGGCGCCAGGCAGCAGCGTCAATTGAAAATCTCAAATGACGATAGTGGATTAAAAAATATATATATCATGCCATATATTGTCTCAAGCCGTTATGCATGGCCCTATGCACGCTAGGCGTCCTACTAAAATTCCTCTAACTCCTAATTAATTATACATGCATAAAAGTGCTCAGCCTTGCACGCCTAGCGTGCATAGGGCCGTGCATAATGGCTTGAGACAATATATGGCATGATATATATATTTTTCAAATATATATTTTTTAATCCACTATCACCATTTGAGATTTTTAGTTGACGCTGCAGCCTGGCGCCAACTCTCATTTGGTTTCTCCCTATCAAATTTTAACGTCACATGTTTGTCCTTACCGCGATGGTACCTTTCCTTTTCCAAATACTAATATTTAATCTATTTATTATTAAAAATATGAAAGAATTATATCAGTTCTTCCGGATAGAAATGTCGTTGTAGAGGTTTTTTTGTGATGCGACCTTGAATCTTACCTGTTCTTTTCATAGAGCTCATAGTCGCATGGCAAAAAAACTCTACAACGACATTTCTATCCGGAAGACCTGATATACTGTATTTAATGTTTATATTTTTGGGTTGAATTGTAAACTTTTAATTGTCATACCTTCGCACATTTTTTATTTTATATTATTATTACCTGTAGATCCTACTGGTCTTAATGAATACTCATTCAGAGTGAAGTTTTTCTGAAGTGCATGTGCTCGCATATTTTTGTTGAAGAGATCACTACCAGTAAAATAGAGCACACTACAAAAGTACTGGTCCCAAGGGCACATACGAACATCAAGTCTGCGATGTACACCTTTTCCAGCAGAGCCATCGTCTGTAGTTATGTGTATGTTACGAGCATTGCATACACCCTAAAAAAATTAATATTAAATAATATAGGCCTATATTAATATACATACATACATATAATATTAAAGGATGAAAACACAATGTTGTTATTAGCTAAATTGATTTGTATTTTGATGAACATTTCATCTTCATAAAAGAAACATGCTCAAAAAATTATTTAAACACATTTTTATAATTTAATTAAGCAATAGCAGGAAGTAAGACTTTGTGCATTTAAAGCGACTCTCCAGACCAGACAACATGCCCTTTTATTTCATTTAACACTTAATGGGATTCTCAAAAATACAATTATTTTGTCCAAGAACCCAATCGTGACGCCTTAAATATATAAGAAAAATTTCAACTTATGCAACCTGCAACACTTTTTCTATTGAACATCACTAGTCATGACGTCAGCAATAGTGTGTTTTTACCTACTTTACAAATTTCCGAGCTCTTTTGCAGAGTTACATTTGGGTAATAATGAAATTTGATAATGTTACTGAGTGTCCTATTTTGTATTAATTGAAATAAAAGTGCATGTTGTTAGGCCTGGAGAGGAGCTTTAAGTGAAAATTTACCCCTTGCTGCAGGTTGTTTATGGATAATTGGGCTTACAAGAGTAAATAATATAAACATGGAAAACGACGGTGTCGCGGCTATTATATGTATCTGACAATCTCGCCGCGACACACAAAATAGGTATCTCAAAATCTCGCCGCGACACACAAAGTAGGTATCTGACTTCCTCGCGATGCGCACAAATTAGGCATCAGCCAATCTCGCGAGTAATTTTCCATATAACATGCTAGCAAAAATGTAATATACGACAAATTAAATTAAAAATAAATAGCATTTAATAATTGAAAATGTCTTATTTTTATTATACACAAAATATTTCTTTAGTAACAGAACCTTAAATTAAATAATACTGTATACCTATATATTATAATATTAGTAATAAATTATTATTACTATTTTTTTTTAAAAGTTTGAAAATATAAATTTTTAAAACAAATTTCTTGTGGTTTATACATTAAAATTTATATATTTTAAAATCACTATTAATTGTTCATAAAACTAAAGTAAAAAGACAGTAACGTAAAATATTTAAAAAAATATTATTATTACATTTTATTCTATAAAAAATATTTACTTTTTATAATTAAAATTTTTATTTTTAAATTATTAAAAGCATTTTAACATACAAAATATATTTACATTTCAAGTATTTATGTAGAAAATTCTCTATGGCTGTGAGATACCTATTTTGTGTAAATAGAGATACCTAATTTGTGCGTATGGCGAGATTTTCTAATACCTATATTGTGCGCAACGCAAGGAAGTCAGATACCTACTTTGTGTGTCGCGGGGAGATTGTGAGATACCTATTTTGTGTGGCACGGCGAGATTTTGAGATACATATAATAGCCGCGAGACCTTCGAAAAACATATCTTGGGAGTGTAATTTGACTTTTTTTATTATTATTATATATATATTTCAAATTGTGAACATGGAAAACAACTCCTGGATCTTTTTTAAAGAAAAATCAAAGATAAAAAAACCTTTAGTGCATTTCTAACATTGGGGCTGCAAATTGACTTTCTCTTTCAAGACACAAAGCGGTACCCTGCGAAAGACTCAAGAACGTGCCGCAATCACACATGTGCTCATTTATCTTCTCATTGCTCCCACCCTCCACCTCATCCCTCACCCCAGTTGTTCATAAAAGAAGAAGAGAGATTTTTTAAATTTTAAGTTACACATATATATATTTTTTTAATTTGTTAATTACTGTAGTGCATTTATTTCAATCATCTATTGTGACAACTCATGAGTTTATTATCAGATAACTTATTTATATTTTGGTTAAGTATAGCTATGAGATGACCAATAGTTTTCCAGCTATGTATTGCTGTAAAGGTCAAACTTATTGCTAGGTGCCAACAACCATATCCCGCTATTGAAAGAAGAACAAGAAAAAATAAAGGGGGGGGGGGGGAGGGGGGGATTAAGTGTAAAAATGTATACAATTTTTATTTTTTTGCCCTCTCTTGCATAATTTACCTTTACAAATAAAATCAACTTTATTTAGCTAATAAAAGCAACATCATGTTTTCCAGCTTCAAGAACATATAGGTAAACTGGTTGCAACATATAACTGAACCACAAGTGGTGACTTAATTCTGGTTAACAGGTATAAGTCTTTGAGACCCTCTCATTTTTTAATGTAAAGTCGATAGTTATAGGCTATATGTTGGGACCACTATAACTGGAATTTTTATTATTATTACCATGAATTTTACATCTCCCTTTGAGATAGTATCTGTTATTAGTTTTTTCTTCTCCAGTGTTTCTATGACATGATTCAGCTTCTCTGCACCACATTTCTTATCACTTGTAGATTTGAAAGTGGGGTGAGATACAAGAACATCAATATCACCACTTTCTTCTTGTCCTCGTCTACAATGTGGAGTGAAAAATATACATATGAAGTAAATTTGGAAATAATATATTTATGTAAGTACCTGTAACTTCCACAAATTGTTATGTGAAATTTTGGATCTAGTGTATGTATCTCTTTCTTTATAAACTTTTCAATTTGCTCAATTTCTGTTCTAGGGATCCTTTTCTCAAAGTCTTGAAAGTACCTAAAATAAAAATATTTATTGAGTACGTAATGAGTATATTAACTAAGAAAAGTAAATGCAGATTAGGTAAAATTGTGAAATTTTGAAATGCAATGCAATAATGTATTAAAATAATCAACAGTGTGTTTTTAATATTAATTTGTGAACATTGATATGTTTAATTTCATTCTAAGTAAGCGTAACTTCAGATATGATACCTAAATTAGGGTATACTAGTTTGGCTATTTCAAAACAGGACTTGCAAGGTTAGCTGTACCCCACATTAATCTTATTTCCTTACTTTCAATTGGTCGTAGGTCAAAAGTCCAGTTTTGAAAAGACAAATACTCATATAATTTGCTGTGTACAAATGTTATCAAATAGTATCTGAATTGTTATGTTTTATTATCTCCTCATTTATGATTTGTATCATGTGATTTTAAATAGCACAATAAAATACACTTCACATACGTACATTTATATTAGGTTCATATAGTATGTTTATAATTTTGAATCTTACACACTGTATTTTTCCCCATATGAATATAATTGATATTATGAATTATATTTTCCATTTATTATGAAAATTTTGTTTGTCAAGCTATACTGTATACCTGTCCTACCCAGGGACAGATTGGCTGCAGAGATTTTGAGGATTTCTCAATTGGCCGCAGGCTAAGTGGGCCATCGTGAGGCGTATCAGCTATGACCCCCCCATCAGAGTGTGCAGTCTCCCTTGGCTATTTTGAGGGGCCATAGCAACCTAATCCATCCCTAGCCTTGCCACATTCAATAATAAAACAATCCAATCTAAATGCTAATGTAAATTACAGTACCTAAAAGAGAAAAAAACTCACTTTAATCCAATCTGTTGGTGATGGGTAAGTTCACTTGCATGCTCTTGCAATTGCTCAATGGTCTTCACACCAGCTTTTACTAGCTGCCCAGCCTTGGTTGGACCTATGCCCGAAACTCTGGATAATAACAAAATCGCTTCACTTGTATCATCTTTACGAATCTGCAACATATGAATGAATGAATATATATATATAATCAAAGGAAAGAACAGGGAGAACATTAACAAAAGTATCTTACCATGATGAAGTCCATATCTAGGTGAAAATCTTGATGGCACAGCTAACACAAATATTTATATTGATTAAGATGTTTTGAGGGTGAGAGTGCAACTGAAAATTTGAAATAGAGCTCTTGTTGTGTCTTAATCAATGTAAATATTTAAGTGTGCCACCAAAATCTTTACCTATAGCTATGGACTTCATCAGGGTGAGGCTTTTTGTTTTCCCTATACTGTATGCTCAAACCAAAATGATTTTTATTTCCTAATTAGTTATTTATATGTGTATGTATTTATAAACAGTAACTATATTCAGTTCAACTTGTGTTTCAGTCAAAATATTTTTTTACCCCTCTTTTTCTTCTCAAAGGAGCTTACTGGTGAAGCACCCGCAGGCTGTGTAAGAAAAGCCTTGGGTACTCTAATTTTCTATCCTTCAGCAAGGGGATACTGCACAGAGTCCGGATTATTATTATAATTTTTTTTTTTAATGAGGGATATACTAGATGTATACAGAGTGTAGTTAATGGTCACGGAATCCATCATTTACTCTCTCTCTCTCTCTTATTACGGGTTGTCTTTAGTTGGCTTGTATCTCAAAATCTAAAAAGAAAACTTCCTAATTTTTTCACGTCACCTAAAACTTAATAATAACAGCTACCCATGATAAAATTTTCAATACCCGTAACCATCAGATAAGAGAGAAAATAATTTCTGAAATTTACTAAAATTAACATGGCCTCTTATAGGACGAAAACTTCAAAAAATCATAATTCAAAATCTAGCATGGTGACCCCCCAAATTTTTGGCATTTTTGAAGTTGCCTTAACCTAATGTATCACCATGCAAAATTTCAGATTTTTCCTTCTTTACGACTTTTTAGTCAAATCCGGTAGTAGCTGATTTCCCACCTTAATACATTGTCATGTCAACTCACACTTTCCAATTTTCTCAATTTTCCCGTGGTAAGGAATTCTTCGATTTTCTGGGAAATTTTTTGACCAATGCCTTTGAGTTTTTTAGCTTCTTCACCTGACTCTACTCTCTTGTCCAGTCCAGCTAGAACACTGGCAGCTTGCCGATAAGCATTACTCTTGTATATATTTTTATTGACATTCTGCTCATATATGGCCATCTCTAAAACACAGCACAAGTGATAATTATTACACAACTGCGTTTACTATACGGTGTGTACGCATGACATCACTCTGAGTGCTTTTCGATGCTCTTGTAGAGCAATGAATAACATTGCTCAGCATAGGACAAACGTAGTTTTTGGCTATTTTCTTTTGAAAATTATCTATTTTTTTATGGTCATTATTTTTTTTCTTGCATATTTGAGGTACTAATAACAGGGGTAGAAGTGAGGGGGGACTTGAAGGGACCTGTCCCCGCAAAAGAATTTTGAATCAACATTGGGCTTATGGAACTTCCCCTCTTTTTCCCCTTACAGTCCCCGCATAAGAGTCAAATAAGCCACTTTTACCCTTAAATACAACCTGTTAACAGCATCAATGAGTGCGTACCATATTCACTTGCGAGCGCTGACAGTGCTGACAAAACGTACAGTATCACCTCTGTCAGCGCTTCACAGCGTTTACCGAAGAGACCCGAACGGACAACAGCTGATGCTGAGAACCTCTGCCGGCTTCTGGAGGTGAATAGGTGAGGCGCTCCACAGAGGTCGGGCGTACCATATTTGCTAGCGCAAAGTATCCAAATTGCTCAGAAAATGTACCGTATTGCCACAGCACTGCACAGCGCTCTCATTGAAATACGGTACGCACCCAATGCTCTCAAAAATATTGCGAAGTATTTTTAAACTGGCAAAATGTGCCATTTTCCTATACCGGCCAATGCTATTTAGTACTCACTTATGACGTCGACTTTAACATGAATGAAACCACCCTATATCTATAGGTATATATATATGTGTACATACATACATACATACATACATACATACATACATACATACATACATACATACATAATATGTATATATGTACATACATGTGTGTATTATATGTGTATGTACATACATACATATTTTTATCTTTGTATGCGTATATTGTATTTATGTAATGTACATTATATGTACGTACGTATTAATAATGATTATGCATACACAATAATTTTAAATTTTGTTTTTCCTAGTTCCAAAAAATTTTGTCAATAGTTTGCCAGAACTTCAAGTGCTTATGTCTCCTAGAAAAATTTTAAAATCACAAGTGGCCGAAAAGTGGCCCAGACATTTAAGTGGCCGAAAACTAGCATATCTACCATACATGTATGTACTATGTATGTACATATGTTTGTATTATGCATAATTATATGAGACAATCTGACAATGTTTGTTTGTTTGTTTAAAATTTCAAAACATCTTTACACTTAATATTCTGTTTAATAAAAAAAAAATAAAAAATGTACACGGATGCCATATGTGATACATAATGTATTGTATATGTATGCATATGTGTGTATGTATGTATGTACATACATACATTATGATGTTTTTCACGATGAAATTTTAATAAAAAAATAAAAGGTGTTCAATAAATTATGATATAATACCTGACAACATATCACATATATCTTGATTGTGATTGTCCACACTTTGAGGAGCTTTGCGTTTACTCATTTTCACATTGCTTAAAATTGCTTTTAGTTAACAATTTGTAATACCGGTATTGCAAAAGTTTGTTTACAAACATTAGTCACTTTCCAGCGGCAGTACTGCATTTCAAATTCTTCGTTTCTTGAATTTTCTCGAAGATTGGCGAAGAGTTCCGAAAGAATAAAATTCGACTCCCGACTACCTTCAGCTTCGTTGAGTCAGCGGATGAGTTTCAAAAGAGGGGAATCAAGGGCACAAGGGAAATATAAAGAGTGGGAGAAATATACGGCAGGGAAGGGACGGGAAGCTGCTGAGAGCGGGGAGCGTGGCGTGGTGTTTTTTATATTTTTCTACATGTCGTTCTAGCGCGTTCTAGTACTTTCGGAACATCTCATCTTTATTTTTTTTTTTGTGCTTTGTGCTTGTGTATGAAGTTGGCCGGAGGGAGGGTCGAGGAGCGGGGTCGTCGTGGGTCGTCGCATCTCTGGTCGGTTAGGTTCGGAGCTTTGGCGCAGCTTTGGCGGGGAGGTTCGGAATTGTTTGTAGCAGCCTTGTCTGTCTTTGTCGTGACTGGAGCAGTGGAACTTCTGTTTCAACTGTTCTAATTTTTGAGTTGGTTGTTGTTGGATGGCGGTGAAAAACAACACGAGGTAACCATGCCTGATGACAAAAACTTGCTTCTGTGCCACAATCGTGGTTGTTGCCAATCGTTTTACGCCGAAGACAATAAAGAAGGTAATATCATGTTTTGATATGAAAAATTATACATATGTGCATGCATGTGCACAGCATTATACATAGGTCTTTGATTTTATGATGTGTTGGTTATACACAGAAATATATTTGCATGCAGGTGTTTTCTAACAAATAGATGAACGCATTGTCAACGCAAGACTGAATGTTTTGTTGCTATCATACACTTGTCCGATTTATTGTGAGGTTGTACTGCCCATTTGCAAATATGTACACATACCGGTATGTTTTACGTTTAATACATATGTACAATAAATTATGATAGCAGGATACTGTATTTGAACGAATGTCAATGTTTACGCTATCATGTTCATTTAGTAAAAATTTGAATTGGCGTATAAGTCATTTCATACGCATAATATTCACATATATGCCAAAAGTTGCTCAAATGTTGAATTCATTTTAATGATAATATCATGCATATAATATATGTACATTATGTATTCCAAGTTTGATTGTACATACATACGCACTGTTATACGAGTTTATGTATGTCATGCACATTTGCAATCTTAACTGCAGTGTCTACTGTCTGCTGTTTTTCCCTTTTTAACACTATAAAAGAACTTGTTATCACTGCTTGTTGACCCTATTCATTATTTTCAAGTTCAATGACTGTGTTTGATTTAGTATTTAACAGAAAATGCCTGACTGTTGCAGATTCGTGTACCTTTCATCCAGGTGCCCCATATTTTCATGATGCTTATAAAATCTGGCCCTGCTGCAATAAGAAGAGCACAGATTTCACGGAGTTCCTAGACATTAAAGTAAGCTATGTTATTTCAAATGTAAGAAGAAGAAAATCTGAACTATATGTTATAATAAAATCATAGAAGAAAATGAAAGTAAAGAAGAATGGTATTGTTTCTTATGTTGCCGTGTTTTCTATTTTCCATTGTACTTCTTTATTTCAGGGCTGCACAACATCCTTCCACAATGAAGTGAAGCCCGAGGAGCCTGATAAACCACCAGTGGATAAATCTAAGGCTAAGGAAGTGATAGAATACAGGGTACCTGAGACTGTGCGTATGGAAAGACCACTTTATACAACCCCACAGGTGTGTGATGTCAAAACAAAATTGATTTGTACTGTGCTGTATTTAAAATTACTTTATTTTTTCTCTCTTTCTCTCTCTCTCTCTCTCTCTCTCTCTCTCTCTCTCTCTCTCTCTCTCTACATCTTAGACTCAGCTGATGTGTACAGTGGCACCTGCACTTGCTGAGCTAGCAAAATCCTTGAAGGCTAGTGATGCAAAACAACTAGCTGAGAAGATGATGCCAGTTATTCCAGCTCAAGGCACCATTTGCAAAAACCCAGCCTGCAGAATGGTAAGTTGAAATACCCAAACATGGAAAAAAAGTCATATCAAATTTGTAGTTTCAGCAAAATAATAATATATGTTTGTTTTCCCTCTCTCTCTCTCTCTCTCTCCAGACTTATATAGGGCCTGATTCAGATAAAACTGAGTGCTACCATCATCCTGGTGCTCCAATCTTCCATGAGGGAGCCAAGTTTTGGAGTTGTTGTAAGAAGAGGAGCTTTGACTTTGAAGCATTTCTCAACCAGAGTGGTTGTTCAACTGGCAAGCACTGTTGGGAAAAGAAGGTGAGTAAATGTTAAACATTGAAGAAAATGCATAACTACACTCATATTTCCTTTTGTTTTACAGAGAGCTACATGTCAAATGAAGTGTCGCTATGATTGGCACCAGACTGGTACTCATGTTGTAGTAGCTGTGTATGCAAAGCGCTATGATCCATCCCTATCCAAGGTCTTGCTCAATCCTGTACGTCTCACCATTGATCTGTACTTTCCGGAAGATGGAGGATCGTTCTATCTTGATCTGGAACTCCGTGGTGTAAGTATCCATTGTCACTGTATACCAGAACTTCTAATCGAATCCTTATAGCTATATTTTCCTTATTGTATCTTTACAATGACAAGTAGCAGTACTCTATAATGAGAGGATTGTGGGGTGTCCAAATTGTTTAAATATACTACATAAGTACTAATTTATTGGTAGTGTAAGATTAATAATGATTATATTAATTTATTTTTTAGGTGGTTGATGTAGTCGTAAGCTCTGCATCAATGATGGCAACTAAGTTGGAAGTAAGTTTGCGCAAGGCTGAGCCAGGCTCCTGGTCACAACTGGATTTTCCTCGTGCTCCTCCTGCTGTGGCAGCTGCTGCAGCCGCTGTCAGGCCTCTGGATGCTTCGGGAGATGCTCCAGATGTTGCTGAAAAAGAGCTAAAAGAAGATTTTGATGCAGTTGACCTCAGCGATCTCTGAGTCAATTTATTGTGATTTATTAAGCAACGTTCTAGCACAAAAAAAAAAAAAAGAAAGAAAGAAAAAAAAGAAAGAAAAAACTCAATGTACAGTTTCGGTCAAATTATAGGTTACCATTTAAACTCAATGTTTTTTACCGCGTTAAATTTTGCAACCTTGTTTTGATTTCATTTACTCTAACTTGAATATCTGAGTTACCATCAACGAAATGCCTGCTGCATATCGCAAGCACACTGATAAGCACATGCTAGAAATATGCATCTTTATTCAAATAGAGAGAGAATAGGCAGAAAACATAAATAAATAAATAATGAATAAAAAAAAGAAGAATAAATACACATTGCAAATAATTTATAATAAAACATTTTCAGTTTTTTATAATAAAAATTAAGAGAGATTTTGTTATCATATATGTCAATATGGTTTGTAATGACAGCAATTTGGTAAGAAAATAGTTAGTTCGAAACGTATTATCAAACAAATATTTGAAAGCATTTCTCAGAAGCGAGAGAGAGAGAGAGAGAGAGAGAGAGAATGAGCAAGCAAGCAAAATATTTACCAGACGTATTGTCTACCTGAGTGCATCACAGGTGACTTCTTGTGGTGTCTATGTCAACTATTACAATACTGTATATAGAGTTTAATGAATAATCATAAACAAGGTTGCAAAATTTATCGCGGTAAAAAACATTGAGTTTAAATGGTAACCTATCATTTGACCGAATCTGTACTCCAAAATTTTTAACAATTTAAATCAGTGCAAACCAAATAATACTTTCACATACTAATTAAGGATGGGTAGTATCAATCACATACAATTGAAAGGCATTAAAAATTATTCAGAAAATATTAATTTTTTGCTCAATTATGTTGACTAGTTTTGCATAAGCAAATGTTTTATTACTATTTAACTCATTCTGATGATTAATTGATTTGGCCCTTTTTTGCATTAAATTATAGGAAACTAAAAAAAAAAAAAAAAAAAAAATGATTGTATTGATACCTGATACACAATAAAAGTACCAGGAAAAACATATGTATCAGTAGTATCAAAAGTATTTTCTATGGAAATTGTTTTTCTGTTTAAATCATACCTTTTGGGATTGATTTTAAATTTTAAGAATTTACACCTAAAAGTGCTTTAAAAATACGCTAATGATTTGCAACTCTTTCAAAAAGTACTACACTGATATTTGGATAGTATTTAGCCTTATTTGGTCTCAAAAAAGTAATAATGCTAATGAGGCAAAAGAATTGAGTACTACAATATATTATATTGCCAATCCCGAATAATATTGGCATCTGAATTTTATTGTTGTGGTGAAGATAAATGTTAAAATTTGTTATCTTCATTCTTTATCAAGAATTGGAATATGAAATAATGACCATAAATTCAGATATTTTCTCACTTTAAAGGGATGTTGTAACAATACTAGTATGTATCTCTAAAATTGCAATTTTGGCTCCCTTTTTTTATTTATTTGACATTGGTAGTTTACAGTAACATTGCACATCCATCAATGTTACACTACCTACATTCATCTCGTCAGTTTCACTTAATACTAATCCTTAAATTAAACTTAATGCTAGACTATATATAATTTGCATTCATAAAATAAATTTAAAAAATATTTTTTCAGTTCCTCATGATAAAAATTTCAGGGTTCGTCTGGGAGGGAAAAATTATTTCCAATATGTTTTCTTTAGATATATTACGATTATCGTTGAAAAATTTTCTAACACTAATATTCTTTTGAAACAACAAATTTTAACTAAATTTTTATGTACATCATTTTTTACATCTCAAAATAATTGGTATTCTTGTTTGATGTCATTTCATATTCAATGGTAACAACTAGCCATGATAAAAATTTCAGGGTTCATCTGGGAGGGAAAAAATTGCAAGGGGCTTTGAGGGAGTAAAATTTCAAATCATTCAAAGTTCATTCAAACCACTTCATTTTTATTATTATTGCTACAAGAATTCAGATTTTTGTGTCGTTACAAGTCTTGGTCAAATGCTCCACGTAGTAGTATGTGCTACAGATTTGAATAGTATGTATACATTCACTGATTTGCATTGTTAAAAATTGTGTTTTCAATGCATTTATTTGAAAACATTTATTTCAAAATGAGTTATGATTATGCTATCACTATTTTTATTACATAAATTAATAAGTTATTCTCATAACCATTCATTTTACACTTTAAAATATTTGCTTTTTTATGATTTTTTTTTTATTGCATTTCCTATAAATATTCAAGATGCCCAAAGAAAAGTTATTATGCTTATTATTTTAGTGCTGTTAATTCGGCATTAGTTGCAATATTTTAATTAGGTTGTATTTACTTTGAAAGCTACATGTCTTCAGAACCACCATTATTAATGTTCATTAATATAATGATAGAATTAATGTTTAATGGTCAAAGTCCACACCCCTCCCTGATGTGTAGTGGAAACAGAAGTTTTCAAGTTAACTTAATTTTGGCTTGGGTTTAGCTATTCTTCACTCTTTTTTTTTTTTTTTTTTTTTTTTATATGTGAAAATTTTGTTATAAAATACAAGTTTTATATAAAACATTGCTATTCATGTCCCAAGTTGATTGTTGTGTTTTGAAAAAGCAAAAATGTATGTGCCTTTTTTTTTTTTTTTTTTTTTTTTGTAATTGCTTGTGGGGCAAATGAGCAACTTGCCAATTAAAATGTTGATAAAAACAATAGCCATAATACTACATAATATGGTAGTACTGTAAAAACATACAACGAGTTACCACTTGTGTTTGCCAATTGTGACATAAGAGAAAGGAAAAAAATGGGAGGGGAAGAAATGTGCATGTAGTTTACCTGTGAAGTGTAGGAGGCTGTTTTTACCGGCCATTCGTGATAAGCTTTTGTGTGCTAGCTCTCTTAAGCAAGAGCATATGCTTAATGTTGCAGCTTGAGTAAGAGACCTCCTACGTCACTTATATGTTCGCAATTATAATAAGATTAAAAGTAATTATGTGTTACATTTTCTACTTTAACTGTTTGTAGGCCAGAGAAAATCGCAGATCAGTTAGTTTATTTCTCTGGCACAAAATGTAGCTGTTTAAAAAGCAAGTTAGTTGCTTGTTATTTCATTTTATATAAATGTATTTTTGTCTTGAATATAGTTCTTTCAACTTTTATAATTAAAACAATTGAATAGAGTAGAGGAAAGCAGCAAGAGCATTACCGTAGTGAAGCAATGTTTTATAGTTTGGGGAAAGAGTTTGCTAGCACAGCGATAATAAACATAAGACAGTTTTTTGACACTACACTCCCAAGAGAAGGAGTATGTGTGTGTGTGTGTGCCTTTGTTAGTCCTTGCAGACTGTGAGAGGAACTAAAATGATGGAATTGTTTTTAGTTTCTCTCTTAAGTCTGTCAGGAGTGGTAAAGGCACACACTCATACTTCTTCTCTTAGGAGTCTTGTGCTGAAAGGCTGTCCAATGTGTTTATTACCTCTCTGTGCTAGCAAGATCTTTCACCAAGAACATCTCTTCACTATGACAAGGTCCTTGCTGATTTCCTCTATCCTTTCCCTTAAATTTTATTTGCCCAACTGTTATGGTTTCATTTTCTTAATTATCAAATTTTATAATTGTGCTCGCATAATATATACATAACAGCTTGCAGTTTTTTTTTTTTTTTTTTTTAGTTTTTTTTATTAGGGAAATATTGTTAATGTATAATCCTCAATGTGTTCTTATCATCTATATTTGCTTCTATTGGTTTGATTGTGGCAGGACTACAATATAGTCTGATTTATACATTTTATAAGCTACACATCACTTAAATAAAAAGCTTTACTTCTTTGTATTAATGAACTGCTCATGTCATTATGAGATTGAAATGTCAAAACATCTCTCTCTTAATTTAATATGTCCATGTGCAATCTTTTTTTTTTTTTTTTTTTTTTTCTTGTGTGGCACACGGTTAATTATACGTTAACATTCTCTTGTTTTGACGTGCCTACGATGACATGAGGATCTTACATTAGAAGTTTAATATAATAATTATTGTATTCAGGATACTTCTCCTGTTCATGTTTATTCTTGCTAAGCATTATGTAATATCCTCCATTAAAGATATGAATAAACCATAATATTATATAATAGTTTCCATGTTTTATTTAACCTATCATCCCATATAGGCACTATTTAAATTTCTATTATATCAACTTGTATCAATTATTACTTGTAATGAAATGATTTAAAGGAAGTTCATTATTGATCAACAATTGAAAATTTAATTAATTATTAGTCAAAATTATACAAATATAGAACTAAATGAAAATTTATTGTACTAATAAAAATAAGTTTCTAAATTAAACATTGCTTATTGCAACAAAGTTGAATTTTGATTCACAAATTTTGTTATCAATCGACCTTTTTATGAGGCCACAAAAAAAAAATAATAATTAGATATACAGTACATAAACAAAACAGGCATGAAGTCAAACTATTCTAGCTATCTTCTTCAGTAAATAAGATCATGTAATTATTATTCCTATATATTTAAAAATGTGTAGGGTGTGTGTGCATGACGTCATTCTGAATGCTTTTCGATGCTCTTCTTGAGCAATGTATTGCTCAGCATAGAACAAACGTAGTTTTTAGCTATTTTCTTTGGAAAAATAGCATTTTTTTTTTTTTTTTTTTTTTTTATTATTATTATTTTTCTTGCATATTTGAAAAACTAATTCAACCTGTTAACAGCATCATTGATCTCAAAAATATTGCTAAGTAATTTTAAACTAGCAAAATGAGTCATTTTCCTATACTGGCCAATGTTATTTAGCGCTACTTTAACATGAATGAAACCACCCTATATAGTACCTATATTACATACAAATTTAAATAACTATAATTTTTTTTTCTGTGATAATAAAAAGATTTGATGATAGTATAACACATACATAGATCAGGAAAAATTTAGGAAAGCTCATCCTATAGTATCTGGTAGAAAGTACTACCAAATATTATACCAAAATGAACTTACTTAAAATAAAAGAGCGTAGAGAGTTGCATTATTTGCTAGTTCAAATGTATATATAAAATTATAAATAGTTTGTGACCTAGTTACTTAAACCAATTTGTAATAAAAGCTTGTGATGTACAAATCAGAAACACAAGATGTGCGATAAAACAATTATTAAAGTTCCAAAGGCTATCTATAAAATGTACGTATGACAACTCTTTCAGTGTACTTGGTGGTAAACTGTGGAATAAGTTGCCAGCAAGTTTGCGAATTCACAATCTGTATATCTGTTTAAATCTCAAGTAAAAAAGCCTATTATTTAGTCGATATTTGGATTCATGATCTCATGAACTTAATATATTCTGTGTTGCTCACTATTATTAAATTCTCAATTACTATTTTTAGTGTAAATATATTCTCAATCTTCTTTTTTACCTTTCTCAAATTATTTAAAAATGTATATTTATTATCAATTATCTATAAAATAAAGTGCACACTTGAAAAGGAATTTTCTAATTAAAATTTCAAGTTATAATATAAAAATTAAATAATCATAAATAAAATTATATTACTAAATACAATTAGAAAAAAAATCAAATTTAACATTAACATGTCTAACATTTCTATTTATTGTAACTGACTGTAGTAAAACAGTTGGGTTAAATTGAGAGGTTGAATGCCTGATTTTGCCCAATAAAAGCCGTTAATAATTGTTATATATTATTATTACTATATCTCTCATTCCCCACTTTTTTCTTAATATGTGTTTTGTTCAATCTTTTTATTATCATATATATATCACATAGTCAATTTTGCAGTAATATTTATTTAGTATTATTATTATTAGTTAAAAATAATAATAACATATATTATATATTGATGTATTACAGTATTATAACTATAGGGACCGGATCTCCGCAGTTTGTTCAGTTTTTGAAATATGTATGCTAGGTCACATCTGAGTTCTGCAGATGTCAAAATTCAAAATATCTTTATTTCTAGTCTCCTACAATCAAAATACAATAACAGAATTACGGTTGTTTAGGTAATGGAAATTGTCAACTTAATTATATACATATATTACACTAGGTTTAAGTACTATAAAAATAAAAAATTATAATTAAACATACATACATTATTTATACATATACATCATGCAAACATATTAAAATTATCAAGCATTAATCAGTTTTCCTCATTCAACTTACATTGGAAGAATTCTTTAAGACTAGAAGCAGATAGTTAGTCAAAATATATATTTTTAATTTATGAGAGAACATATAATAAAGACATGATATAGAGAACATGTCCATGAATCATAAAGTTTTACTGCCAAAAATGCAGCAACAACAACAACAACAACAACAACAACAACAACAACAACAACAACAACAACAACAAAAAGTTGGACTGAAAAAAACCTCTTTTTTGAATTTATAAACTGGGCCAGTATTTTCAGTTTTTGGAAAATGAGGATAGACTTTTAACGTGCAAAAACCTAGAATGGTGCGTTTTAACAACAATTTTTTTTTTTATTATTATTATTTTATTCAACTTGTATAGAAAACAAATACATACATTATTAGTGGTCAGTGTGTTAGTGCACTTCAGAGAGCCATATGCTCGTGTTGAAGCAAATCATAGTTACAAATTATAATATAGGTATAGAAAATAAAAAGAAAGGTGATGTGATTGTCTATATTCACAAATGATATACAAATTATTATTAACAAAACTTTAAAAAAAAAAAAATAATACTAGGCGTATATATTTTTAAAGCATATCTGAATAAATAACTACGTAACAAATAGATTTTTTAAATTTTTATTATTATTGGATTTCTTTTTTAATTGACATGTGGCCTTTAAATGTTAATAAAATCCCGTATCATATCAAATACACATTTCCGCCTGTATTTTATTCAAAACCTAAATTTTAGGGCAAAACTTTCATTTCTTTCGTTAATATTTTTACTCAGATGCCACCAAAAAAATAAAAAAATAAAAATCTGACCAACTATCTAAATCCAACTGAACACTATAAAATATATTTAAAAAAGGGGGTTGAAAAGGGTTTCTAAAAGAATAGTTTATCTGATAATGATTCAACAAACAAACCAAAAAAATCCATAATTTTTTTCACTAATAATATAAAAAAAATTTATCATTCTTTATATATCGATATCGTTGTTTTGAAGTTGAAAATTATCAAAACAGAATTTCAATGTTTTTGTAATGTATAATTGAACTGAAAGTGGACTGATTTTGCTGTTTTTGAAAACTAATTATGCAAATAATAATAATAGGTAATAATGACAAAAAAAAAAAATGAATACATATGCATGTATTATTGGCATGAATTCTATTATAAACCTAGTGGTGAACTATATTGTAGTGATGCTGGCTCCTATATAGGACTATATATTTGCAAAGCACATAAAAAATGAAAAGAGCTTTTTCATATTTAAGAAAAAATTTAAAAATTATATATTAAACATGCAATGATATGCATGTATATGCGAGAATAATCTAACATAGGTGTATATGATACAATTATTATTAATGTTTGATAATTATTATTATTTCTTTTTTTCTCTATAGAGTTTGTTAACTCTAGTATTCCACCTTAGACAATTAATTATGTATCTTTCTTTCTTTAAGTATATTTTTTCTTTATGTTTCGCTTCAACACGAGCTATGCTCTCTGAAGCAACGGTTATATGTGACATATGAAATGAATATGTTTGTAATCTATGTGTTTTAAATAAAAAAATAATAATAAAAAAAAATATAACAATTTATCTGTTTTACAGCAAATTATCAGGCAACCCCTCATCAAAATTTTTTTTATGGTTCGTTTTTCCATTTTTCCGTTTCCCCCCCCCCCCCCCCCCCAAATAAAACTTTTTTTTTGGGGGGGGGGGGGACATTAATTTTTTTTTTTTTTTTTACTGAAGTATTTTTTATAAATCTGTGATTATGAATAATGTAGGATTAAGAGTATATTTTTATGATGACAGCTATGGGACAATATTTTTAATTTGCAATAAATTTGTTTGCTTGAAAATTTATTGCTTTTTTCATGGAGACTGCATGGATAACACTACAGAAATTATAATTATGCAAGGTTCACAAAAAGCATTGCAGCAAAAACAAGTTTCTATTTATAAACTTAATAAATAATAATAAATAAAAAATGGTTTTAAGTTGAGTTTTATATATAAAATTTTACTGGCAATTTTAGATTATAGTGAAAATTTCGGAGAATATTTTTTAACAAATTTCAAACTTAATTTTTTAGAAATTTGCAAACAATTTTAAATTTTAAAAATGTAAACAAATGATAATAATAGAAAATTAACAAATCTAAACAAATTAAAAGTTGAACAAATTATTAAGTGTTCATTTTTAAATAAAAAGAAATCACAATCACGCATTTCCTTTTCTGAAAACAGGCTTATATAGCAGACACAGAAAGATAAAACTAAGAATTTATCAACATATAAAGTCATGCATTACTGCGAATAAAAAATTAAATTTATATATCCCTTCTATTTAGCCTTTGGCCTCAGTTCATACACACATATGTACAAATCATTTATGTAATATTTTGATACAGTATTCTCCACTCATATCTATCTCAACAAAAAAAAAAATAATAATAATAATAAAAAGCAGAATAATGAGATGAAGAAGTCATATAAGAAATATAAATATAATAAAAAGCTCTATTCATTGGCAAAATTATATTCACATTTTCTGTTCTGCATCACTCACTCACTTTATATATAATGTCTCCACCCTCTTCACTTATTATCAGCAAGCTTCATTTAATACGATACTTAAGTTATCTTAAGTATTAAGTCTGGCTGAGATATATCCTGCTACTGTAATGTTTAGGTGTCGACTATCATTTAGAAGCAGTAGGAATTTGCACTTACAGTATAACTTGACTCTTTACTTCAAGGCTAATCATAACTGCACTTTTTAATCTCGGAATATGATGCTTTTAAATACTATATTTCTTTTTAAATCTCTCAAAGCAGACAACAATGGTTTAACATTCAACACTTCACATCCTCTCTTACTTCAACGCTGACAGTAGTACAATAAAACATTAATTTTCAATGTAATTTTTTCCTATTTATTATCCTATTAATTCTATTTTAATTTTTATCCTAAGCTGATATATTGTTTGTATTATGCATGTAGGATGAAAGATATGAAAATATATATTTAAAATATAGGTATATGTATATATGAAAGTTACATTTTATTTTATTGTAAAAGGGTAAATTTGGAAAATGATTATATTTGAAAGGAAATAAAATACAGATTATTATATTTTTTATGATTTTTTTTTATTTATTTATTCTTTTTTTTTTTTTTCAATATTTTTTTTGTTGTCTAATTTCGAAAAGTTCTACAGCAAGAACTTAAAAAAAAAAAAAAAAAAAAAAAAAGTTGATTTATAAACTGAAACAAATTCTTGCAAAAATTGTGTGTTCTGGCAACTGTTTTACAATTTGCCAGGTATCTTAAAACCTGTCCCAAAAATAATACTAAAAAGTACATTTTGTTATGAAAAGCTTTTTTTTTTCTTTTTTTTTTATTATTAATATTAGCCTATATATATAGGTATATATATATATATATCAATTTTTATACACAATATGAGCTATTAAAAAAAATGTTTGTAAAGCAATTTGTTACTATTATTCAGTTGACAACTTTAAATTTATTATATTACTTAATAATGGTGTTAGATACCCCCCTCCCCATCAAAATGTCAACATAGAAAAGAGGAAGGGAACTTTGACATATTTGCAAAGCTCACATGGAAGTTATATAAAGAGGTACAAGAAAATTTTAGCGCACACTCATTCATTCAATAACAACTTGCAATTCTCAAGGCAACGCGGTACTTTAAGAAGCAATTCATTTTAAAATGATTGCTTCGGCAACATATGGTAAAATTTATACAAAAATGGTCACTACTACTTTTTTATTTTATTTATTAAAAATTAAAATGAAAATAATATAAACCCTCAAAAACTAGCACTAATGGCATTTAATATAATGTCTTATAAATTAGTGACCATATAACTTAATTCATTGCATTGGATGATTTATAATTCAATTGATTGCGGATTTTGCTCTGCGGAATTTATAAGTAGTGGAAGATCACAGATACCATCTCTCAGCCTCCTATTACAATGAGATGAATATGCTGCTTGTATTAGTTATATTTAAGTTCCTATGTTATCACATCTTCTATACATAACCAGGAATATTATATATATATAAATATATTTTTTATATATATTATAATACAAAAACCAATGCAACATTTTTTTTAACAAAATAAGAAAAAAAAAGTATTATATTTTATTTAAATAAAGAGGGTGTTCAATGTAAAACATGATATAAGGAGAGATGGAAAGTTTCACTACTATGCTGTGACTAGCTGACTATAGGGGGCAATGAAATAAATGTTCGTCATACTTGCTTTCTGCTCTTCGCGCGCTTCCCATTTTGATCAGATGTTAAAATTTAACATGGGAAATTTTCGTTTCATTTTTTCGAGCCATCCCCCCCCCCCCCCCCCCCCCCGACCCTTGTATTCAAATGTCAACATTCTTTTTTATTTTTTTTTTATTTTTTTTTTAGAACTTAAACCTAATACGTTTTTGGTTCTTTTGAAAATAATTTTCTTGTAAAATTCACCTTATTAACAAAGTTATCTAAAATGCATAAGACACAATCCAGAAAATTATGCTGATTAATTTGGTGTAATTTTTGTTATTGTTTAAGGGGGAAACTCGCTAGCAGCACTAACCTGGCGCAATTCTATTACCAATCCGAGCATAAAAGTGCAACTACCCTCTCTCCTTATATCATGATGTAAAAAAAAAAAAAAAAAAAAAAAAAAAAAAAGCATACCAGAAAAATTAGAAAAATACATGGACATATAAAACACCATAAGGTATTATTTAAAAACTTTATAAATAAAGAACAGTGGTTAAACATTTTTTTATCTCATGTACAATGCTTGTTTTTTTCTCTCTCTTCTTCTTCTTCTTCTTCTTCTTCTTTTTTTGTTTTTGTTTTTTTCCCCTTCATTTTTTAATGCAAAAAGCACCAACCAGTTAACTTTACTTGTTTTTTCATTGGGTCATATGTCCTTAACACAGAAAGGACAAGACATGTCCTTAATTAATCCTTTATTTTTACCACAAAGAAGACTAAGAATTGGAATCACAACTTTTTATTATTATTATTAGTATTATTTTTTAACAAGATCTATTATATGTTAATACCATTTTTTTTTAATTATTTAAAAAATGTATGTTTGTATGTATTGTGTGTATATATGTACGTGTGTATGTATATTTATATATGTACACACACACACGTGTGTGTGTGTGTGTGTGTGTTTGTGTGTATATATGTTAACATTCCTACATCCACTTACACACACATACACATTATTTTTAACAATATCAATTTGCACCCAAATGAAAGTTTATTTTATCATTTATCATAATATTTATGAGCATATGATTAGTTAGGCGTAAAATGTGTAAACAGTTTATTATTTAAATATGTTGGACAGTGATAAATGACAAACTTCTTTCACAATTTAAACTTTTTTGTTTTTGTTTTCTTCGTTTATTATTAATTATTTCAAAATTACTGTCAACCTTAGTCTTTAGGACAGGATGATTACTTTCAACAAATTACCTTAAATTTTTATTTTTCTTCAACAGAAAGCCAATACATTAAATATTATGGCATAAATGATATATTATAGTTATTAAATTAAATATTATTATTTATTTTTTTCCTCAATTAAAATTATAAACAAAAAGAGCTATCATAGAATAATTAAAGCCCACACAGACTTTAGGAAGGTAAAAATAAAATAAAATAATAATGATAGAAACAGAGAGAGAATTAGAAAAAGGGATGGAATGCTACATGATTGCAAGATAAAGAAAATGGGGAAAAAATGAGATGAGTATACTTCATATTTAATAACAATTAAGTATGATCGAGACTGTTGACTGTTGGTATTGGATGTGAATCAAGAAAAATATATATTACAAGCCACATAAGCCTAGTTCATTTTTTACAACAGATTGTAATAGATAACAATCAATCAGTATCTCAAGATGTTTATTTATAATGTGCTGCTACTTGGTGATACAAGAATGGAGACTTTAGGAACAACTAATGGAAGGCATAAACATTATTCACCGGTACAATTTTTGTTAACTTAATTTTATATTTTGCAAATTTTTTTTTTTTTACACAATTTATTACACCTTCCAAATCATTGCAATTGTTTGAAATGCTAACATAAGTTATCAGTAGCTTTTGTCACCTTTCTTCATCTCATAAAGCAGCAAAATGAAAAGGTACTAATGCAGAAATATAGACAAAGAGAAGACAGACAGCTAATGAAAATATTTAAATCACAAAAACAGGAAAGATACAATAAAGAGATTTTTAATGCCTTCTGATACAACAAGAATAACAACAACATCCAAAACCAATTGTTTTGTAAACAGCTTTGTTATATTTATATATGTTTTATAAAAAGAACTATGTATTATATTAATTATTCTAATTAACATTGTTAATTTATTTTCATGATTTGAATTTTTTGAATGTTCAATTTTATATATATATTTTTTTTTGTTAACTGCTGTTAACTATACAAAGGCCACCAAAAAGAATAGTCTTTTTTCTTTCATTTTTTTTTTTAATAACTATTTAAATTTTTATAAAACGACCGGAAGTGCACAATCTGCCTATAGTGGTGACAATTTTTTACATGTTTTCAAATTGGTCTACACGACGCTTTGTATTTCCTTTACGTATTTCACGTAGGGTCTTGTATTTGTCGCGACCTTGTCTCACATTCTCACGATGAATTTTGTCCAGGTGGGTTTCTTTTGTTTCATCACGGGTCTGGGCAAGGTCTTGTTTCAATGCCTGCAAAAAAAAAAAAGTCAAAAGAATGTTGAAAACTTAAAATTTAAACGTACGTATATTGAAATCAATAAATATTAAGAAAAAGTGTCTATGTACTAATTGATAATAAAAAGATTTGATTGTAAAACACATAGATAGATTAGGAAAAATTGGGCAATGGGAGATAGTATGAGCTTACACTAACAGTGATGCCATAGTAAAGAACGTATTCTAGCCCAGGTCAAAAAGAAATTTATAAGTGTATGTAAAGTGGCACATATTGCTCTGTAGAAAGTGAGCTTCATAAAAAAAAATGGGGGAAATTTGGCTTGCATGTTGGTTCAGACTGTTGCACCTCATCTCTAGCCATGGACAGCTGTTTTGTCCTTACATCATCATCAGCATGGCAAGCAGAGAGAAGCTTCATGTCCAACCTCCAGCCCAGCCTAGAAGGCTGGAGTAGAACTGGTAACTCTGGCTGCTGAGACGCAAATATTTATATCCTTGGCCGTGCACTGCCAGTGTAGCACAAGGTAAAATTCCAGATTCATACATATTGTTCAAACTGCCAAACCGTTGCACGCCAGGGATATTAAGTATAAGATGTAAAATAGCGCAATAAAATAGAGGGATAAAGTTGTCCATCTTTAACCCTCTATTTCTCATCTTCTACTTCATATCTCTGGCTTACTACGGTTTGGCGATTTCAACAATGCTCACATTACTGGAATTTTCTCTCGCCTCAATGACAGTGCACAGCTGAGGGTATAAATATCAGTCTCAGCAGCCAGAGTTACTGGTTCTACTCCAGCCTTCTAGGCTGGGCTGGAGGTAGTACATGAAGCTTCTCTCTCCTCGCAATGCTGAGGAGTCCTAGTAAGGACAAAACAGCTGTCCATGGATAGAGATGAGGTGCTGAAAATGACAGTGTGCTATGCGCAATGCTCACACAGTCTAAACCAATATGCAAGCCAAAATTCCCCTTTTTTTTTATGAAGCTCACTTTCTACAGTGAGCCACTTACATTTGCATATAAATTTCATTTCGACATGGGTCATAATATTTTCTCTACTACGGCGTCCCAGTTAGTGTAAGCTCATACTATCTCCCATTCCCCGATTTTTCCTAATCTATCTATGTGTTTTACTTTTACTATTGGTTTTTTTAGTTATCATACATATTGCATACTGAAGTTAATTTTGTATTTATATTTAATAATAATAATAATGGTGTGAGACATTGCTAGTGTCGTAGGCTCTAACGGGATAACGGGACAGCGCCCAACGTCAGACGCGAAACGTCGTGACCAGAAGAAGAACAACACCCGCCACAGTTATCCCGTTAGAGCCTACAACACTAGCAATGTCTCACACCATTTATCGAACCGTGAAAACCTACATCTCTACAACAATAATAATCTTATATTTAACTCAAAAAGGCATTTACCATTCTCATAACCTTTATCTCTGTACCAAAGTGTCATCATTGTTATTAAGCTCCACTTTTCTCGTTCTAAATAATTAAACCTTAACTTAAAAATAATATTTATGGGTAAATTGCACAATGTCTTTAAGTCTTATTAGTAATACAGGTATAAAATAATTATCAGTTTTGAAAGTACCTTGAGCTGTGAGTGCAGCCGCTCATTGCGTTCAGCCAAAGTACGTCTCTCTTCAACAGGGTCTACAATGCCTTCATGAGTGGCGAGGTCACGGCTGACATCTCCATTGGGGATCTCGTCATTTTCGTCATCATTCTCAGCAACATGGTGATGCTGAGGAGTGGTGGTGGCAGCTAACAGGGCTTGCTTCACCTCCTCTTGCCGCCTGTCATAAAAAAATAAATAAATGACATTTGAAAATATAGCAGGGGGATCAAGAGGCATTTTTAAGGGGTTTTCGGGAAAAGGTGGTAAGAACATGAATTTTTCAGGGTTAGTAGATATGGTTATTAGTAGCTCTTTCCCTAAATTTCAATGCATGGGCCACGTAGGTTCGTCAGATATTGACCTCTGAACTTTGACCCCTTATTCCACAGTTTTTAATTTTTTATAGCGTTCCTGATCATCTTTTCGCAAAAAGTTTAAGAACAAAATATGTTTTAAATAATTATTTCTACCTGTGCAAAAAATTTCAAAAGTGTGACGTCACAAATACCAAGATGGCGGCTAAATTTTCAAAATTGCCCTAATTATTGGTACTAATTATTTATTCAACACCTTTTCATTAGCCCAAAAATAAAAATTTTGATTATATTTGATGTATAATGTACTGAGGAACATGACAAATTTTATTTGAAAGAAATCGGACAGTTTGGGTGGAAGATATTAATTTTTTTCGAAAAAGCTGTATGCCCAGCAATGGTGCCTATGCTATAACCATAGGGAAAACAGCAGAATTCAAACTGTTGTAACTTTTTATCAAGTTGATGTATGGGTTTGATTTTTTCAGGTAGCATAGATAATCAAGAGATCTTTGATAAAGCAATTATTTTTTAATTCAAATTTGTATAGGGTGACTATAATATGACCTTTGACCTTGCACCTTAGAGGGATGTTATTTTAATGATTGCGAGCACTAATTTAGCCCGTGAGAACAACTTTTAAGGAAAAAATGTTAGATTTGACTAAATCAATCGATAAAAGTTATGGAGGAGTAATTAGGTTACCTCGGACCTTGACATATTTGGAGAACTTGGTGCTCAAATTTGGTATTTTTTAAGAATTCCAAAGCATTAAAATCGAGCTTAAATGAAAAAAAAATGCGATTGGATCATATCTGAAGCCCCGTAAATCAGTCCACATACCCACACCACCCAGCAACCCCCTGAGCTACCCCCCCCCCAAAAAAAAAAAAATAAAGGAAACGTTGTAAACTGAAAACATAAAACATGCGCATAATATATGTTTATTTATATATTAATATTTTTTTATAATTCCATCTTGTCCCCATCTTAAAACAACAATTATATTTTAATTTGGGGGCGGGGGGGGGGGCTGGGGGATGTTTAAAAAAATACAGAAAACAGAAATAAGAATTTACTACATGTGTATACAATTAATTATGCATGCATGTTAAAAGTTAACATTTTTTTCGGGGGGCGGGGGGGGGGGGGGATGAAAATTTTTAATTCTGTTGGATCACATCGGTAGCCCCGTAAATAAGCCCACTTCTCCCTTCCATTAAAAAAATGTAAAACTTTAACATACTTATGCATAAAATTAAATTAATAAGTTAATACACATATAATACATTTTGATTTCTGTTTTTTGACCCTCCCCCCCCCCAAATTAAAATATAATTGTTGTTTTAAGATGGGGACGAGATGGAATTATAAAAAAATATTAATATATAAATAAACATATATTATGCGCATGTTTTATGTTTTCAGTTTACAACGTTTCCTTTATTTTTTTTTTTGGGGGGGGGTAGCTCAGGGGGTTGCTGGGTGGTGTGGGTATGTGGACTGATTTACGGGGCTTCAGATATGATCCAATCTCATTTTTTTTTTATTTAAGCTCGATTTTAATGCTTTGGAATTCTTAAAAAATACCAAATTTGAGCACCAAGTTCTCCAAATATGTCAAGGTCAGAGGTAACCTAATTACTCCTCCATAACTTTTATCGATTGATTTAGTCAAATCTAACATTTTTTCCTTAAAAGTTGTTCTCACGGGCTAAATTAGTGCTCGCAATCATTAAAATAACATCCCTCTAAGGTGCAAGGTCAAAGGTCATATTATAGTCACCCTATACAAATTTGAATTAAAAAATAATTGCTTTATCAAAGATCTCTTGATTATCTATGCTACCTGAAAAAATCAAACCCATACATCAACTTGATAAAAAGTTACAACAGTTTGAATTCTGCTGTTTTCCCTATGGTTATAGCATAGGCACCATTGCTGGGCATACAGCTTTTTCGAAAAAAATTAATATCTTCCACCCAAACTGTCCGATTTCTTTCAAATAAAATTTGTCATGTTCCTCAGTACATTATACATCAAATATAATCAAAATTTTTATTTTTGGGCTAATGAAAAGGTGTTGAATAAATAATTAGTACCAATAATTAGGGCAATTTTGAAAATTTAGCCGCCATCTTGGTATTTGTGACGTCACACTTTTGAAATTTTTTGCACAGGTAGAAATAATTATTTAAAACATATTTTGTTCTTAAACTTTTTGCGAAAAGATGATCAGGAACGCTATAAAAAATTAAAAACTGTGGAATAAGGGGTCAAAGTTCAGAGGTCAATATCTGACGAACCTACGTGGCCCATGCATTGAAATTTAGGGAAAGAGCTACTAATGACCATATCTACTAACCCTGAAAAATTCATATTCTTACCACCTTTTCCCGAAAAGTTCCTCTTGTTCCCTCTACTAATAAATAAAATCATGACTTTTTCATCTAACCACTCAACATCTAATTGTAAAATGAGATAATAACAATGTAATACTGATTTCAAATAAGTGTTATTCTTCCTTGCAATACAAAACATCCCAAAATTAACGCAGTTAACACACATTCAAAGCAAATTAGGAACCAATAGTTGAAATGCATTACACAATTACTGTCTGGAACCAAATTCAATTAAAATAAGAATGACAGATTGTTTAGACAGCTTAAATAGTAAATTTTGAAAACATAGTGACAGAAGTAGTTAAAGTAGAATTAGATGAATGACCAGGAAAATAACAACCTTCAATAAGTAATTATTATGGCAATAAGATTAAAGACAGTGACCAGTGACCTATTCAAACTATTTACCTTTAAGACTGGCACATTTTATGTAATAAAAATTAACTACCACAATAAGACTTACTATTCTACATTGAAAAAATACATAACTAGAAGAAAAAGAAGAAAAAAATAGCGGTTTAATAATAAGCTTACAGAAAAGGATAGTTAACAATCTCATTATCAATTTATCATACAGCTACTATGCAGAAAAGTACATGTAACCATAATGTGAACGTAGACCATGCCTACGTTCATACAATGTAAAATACAGCAATAATAAAATAAAAATATTAGCTTTAATTGGTTTGGAAGTTAAATTGAGAGCTTAGTTTTGACGACGTAACTGAAGCTTCTCTGCTTGTTGACACTCTCAAAAACTTGTGTAATACTGAAATTTTACTTATTGATGTATGTAACCATTTTACAAATCTCACCTGCGGGCTTCCTCTACTTCCTCTTGCAAACGACGAGTCTCCTCATCCTTCTGCTCCACCTCCGTCTGTATGCGATGTACCTCATCCTGCTTGGTGCGGATCTCATCCTCCAGCTTGGCACGTTCAGCAGCCTCCATCTCCTTGCTTTCTTCCAATCGCTCCATCATGGCCTGAGCACAAAAAATAAAGTTCACCGCACAGGCCACATTTCAACAAAACCTTGCTAATAATAATTACTTCTTTATTTTTATTGAATAATTTTTTTTTAAAGTAAGCACATAGATAGGGGAGGGAAAATTTGGGAATTGAACAATAATGAGCTTTAAATTGAGATGCCTTATGAGAGAGGTATCTGAGAGATGTTTTCCTTTTAGCTTTATGCTTTCTTATTTCCCAATTTTTCCTTACATATCTATGTGTGTTTACACGCAAATATTTAGTATTATTAAATTATTGCACAGTATATTATTTCTTACAGGCGTACAACAACTTGAACAAAAAACATGAGTAATGTCCAAACATACTTTAATATCAACGCTGATTTAGCCAGTCATTGATTTCTAGTTTATTTTCCATTCACAAAATAGCAGATGCGGATGACGTCACAGCTCACCACTTTCCATGCTCATGGGCTAGTGAGCTGTGACGCCACAAACCTGCAGCTGCCATTTTGTGAATGGAAAATAAATTAGAAATCAATAACTCTGACTAAATCAGCATTGATATTTAGGTATGTTATGACATTACACATGTTATTTGTTTAAGGTGTTCTATGCCTTGAATATTTTCTTGTAATTATTTAACATATATGCATATTTAAAAAAAAAAAAAAAATGTTCCATTAATGTGAACCTCCAACAATGCAATGCTGACAGTTTGGTTTGTTTGATTGGCATTGAAACTAAAAACGTTTGCTGTTGCATTCTTGAAACTCACACACTAGTACTTGCACTACACTATACTGTAATGCAAATACACAAACAAGGTAAATTCAAACTGTGATTTTGGTTTCTGTCCAATTCAAGCCCTCTATAAAGATTGGCACTCTCATGATACATTACAGGCTTTACATTGACAGAAATTGATTGATAAGCAATTTGCTTCATTAGTACCTGCAACTCGTTCTGCCTTTGTTCGAGATGTTCTTTAGCCTCTTGAAGCTGGCGTAGCTGTTCTTCCAATCGACGTATCATATCTTGAGCCTCAAGAAGCTCACTCTGACGCTTCTCCATTTCCTCTTGCATGTTACGAAGTTTATCTTCATACTCTTGCTGCTTGCGTTCAGCACGCTCTCTTGCAGCAATCTCCAGCTGTAGCTTTTCTCGTTGTTGCTGCTTTGCAAGTCTCTCCTCACGAGCCTGAGCCTTCATCTGCTGCACATCGATTGTGTCTGGCTTACGACGTCTCATGTACAATTCATGGTTGCCCATGCACAGTGCTAGGATACGTTTGTTGATGCGTACACGTGGGGCAAAGAATACAAAATCTGGAGCCTTCTTGTCAATGGGTTTGATTATGAACTTGCGATCACTGAACGATATATTACGAATTTCTGACCAAGGGAAACCAATCTTTGGCGTCAACCTGAAAAAAATAATAACATGATCTATAAGTAAAGTGAACAATTTTTATCAACGTACCTTTGTTGAAACAGAAAAAGCATGCTATTTAATTTTGAATTATGTATGTAAGACATAAGAAAATTGAAAATATTTAAAGTAACATTAAGGTAAAGTGACTTCAGTTTTAATTTATGTGGAGCAGTCAATAATTGATGGAAAATTTTATGGTTGGTAAATGCATTATTAATGTCTACATTTTTACTCTCTAAAGATGTCGCACACGGTCTCCCTCCCCCAATTCTCTCCAATTTAAATAATAATACTGTAGAGATGCATTCATATTGCATTTTAATAATTTATTTCCATTCATCAAACTGTATGCTATAAAAAATCAATGTAAAGAATGGTACCAATAATTACAAATCATTACAGCCCACCTAGCTCAACAAGAGCACTCTTCTATGCTTTACATAATTAAGCCACGCCAAAAAATATTCATGAATAGAGCATTAATTAATTAAGCATATATACTAGCCAATCACATTAGTCTTTAGAAAGTGACCTTTGTAAAAGGTAAGTTGGCTTGCATTTGGTTTAGAGGGCATGAGCATTGAGCATAAAAAACTGTCATTTTCAATGCCTCATCTCTAGCCATAGACAGATGAGATGAGGTGCTGAAAATGACTGTGTGTTATGCATGATGCTCACACCATCTAAACTAAATGCAAGCCAACTCACATTTTTATGAAGCTCAATTTCTAAATAGCAAAAGGAGAGGCTCATACATAGTACGATTCAATAGGATACATAATGTATGATTCTCTATACATTAATATTTTTTGGCCAAAGTCAAATATTATTTTCTCTGCTCATTTTATTGCGCTTTTTTATTGTGCATGTCAGTCTATGCTGTCTCTCATCCCCCCCAATTTTTACCTATCTATCTGTGGGATTTTTCTATAAAATCTTTTAATTTGAAAATGCTATATGAATGCTATATTAATATGAAAATATTCATACGTCAACCCAACAAGAAAAAATATCTGGCATGTCATATCTGTCTTACTATCCAAGCATTGAGGAGATGCACGGACTACCACAGGCAATCAATCAGTGACAATAACTACATGATTGACATCTGTGGCTGAACATGCTTTCTTTCACAACAACAAATTCAATAATTGTTTGACAAAAATTATTAAAACAAGCCTGCCCAATAATGCAGTTTTGTGGCTGTAAATTAGTATACCAATATGAAATTGCAAGCCAGGAAAGCCCTCTATCAGCCAACTGGGCCTGACCATATGTCAATACACATTTCAAAATTTCCACACTCTCAATTTATCCCTTTAGCCTAGGACAGTGGTCCTTCTTGTCGCAGCGATAAGAGTTTAGACTGTGCTAACTTTATGGATGCTCTCCCAGGAGCGGAGCCTCAATAAAAATTTACCACTGTCTTGAGCTTTACCTTACCTTATCCTTACTTAACTTATCCCTCTACCTATGTGTAACCCATTCAACATTAACCAGCACAGCTAACATTTGTATTGAAGTGTTATACGATTGTTTTATGATACTAGTGTTTGGGTTTCCACGATCAATTTAATATCTGGTGGAAAATACAGTATTTTAATCCACTTTTTTATATAACTACATAAAATTGAAAGAAAAGGAGAAACCAGCCTAACCATAGCATAGAGTTCCCCAGTTTGGTGAAAATCTTGCAAGCACAGAGATAATTAACACGTTGGTTTGCTTTCAGCACTTAAATCCAAGAAAAATGGAGTGTTTGTGTAGTTTTACATAATTAAGCCAGGTCAAAAATTATTCATGCATAGAGCATTAATTAATTAAGCATATGGGTTTAACCATAAGCTCCTAGTTTTTCTTCATTAAACCTTAGAGACTCCGAGATAAACTATGACAGATATTTTCACCAAACTATAGGACTCTGTTCATTGCAGTAAGCCCCTAGTTAGTTTCTTCTATCCTTTTCATTCAAATTAATCATACCTAACCAAGATGGTTTATTTTTCTTAAAGGCATAGAACACCTTGAACAAAAAAATTGTTTAATATCCTAGCATACCTAAATATCAATGTTGATTTGGCCAGAGTAACTGATTTCTAATTTATTTTCCATTTACAAAATGGCAGATGCAGTTTTATGCTGTCACAGCTCACTGGTCCACACTCGCAGAAACAAGCAAGCTGTGATGTCACAAAGCCGCATCTGTCATTTTTGTGAACGGAAAATAAATTAGAAATCAATGACTCCTGCCAAATCAACGTTGATATTTATTTATTACGGTATGTTAGGATATTAGTCAAGTTTTTTGTTGAAGTTGTCGTATGCCTTTAATATCTCCTTTTTTATTTTTATTTTTTATTTTTCATTATTCTTATTATTTAAAAAAAATTCTATATTGATACAATTATACAATATAATTCTTGTATTATTGATACAATTATGATTGTTTTCTGTAAAATTGTGACATTTCTGGAAAGGGTTTTGTATCATATGTCAGCCTCTACATTTTCTGTATTTTCTATGTCTGAAAGGACAGACACAGGCACACCCACACACATACTCCTTTCTCTTGGAGTCTTGTGATGAAAGCTGTTCATAAAGTTCTTTATTATCTCTGAGCTAGCAAGAATTTTCACCAAACTATAGGACATCTCTTCACTATGGTAAGGCCCTTGTGGGGTTCTTCCATCCTTTTCTTTTATTAAAAATAACAATAGGCCTAATAATAAATAACCTTGTTAACCAATCAATTTCCTGGATCAACATCTCTCAAATTTGCATACCAACCTATGAAATTGACAATTCATTAATAATAACTTCACAAGTTTCAATTAACTTTATTTATGGCAATTAAATACTCAAATTGTTTACAAGTCTTGCTTTACTGTCATTATATCATACATTAAAGTTCAAAATTTTAATCTTTCAGTCTGAAATTGCAAAAGGGGACAAATTGAAAGCAATCTGCATGCTCAACTCACTTATCGTCTTTCTCATAAATGTTGAGTCCTAAGGCATCCACACCCAGCCACAGTTCAGTA
The DNA here is from genome assembly GCA_949318235.1 of Ecdyonurus torrentis. Taxonomy (NCBI): domain Eukaryota; kingdom Metazoa; phylum Arthropoda; class Insecta; order Ephemeroptera; family Heptageniidae; genus Ecdyonurus; species Ecdyonurus torrentis. Next base: position 22,672,817 of record OX439127.1, read on the forward strand.
TTCTTCTTGTTACGGATTTCAAAGTAATTTACACCATACATCTCGAGGTCTTGAGCTATTTTTAAGTACTCCATCATGGCATCCTCCCTATATCAAACATTCAACATATAAGTAACCAGTAACTCAAATTTGTCATTGTAATATTTTAATGGAGACCAAATTGAGTGCCTTTAAATTAAATATTATTACTAATTATTACACACACAAAAATTGCCACAAATTTGCCTAGGTTTCTATAAAAACCTAGCTACCTACACCCTGGCCAATATAAGAAAAGTGATTTTTACAACCAGATGCACCCCTTTTTTTGAAACAATTTTCCACAGACAAACACCAAAAATTTATAGGTGATCAATGTAATATTGAAGTTAATACGTGTTAAATTTTATTTCTATAACTTAATTAGAATCCGGGAAAAGGGGGTGCATCTGGTCTGGTTGTAATAAACTCTCTTCTTATTTTGGTAATGGTGTATAGTGGTGCTAGCTTATAACAGGTCAAGAAATTATTATTACTATTATTTTAATTTTGGCTTGTAATTATTTATCACAAATTTAAGACTGTCAAGTGACAAAAGATATGCTAAATAATATAACATTATGACATACCTGAGCATTCCTTTATGCTCATTCCACCAGGTTGTGACACTCTGGTCCCACTCTTCCCTTGACATCTTGTGCTGGTCCATCACTCTAAAACACAATGTATTATTTTCATCAGTAGGGCAAATTGGTGATATATTTTAATCTGTAAAAAATAGACGTATATTGATTTATGAGTAAATTCAAATGTCAAGCTATGTTTTGTGTTTATTCTGAAAGCGTCCATTTGATATTTATGACCAAAACCCATCAACAGTACAGCATGTTAACTTCTACCGCTTGTTGTATTATGCTGTCCTAACACACTTGTACTCCAATTCAAAGATTTGATAAGGTAAAAAAAATAATAAATAATAATGTAAAGATTGGGGAATGAAAGATTGAGTTGTGGTCTGGCATGTGAGCAAGGAGATATTCAAACTCGGTTAGAATATTTCCTCTCTCACATGCCCCTGACAGCCACAACTCAATCTCCCATTTCCCCAAATTGTTACAATCTATCTGGGTTTTTTCTATCAAATCTTTTTACCAATCAACTATTGAAAATTTAGTTCATTTTTTTCCTAAATTAGTATTATTATAACTGTCTTATTTATGTTACAATTTTTGTAAACATTGTATCAAAAGAATTGCCAAGCCCAAATAATTGCCTTACTTAAGTTATATTCAGGGATAGAAGTGAGGCGGGACCTGTCCCCACAAAAGAATTTTGAATTAACATTGGGCTTATGGAACTTCCCCTTTTTTTCCCCCTTAAAGTCCCTGTATAAAGTCAAAGCCAGTTCTACCTCTGGTTATATTACTGTATTACTTTATTATACTAGGCCCTACAGAATATTTAAATTAAAGGAATGAAAACAGTTTAACTATGAAAGCACAGGGCATGGAAAATTAAATTAAGTGAAAATCTTTAAACATAGAAACAAATCATGGGACATAGGATTAAATGCAAACTCTAGGCTGCAAAATACGGAAAGCACTTGTTTGTTTTTCTATTGCCATGAATGTACAGGATGTCCATGAAGTCTTTAGTGTTTCTAAATGCAAATAAAGCCATGAAAGACAAATTAAAGCCCTGTACATATATAACATTTTGTAAAATGTTAACACCAAACAAAATTGATTGAGTGGTTCTGTCACAAGATGCAAATGTACAATGCTCATCCAAGGAAGGAAAAACTAACAATCCAAGTTCCAGAGAAACAAAAAATCAATGTGTAAGGTGTTATTATTATATTTATTCATATTTACTCACAATTAAACCTAATACTGTGACAATTTTTCAATATAATGGAACAAGATTAATGTTGTATTGATGTAGGGTTTCACCATTTGATGAATGAGCAATATTTTACCAGAAGTTTATAATTTTACCTATGTGAGACGTATTAAAATTATCAATGATTATTAAAATCACATTGTGTTGCTTAATTCTGTACTTAGAAAGTTAGTATTTTCCTCTAATTCTTTAACACACAAATTTTAACATTGTATGCACAGACAGCTTTGCATGGCAGTGGGTACAAACCTCTGTGGCAGCAGTCGATCATTGGCAAGGAAACCTGTGCCATGCTTGCCCTTGTCAAAGTCTCCATGCCGCGCCTGAACAGCATAGGATGCCAGTAGCACTGAAGTTTCAGGTGGACAATAGATCTCATCAGAAAGGATGGCATTTTTCACTTGTAGGTAGAACAGTCGCTGCAATTTAAGAAATGTATTACTTCTCATTTTTCTGAAATGCTTATTTTACTGCACAATTATAATAGGCTATATAATAATTATTTTTTTAATTTACTTAAGAGCTGCTTCAATTTCAATTTTAAGTTTATAATGTTGTTAATTGTCAGCCTTCATATTAACACCGATGACTAGCAGTTATGAAATAACTGGGACACTATCACTGTTTGTTTATCAGTATCATAAACACTGAGCACTATTTAATGATTGCAAATAAACAGACTTATTGAAGACTGCTGCAAAATATAAATTGCTAAACTACAAGTATGGACGAGATAAAATTTGTTAAACTGATATTGCATTAAAAATATTGCTAACTTGCGGGGTCCCTGAACTAAGCTCATTATCTCCCATTCCCCAAAAATCTTTTACCTCTCTTTTTTACGTGTTTCTATCTATCTTTTAATTATCAACCTATCGCAAAGTCGATTTTTTCCTAATTATATATTTATATCTATAATATGTGTTTTAATGAAACATAACAACATTAGGTTCAAAGCAATCATAACTATTAGTGGTACACATTTATATACATTAAAAAAAAAACTATAAGTGTACACCTCAAAGCATACCTTTTTGGACTCCTTCTGCATTTAAATAAGTTAACAGTCCAAAAAAGCATGATTCTGAGTATGTTACAAAAATATTTTAGCCTTTAGAATGCTGTAAATAATTGGAACATTGTCAAATTACAAAATTATGTTGTGAAAGAGTTATATTTGACTTACCAAAGTTATGTCCTGGATTATTTCTTCCTGAACATCCTCTGGGTAGAATTTTGCTCGGAACTTGAACTGCAGGGGATTCTCTTTCTTGACATCTTGGCCCATAACCTGGAAGTCAATTACAATGTAAGATACTAAGTTTGAGGCACTTGTGGTGAGTTATATTAATTATGACTAGTGATCACAATCTGCACATTAGTAGGAAAGTACCAAACAATATAGAACAAATTTGAATTGACTCCGTTTTGTATTAAATGATTTGACTATATAATATGTACAAGCCATCAAGTCATCAATCAATACAAAACAATTTCAGTATGTGATCATCATTTCATTATAAAATACATTCAAATTTAATTTTCTACAATTGAATATAATATATACAGTGAAGCAAAAATTGTACCTAGTATTCTAGCAATATTTCTAACTCTACAATGTTATAGTAAGGCTGCATAGTTTTCACACTACATTCAAAAGAGTTTCGTAACAATATGTGTATCTTGTTTAAATCATGTATGCATATTCATAGTTAACTCTGTGCCAGCATAATAGATCAATGGAAATATTGACAACGGCTGATTTTTAATTTTTATGCCTAGAATAGTATGATTACATCTGCAGTACATCATAAATATTATGGATTATTACTGGGTGCCACTATAGAATATCCAACAAATTTACCGTCAAAATTTGGTGCTTATTTTATCATTGAACATTCAGGGCAAAAATTTGAATGGTAAAAAAAAAAAAAAAAAAAAAAAAAAAAAAAAAAAAAAATCATTCTTCGTCAAATGTACATTAAGTATGTATTATTGATCAGGTGTGTATGTATCATAAAATCTTGCTTTGCATTATAGCTGTTGTGACTCATGTGACCCACATTTTACTATCCCAGCAATGAAAGTATTCTTGCAGTCTTTACACACTCTGTCATCAATGCTCACATAGTTTTAAAAGTTTAAGCAATTTTCATATTATATATTAGCTGATGCTAATATGCATCTGTATTAAAGATTAGAGTTTATGGCGTTAGCGTCTGTAAATATCATAATTATAAATCTACTATCAGTTTACTTTCAACATTTAATTTCTACTTGAAGTCTTAAGTTAAGGTGATATTCTATGAACACTACCCAATTTTATAAACCTACAGTAGATTGTTGTGAGGAAAGCCTAACTACGAAACTTGCAGGCGTAATTTTCACCACAAAATCGTCTCTATAAAAGCATTACAGTATAAAAGATTGTGAACGGACAGTAACTCATTATACGTACCGGTAATGTAAATTTTATTACGAATGGAAATTCAAAATCATTATGTATTTGAACTCATTAAATCAAGTTCACATTAATATCTTTCTATTATTTCTTTACGCTAGTATTTGACGTAAATATAATTGCATAAATATAATTCAATACACTGTATTATGCTGTATTGTCAGGCTTAAACCTCGCCCTTTCAAAAAAAAAAAAAAATCTATCTATGCATTTTTTTTTTTTTTTTTTTTTAATAAAGACGATTATTTATTTGTTTTATGCTCTCAAGAGAGAAAACATCAAATTATGTGAATTGTGGGGAAATTGCGAGGGAAGATATACAGTACATGCACTGAAACTTCGAATTGTTCTTATGATTTAGCTGGCACACAATATGGGGGAACTAATTGTCTTATAGCATATTTAAAAAACACGGAAAACACATGCAAATAATCCAGTTGATTGTATTTAAAAAAAAAAAAAAAAAAAAAAAAACTTGTTTCCCGAAAATTTCCCATTGCAAATTAAGAAGTTTTTTTTTCCTTGTTGACTCAGCAGTAACATAATGCGATTGAGTTATTATTTTAACATTTCATTTTCCTATTTTAATTTACTTTAAACTTATCTTCCTAAACCTAATGGTCTCCATAAGATACAATTATATATTGCGCCAATCGTGAATACAGATAACTCTTTCTTTATTAAAAGAAAGGTGACACTAACAAGAGATCACAATGAGCAATAAAAAGTATTTTTAATGAAAGGTCATTACTGGCCTTGAAGGCAGTCTCTGTCCTTATTTACGCTCAAGTATTAAAGCAATTAAACAATATAATGATACGAAAAACCATAGCATCCAATTAGATTTTTATCATGCTAATAAATGTTTAAAAAAAAAAGTGTGGTACTATCGTCCTCAATATTTATTATTATTTTACACTATATTTATTATTTATTAAAGTAATTATGTAGTAAGTTTACTAATACGTAAGTAAAGTTTACAGTTAATTTTTACTTAAACGTAGAAATTTAAATTTTCTCAAAGCATGTAGATTTGTGAGAACTCAACTTATTATTTGTTTCTACTCCTGCATGTATCTGCTATGTATATTATATAATGTTGAAAATACTTAGAAAATAATGAGAAAATGTATTTAAACAAAAGAAAACAATAAAAATTATTTGAATACTCAATGGAAAGAAACTGGCTTTATAGATTTAGGCCAAGGTTGGAACAGTATGCATCAAATAAAAAGCTTTTTAATAATATTGACTATGCAATCCTGTCAAAGGGTTATGAGAAGTTAATTCAACAAAGTAATTAATTTACAAAAGGTCGTGAGGCTCATCATTGTCTTCCTCTGAGTAGCACACTTTGTTTTTGTTTGCTGGTAAAAATAATGACAATATTTTCGTAATTTAAAACTGCAATTCTTTGTGCATAAAATAAATATGGTCCGACTAGAAGTAAAAAATTTGCTGTTTTATTGAAGTTACATATTTTTCAATTTTAAAACTCTTTTAATCGATACTACAAATAAATGTGTAATATTATATATTGACATGTAAGGAAATAATAAGTGAAGATAGATTCTATATTTATGAATGACGCGAATATTTATACAAGCCGAGGCGATCTGCTTGAGTTTGCATATGGTTTCATGACGTAATGAGTGCATGGAAGATGGGGGAGAAAAAAAAAAGTAAGTGTAAGTCATGTGAGCAAGCGCCTGGCAGGACTTGGAAGTAGGCGGGTGGGTGGCAAGGTGACTCGACCGCCACATAGACAAATATTACACAATCTTTGTGAAAACAAACTTGGCGCTCGCTCACTCGCTCATAGCATAGGTACATACAGTACAGTAAGTTCTGTATAGGTAAGGTACTGCAGATGTGTACGTATGGGCACATCAGTCCAAGGTGTTTGGTTTTAGTTTTACTTCTTAATTTGTACGATTTGCTAATACTTCAACGTTTATATAAATATTATACTATGCAGATATGATGAAAGTTATAGAAATAGATGTGTCACGTAAAATAGTATTAATGCACTGACCTAAGTATAGTAAGGGCTACCAAAACTTCTACAAATTAAAATCGTGATTTAAATATGGGTTCATGATAGTATCATTGTTATTGGCCCAACGACATTTATTTTGCCTTACTAGATTCCTTAATCTTAATATATCAACTATATTTGTAATTTATATACATTATTAAATAATATTTATATTATAAATCCTGGATCAAACGTTATACTAATGGTAATAGTCCATCAACAGCGACTTCATCGCGTTGCTATAAAAATGTATAATAACTCAATATGTATGATGGGTAATTTAATAGCAAGCGAGAGCTAATTGATATACACATTCTCTCGTAGATACAGTACGTTTATTACAGGTATTAGGCGCATATGAGCTCCTGGCAAGTATTATGAAGATTACTAGTACAAGTAAAGGGAGATCAAATGATAGCCGCTGTATTTTGTTGCGTGTCAAGTGAGATTTTAACACAGCAATAATAATGACGACATTGCGATATAATTATATGTAGGTAAGCAAGTACGTGTATATGTACTGTACAGTACATACATGTCGCGTTTCTCATTACTTCCTAACCCGGAGAGCAGGTATAGCTAGCTATTAATATTAACTTTCACCCATATTTTATGCAGCTCTAGTTTCTTGAAAATACATAACACACCAAACAGCTAACTTCAGATTACCATGCTTCTCTATGATAAAAAAAAAAAAAAAAAAAAAAAAAAAAGTATTATCCGAGTACTTTAAATTTTTTAATATTGTGAAAATTATTTTCTTATATTTTGAAAACAAATTCGATGATCCAACAACAATAATAATTAATTGTATTTAAAACTGCAGTAATCGAGCTTAAAATAAAGTATAGGATAACAACATAAATTATTTTCATGTCTAGGAAGTGGATCGTAATAATTGTTTAGTTCGTAATAAATGACGTGATACGCCAAAATCGCGTATCACGACAGAGCGCTTATAAATATATTATAATACTAAACGTATATTTTTTTTTTCCATGACGTCGGTGGTATACAGTATGTGGCTTATAACAGATACGTGGCTATAATAATAATTTAAAGAGGTCTCTAATACCATGATATTGATTGTTGTGAACTGTACAGAGACAAAAAGTAATCTTTAGTACGTTTTATATGGATGGTTTAGCCGGTCAGCTGGCATTGCAGACATTAAAATTCAGGGTCACGTGTAGTGAAAAGTAGTATAGAGTCAATATCCATCGCTGCTCATAGAGTTCTTACTTATATACAATTTGTTGTATATTGTTATGCGGGTATATAGCTGGTACTTACGTATATTATATACCAACTTTCTGCTTTTTTTTTTTTTTTTTTTTTTTCCTTCTTCTTCTTCTTCTTATTATTATTTCTTTATTCCAACGCTTGCATCCGGGAGTCGAATGTTTTATTATACATACAGTACTTATTGACTACAGGTTTGGCTGGCTATAGTATCCCTACGTCAGTTCCAGACTTATATCTTGCATAAACTTACTTCGAGGATAGCGGCGAACACTGCACCCGCCAGCAATGTGTAAATTGAAAAGACAACAGAGATGAAACAAAATTGTAAAGAAAATCATCCGAATATGCTTAAATTCATAATATTACAACTGCTTTATAAAAACAAAAATTACACTTTTTTTCCCCACTAAAAATGAATTATTAAGTCAATTTTCATCCATTCTTTTGCAACCAAATTAATTCAATTTAATTTATTTTTCTGTCCCTCAGTTATTTGATTTGAATGTCCCTTCTCTACCTTTTCTTTCCAAACACATCTTGCAAGACGTTGTAAAAATTTTATTTACGTTTAAAATTAACACGATTCATTTTTGTTCCCCCACTGCGATATTTTCTATAATGCAAATACAAGGCAGGACGCTGGATGGGCCCACATACTATAAAATTAAACACACTTTGTGGTTATCGCAAACTTGTATTATTGTAATGGATCTGGGTTACGCGGTGTGGTGACACGGGTAGGTCACGCTGTCATGTTCAATTACATTGCTTTTCTAAGTATCGCACACCAAAAATAATTTTATATATATTCATATGTAATATATTATGTATTCCATTAGTGTCTTAAAAAAAAAGTTGCTGCAACGGTACTTTTTAAAATAAATATACAATACGCTTTACAATGACAGCAATATTATAGCCACGCATTCTCATTCTCTAATCTTATACACAAAAAAATGATCAAATCTATACCTACAGAATTAGAGGGGAGGGGAGGAGGTGATTAATAACGTCACACTAGATATATGTTTAGGAAATTCCGTTGCTCTCGCATGGTACTAAACGTTTCGTAAAATATCAAAGAATATTCCATTTTCATCTTTATAAAAAAATAATTCAATTTCAAGGGGAAAAAGAAAATGCGTGAGCACATTATCTCCGGACATAGGCTCAACTATATCGTATTAATTAACTAACAATTTAATTAACAGTGAAGGCTGAAAGGGACGTGATATTGTAAATACATATGAAATCAAATTGCAATTAAAAGAAGAAATAAAAAACTTAATGGAAAGGTTAAAAACCATGTTACTGACTGAGCACGAAAGCAAAAGTGAATGTGTCTTACACTACACACTACGTAACAGACACAGAACGCACTCTAAAATTACTACAGTATATAAACCATATTTATTCATAACAATTGCGTTACAAATCATTGTTAGCCATTATCATGCAATAGTTTATTCTGTAAAGTATAGTGAAGCTCTTTAACAGTGATTGTCTGTTAAAAAAATATAATAAAAAAAGACACATTCATTTTTTTTTTTTTTTTTTTTTTTTTTTTTAAACTAGCAATAGATTGATGGTCGGTGGCGGTACATACATCCAGTTCACATTTCAATGGTAATGAAATAATAATTGGTGTCATGAACATAATACGTTACTTTAAAATCTTCAATACCATACATGCAACCGGAATTAACTTCTTCTTAGCGCTGCGAGTTTTTCATGAAGAATGTTTTAACGAATAAGAAAATTATTATTTTTGTTCCGAGAAAAAATTCTTGTTGTTTCTGATTACGCAACGGTAACATATTTAAAGATTATATAATATATATATATATATATATATATATATATATATATATATATATATATATATATATATATATATATATATTATAATTATATACATATTATATTATATATTGCATGTAAATGCAAGGTACAATCTTGGAAGTGGAAATTGACGTTAGACATTAAAAACCATTCTTATTATGAAACGTCCCTTTTGCCAAGAGGAAGGCTGATGTTTTGTGTAGTATACACATATAAATGTGTGAATGATAAGAGTTATCATAAGAGTTGATATCATGATCCGGCCTCGAGGTTGCTGCATCCTCGCGTTTGCTTTGCTTGTCTGCTTTGCCTTGGCACCATGTTCGTTATTAGAATCGTGATAACAACTCTATTGTCACAAGAATATTCTGACTAACGTAACATAAGCACTCTCCAAAGCAAACCTGCAATATGCGAAGAAAGAAGGCACGGAGGCCATAGTACTATAGCTATACACAACCATAGTAATATAATGTAATAAATAATATTGAAATGTACACCTTTTTAATGTAGATACGATATGTTACTAAAAATACAAATGGTGACTGAGAAGTAAAATTTAGGGAAATACGTTAACTTAGGGACCTGTTTAAAAATCAATACGATTCTTAAACTTTAAAAATTTTACGAACGGGGAAGAAGGGATCCTTGCGTTGATAAGAAATACTTCATACAATAAAAAGATTACATTAACTTAATCAATAAAGCACTTTTTGTTTTATCCGGAACTATTGTTGACTTCAAAAACGCTAAAAATATGTGATGCTTTGGCTTTTCATGTGTTGTTCCAGTTATTACATTTTGTCGTTTCACATAAAATCACAATGCGGTTGGATAAAAGCCATTTTGAAAACACGCAGTATCGTTATATTTACCGGGATCTTATATTACAATAGAATTATTATGAATTTAAAATCCCATTATATACGCATGTGAAATAAATAAATAACTAAATAATAAAATATGCAACAATTCAACCAATATAATAATAGAGCACATAAATAAATAATTTATTTATCTATAAATAAAATATTATATAGTAGCACGACATAATATTTATAATAGATAAGAAGTTACAATCAATAGACATTTTTTTCTACATCCTCCTTTTATTTTAAAATTTTTACAGAGCAGTGTGTATGAATATAATATGTTGTTACTGCCTATACATTTCTAAATCAATTTAAAGTTCTTTAGGTAACAGAAGAAAAAAAAAAATAACAAAGATTAAATATTTTCTCTAAACAACGAGATATGAAACAAAAATTAGCTTTACATATCTTATCTTTTATGTTCTGGTCTTATCGAATAAATATATATCATCATCAATGAATGCAACAGTGGAATATCTTTATACCTCTCACAGATACGTCAAAAGTTGGCACATGTAACGCCGAATCTAAACAGGCGTGTTCTGCCGACTTTGTTAGCTTAGGCAATAGATGATTAGGAGTACTGTAGTACTTGAAAACATAGGCAAGTAAATAAAACTTTCTACTTCCGGATTGTCAATGGTACACTTATCTAACCCCCATCACCGAAGTTATCGTACTTATGCGCAAGGTTGAAGTACAAGAAAAAAAAAAAGTGACGAAGAATTATGATATTATATATATTTTTACTTTTACTACTAATTTCTATCTACCAATGATGTACGTACACAACGATTATCATGAATATCAAGTGCGCTTACAAAATAATGTAGAGAGCAGCAAAGCTACTAGCATAAATACATATTATTTAATGCACTCTCAACCTACTTCTTACCAAATCATCATCCGACTCATCTTCCGAGTCACTCGACTTCTTCAGCTTACGTTTAATCTTTTTCACAACGTTTTCCGACTGGTTTGTGTCAAGCATGCACATTAATTTATAATTAATAAGTTAATTATCATCATGTAAGTTTAATATTACAGCCCAATCCTCCTCTTTACTAATAAAATAAATTTACTGTTAATTACGTACAATAATAACAATAGACTAGAATAAGCATTCTATATTATGATTTTTGTGTTTGTTTATTGTCAATTTAAACACATGATCAATTACGGCAGGAATGAATAATCAAGCTTAGCAAATTCAAGGTTCAATACTCGATTGTAATACACGTCGCTATATTAAAGGGATTGGGTAACAGTAGTTAAATACATTAACAAATCAGCAAATCATGGGTATATCCATGGTATAAATATATATGTATGTGGTATACTATGGTAAAACACACATATAATAAACGAGTATATCCATGGTATAATATATATTATGTATGTGGTATACTATAGTAAAACACACATACAATAAACGAGCTAAGTTTTTTTTTTTTTTTTTTTTTTTTTTTTTTTTTAGCTAGGATTTTATACTTCTGATATCACACATTTAAGGGAGTAGGGGACCGACGTCGGCCATTAGACTCAAACTTTTATCGGCAAAAAAATCTGAAATTTTGCACAATGATACTTCTGCTTAAGACAATTTAAAATATATAAAATTTTTGGGGGGTCACCGTGCAAATTAATTTTATATGATTTTTTGAAATTTTAAGCCCATAAGGCATAATGTTAATTTCAATATTTTTTTTCTTTTTTTTTTGGACGGTGACAAATCTTGAAATTTTTATCACGGCTAGGTGTGACCCTTAGCTACACAATGATACCAAATTTAGACCCAAAACACGAGCTAGTTTTTGAGATATAAGGTCGGTCCCCTACTCCCTTAAGTGAAAATGAGGAATTAAAGCTTAGATCAATTGTCGCACCTAGTGCAGTATTATTTTTTTATTTTTTTTTTTGTGCTATACAAGAAAATTGTTAACACGAACTAGTTTATCGAATAAATTATTGTAAACAAATGGTCAAAACAAATGTGAAAACTATGATTTTAATATGCAGGTGTTTCTTTAGTTTTATTTTATATAATATATATATATATTATATATTTTTTTTCTTTTAGTAACAACGATACATACAAGAAGTAATATATTATTATAACTCGCGTGTGATTTTATTAAAAGTTGAAAGGAAAATAATTCATAATAATAAATCAACGTCATGATCATTTGTTTATATATTATTATATATGCATATATGTACTTATTTACAAAATTTGAAAGTTACAACATAATTCTACTCTACATAGCAAAAATATCTTGAGATTTAAATTACGTAACATTGCTAGTATGGAAAGGGGGAGGGGATTCTTCGTGATGTAATTTCAACAACAAAAATTGCATGCATGCTCCTATGGCAAAACTAAAGATGAACAACTAACTATGCAATACATTGTAGTTGCAGTTTCTACGAATACGTGATTCCAAGCTTTTTTTTTTTTTTTTTTTTCTTTCTTCCTATTAGCATACAGAGGAGATTGCATATTGAACAAAGAAATAAATGTTAAAACTTAAAATATAGGTTGACCGAAACTATTAAGAAACTACTCTCCATAACAACGGTCTAATAATTTTAAACTACTCAATAAGTTTTACTACTGAACAAAATTAAATATTATATACCTCCACTCGAGGTACAAACCGATCCAAGTTAAAAACAAATTTCGTAAAAATATCCACTAAGCTCGAGGCTTAGTAACAGTGCTTAAAAAAAAAAGTTTAATAATAAATTTTCGATTTAGTAAGCCAAATTAAATTAATAATTTCAATTTACAGTAACGTTTATTTACAAAATAAAATTAATCTAATATAATAAGTTAATTAATAGGCCTGACGATATAACTTACAATTAATTTAAGCACCAATGTCCAAAAAGATTGCTATAGAAGAAAATTATATTGTTGTAATAAAAAAGTTTAAAACCGAATGCAAAATGAAATAAAAAACAAAATTGATGAGTGAAAGACGAAAATGAACTGGCCTGCCAAATGTTTACTTAGGTCCATTTCATTTTATGATGTTGAATTCACGTGTCAAAGTATCAGATGTGCGGTAAACAGAACGAATCTGCTTCAAATAAAAACTAACGATTTCAACACTGAAATACAGTAAATTGATAAAAAAAAAATAGTAATGTGCAAAAATAAAATGGTTACTAAACTTAAAAAATAATTAAAAAAAAAAAAAAAAAATGAAAAAGAAATAAAAATAAAGATAAAATTGATTTACGAATTGGTTTCGCGATTTATATTTTATTTGCGCTTTAAAAAATATTGACAATAAAACATTTAAAAAATTATTATAAAAAAAGCACCTAAAGAAGTAAGGTGATTGCGCGTATAAATGACGTAATTATTGCGGCATATCGGTCTGAATCACGAGGTCACCTGCGACTAGTCATATTACCCAGCCTTGTTAAACTGGGACCTATACAATACTATTACTCACGCGGGACACCTACCCATATGACATACAATATGGTAGATCATTTATCAATAAATACTCAAATTAGATCACAACACATTCTCTACTGTAATCTTAACTCCATCTTAAAAATAAGCTACTGAAGAAGGTATTTAAGTTTGGACATTTAACATAAAGAGTTATTGTTGACGAAACATTATTAGTAAATAACCTAGACAAATAATAAGAATAACAATGTAGTAATGCGATCTTTACGAATCTTAATCCTAAATGATAATAATAAAGTATGTGATAATAACATTTTTCGTCGAACGATCTGTAGACAAAGTAATAATTATTGATCAGAAGGAAACTTACTTTCTTGTACAGCTTGATCCATGTTAAGTCTCCTTTACTATCAGTGTATTGAAGACCAAAGAACCACACCTCGCGGAGACCGATGGTCTTGACCACCTGGTCAAATAGTTGTTTGCCAGTGGTGGTCTGCTGGATCGCGAACTCCAGCTCCGCGTCCATCGTCGTAACCCGCACGTTCATCTGGAAGCACAAAATCAGCACATAAGTTTTACTCCATGAAGCCTCACAAGTCTTTCAGCAACCCTAAACTAAACACACTCACAAGTTGCAACATCTCAGTGTCGATGTATTTAATAAATTGGAATGATCTCGTTCGGAAGACAGTAATAACTATTATAACAACGGATGTGAAATTCTTGTTTGTGTCCCCCACCTCCTACCCCTTCTCTCCCCGTTCCAACCATTCATGATAATGAAAGTGTTACTATAGTCAAATAGTTTTCATTGATTTCCAGCATGTCACACATGATCGCGATCGTTTACAGATAAGACCATGATATTCCTATCAGGCTTTCTTTGCCTATTTAGCGACCGCTGCTGCACACATGGGTCTCCCAAATGAACAACTTCGTCGAGAGGGCATTACAAATCCTGCAGTGTTTATACATGTTGGACACACAACATACCGCCGTTCAGCACAAAGCAAAATAAAGATTTTTTCACACAAATTTCACTGCTCTCCCCCACCCCCTTTTTTTCCCCCAATAAAGTAAAGACAAAATAAACTGAATTTTATAAGACTTCCTTCAGCTGCCTTAACATTCTTTAGCTCTTTTGCTATCCCCAAGTCCTAACTGTGAATTTACACATTTTCAGCACCTGTCCAGTCATCGTTATCACTATTACACATTTTATTATGAAATTAATGAATATTTATTTATAATTTATAGTCTCCATAAGACCGTTATTTTTAGTTGAACTATATTTACCTTTTGATTAGTAGTAAATTAAATAATATTAATAAATGCTTTAATTTGTACGTAAGCAAGTCTTACAATTATAAATTAGTCAATATTTTTTCCCCGATATAACAAACTTAATTTTTCATTCTTTTTATAATTAAACAATATAAATATTATATGTATGTATAGAATATTATATTTTTGTCTACTGTACATTGAAAAAATATAACAGTTCGATGGTTTTTGCTTGATTTATAATTAGAGACCCAACATCATTATTATTGTCAATAACTGCATCATTTATAAATGCAAATTATATTTATTTACCATAAAATAAAACTCTTAATTAGTATGAAACGGAACGTGGATACATTAATTATTACAATACTGTAATTTATTGTACCTCAATATAACTCGCCAGTCAATATAATTATTGTGTACTGTATATTAAGATCGAACTATATCATACTTAATAATTATTATTATTATTGTTCTCATTTTATCCAACAAATGAAACCTGACCACTGCCAGACAGCATGGGAATGTGATGCGAATACATCATTACTATTACGTATGTCCGAGTAACGTGTTTGATGTAAATTGAATTTATAGGTGCAGTGTGCAACAAGGAAGAGTTCATAGGCGTTAGCTGGTCATTGCGGTCACCCATCCATATCTCTCTACTCTCACGCCCTTAGCCGTGCAATACGCAATTCAGTTGATACTACATACATAGTACACAAATTAACTAAAACCTTTGGCAAAATCTTGCAAAAATAAAATCTCAATTCACAACTACATTAAAGAATGTGCAGCGTGTTGTTAACTTTTATTATATAGACGCATCGTTATAATGGCCAGTCTCGGTCAAATTTTTTAGAAAGCTTAAATATTGATGTAAGTTAATTACATTTTTCACATGGAATTTTTGCAAAATAAGTTAATTTTAGAAATAAATTTAATCAAGGTAATACACAAAATACATTGGTTGTATAACAACTTCTTTACGGTCAATCTGCGACTCGTTAGTGCAGCATCTTTAAACAATTTCTATTTATTTTCAAATTTGCCAGGAATAGTAAAAAAAAATGTCACACAAGAAATGTTGACATTACCTGTTCCATGGATATTACAAGGTATCAAAAAAAAAAAAAAAAAAAAAACATGACCTTCTCGAATCCAGTATAAGTTGAGGGATAACTCAGCCCTTGTTATCACCAAGGAAAACATGATAAGATTAGGGGGCTGCTATAGTCTCTTTATTTGGATGTAATCCACACGTTAGTATATGAAAGGAACCGAAAGGAAAATTTATTAATAGACTTCATTGCAGTATGAAGATCATACGGATAAGCTTTCTTTGTAGTTTGTACACAGAAAACAATACATTTTATGTTGCGTAGATACTGTGTATTGTACGAACGTTGAAAGAGGCCATCATGGGGTTTACTACTTTTAATTCTCGGTACAAAGAAAATTATTTAAATCGCTTGGACAATAAAATACATTGTGTTAGGAGTATATTAAGTATTAATAAAATGCTGCATTACTTCACTTCTTCATTGTTGCATTGACATTATATATCACGTATATTCTTCTATTATATTATTATTACATAATTTTACTGTTGAACCTAACATAATTACAGTTCCTGGGTATAGTAGACAAAATTCTATCCTACCATTAGTACCGGTTATATCTCAATTTTTAATTCACGTACAAAGCATTCGTATATAATTACTGCTTAAAGGAGTTAAACTAGAGCTAGCAAATTCAGATAAATGTTTATTTTTTTATATCTATTATACGGTACACAATTAACATGACTGCAAATGCAGCACCTAATTGTCCAGTGAAGTGAGTTTTTATTATTATTTATTTTCCAATCCCGAGTTAAAGGTGCGACAGGAACATTTGTAAAATAAATTCCATAAGTGTAATATTATTATGTCGATCAGTTGACTGAAATTGACGAGCTGAATTGGCAATCTTGTCTGGCACCCTACCTTAAAAGAAAAATTATATAAAAAAAACTAAGCAATAAGACACCATTATGCAAATAATATTGAATTGGGTGCATTTGAGATTGGGTTTAAATATGGTCTATAGTGCTAATTTCATATTTCCTTTCCCTTATTTAATCTAGAAGTACCCTTATTACTAAAAATGTGAAAAATTAAATTAAAAATAAAGTTCATGTAATGTCACTAATAACAGATTGTATTTACAAAATTATACTACATTATGTTTTTATATAATAATGCTTCACAGTGTGAAAAATGTGTCTTTTTCAGTTTATATTAAAATGCTAAAATTATTCATCGCTACTCCTTGCAACTATTTTACAATTATTATTTTATTTTTGTTAAGAAATCATGGTCTCAAATTAATAAGCAAATTTTACCTCACCAAAATTTCGTGCGACTTGTATTGTGTAAGACAAGAGCATAATAATCATATTTCCCGATACGTGCTTCACGCATTCTATGTGTGTTGGAATTCGGAAGGCGCACGATCGATGGGATTGTTTTGTAGCAGTAAAGTTACTATGGAATCTACATGAACATGGCTAATGCTGAACTGTTCAAAGCGTGTGTTATATTGATATGTGCAGCTTCAAAGCACCTGTCAATACAATTATGACTTCAACTGACATAAGGGTAAGTGGTGTTCACACTATGTAATAAAACATTGTTGACGTAAAAATTACCATAACAATATTTTAGGAAATATTTTCCGTTGCAATACACACACACACACACACAATATATATATATTTTTATAGAATTCATACACACACACGTTTGAGTGTGTCTTCTTAATTTTATATCATAGTGAGAACGCCACTCATATTATACAGTTCAACAATTAATTATTGCTATACTTTTTAAAATATAATATATAGTTTTTCTTGTAGGAATAATGCGTATAGTTATTACTGTTCTTATCATATCAGTATAATCCTCGAAATTACAATTTTTAGTCCTCAAACTGAAGCTATGAAGGTCTGTGGAGCAAGAATCTACGTCATAGCTTGTATTTATCAGAACTGCATGCAAAAGCAAAAACTGCCTTAAAAATTGCTCGCTAGATAACACAATTTCTAAACTTTCCTTGCTGAAGAAAATTGCCATTAAATTCATGTTCGCATTTTTCTATTACACGTCATGGACGACTTAATTCAATAATTGATCACGACTCTCCGAACTCTTTGAATATTATGTGTATAAGTTAAAACTAATAATCATCTCAACTCCTGGATTACTGTTAAAATAAAATGTAAAAAAAAAAGCAGGATAGTTCTATCGTTATGTTTACAATTCCAACTATTATACGAGAATCATTCATATGTTTCCTATTTTAATCAATGGCTTAATTAGCTGTCATCAATAAATAATGACGGTTATATCTCGTCAAGAATTAATGTTAAAAAGTCATTTTGGAACAGTGTTTAGTGTTTACATAAATATAAAAATTCAATATAAAAATTTACTTTGTAGACAAAAAAAAAAGCTCTTTAAACTCTCCGCCGAAGAATAGGAATAAAAAATAAAAAAAAATAAAAATGAGAAATATGGTTGTGACCAGCGCTTTTTTTTTTTTTTTTTTTTTTTTCCGCAATTGATGTTTTTGTGATTGGCACGAATAAATTAAATAGCTCAAAAGTGGTGGCAGCTATGTTTTAATAGTGACAACGAGATGTGCCAAAAGTCAAATAACTATTTCAGTTTTGGAAAAGTCATTACGCAATTTACACCGGTTTGCTTTTGGAAAAGTAAAAATATCCCAATCGAAACCTTGCGTTTCCTTTCGAGTTTTTGAAAAGTTTTTGAGCAACTGATGCTTTGCTAAACTTTTGCTGTTACATTATAATAGTCGTTTGGGAAATACATTTTCACTTAGTTTCTAAATGTTATAAAAAAATAAAAATAAAAATAAAAAAGGAAATATTTATTTTTATTAATACGCGTATGTGATGGCCCTTAGCTTTTTTCAATATCAATTGAAAAACTTAATATCGGAAAAGTTATATCTTGTTTTGATTTAAAGTCTTCTCCATTAAAAACTACATGAGCAACTTTTTTACTTGGCATTTTTTCCATGGTTTTGAAAATATGTGGAGTCAGATGTTAGTAGTTGCTGACATATTTAAAGTTATATAAGCAGTTATATGTATATGCTGTGGTAGATTCTTATACGTTTTGCTTGTAGTTTAAAAATGTAATGGGCGGAACGCAGTGCTCCATAACTGTTAGATAGAAGATATACGAGGTTACAAATTTGCTATTTCCACTGTTCCAAAAGCAAGTCGGTTTATTCTGCGCAACAATTTTTCCAAATTAGCAATTAACCTTTGACACATCTCAAGGTCATTGCGACTATGAATATTAAGTTGTGCTCACTTATATAATTATTAATTAATTATTATTACTTTTTTTTTTCGATTCGCAATGACAAAGAAAGTATAGCGAAATTTTCCGACCAAGGTACTTTTCGCAACATCACAAATCTATTCACTTTTTTTTTTTTTTTTTTTTTTTTTTTTTTGTTAAATACCTTTCCCTTGGCGAGTTTATTGTACAAAAATGGTTAATCAGAGTTGAAGTTCATTTTCATGGTGTCTTGTTATTTACTGATTCAGATGAGATCATGAAAAGTAAGAAGAAAAAAAAGTCAATATTACGAGGCATCTTTGGAATAATTTATTGGGCACCTTGACTTAAATTATGTAAGTGTAAATAGTAAATAGTGTGTGTAAGAACCATGGCAAGAACTCTTGTGTTGGCAATGACGTAAGCGCAAACACTTCATGGTCGGCCTATATAGGCAAGCAAACCGTTGCCATCGCCGCCGCCACTTGCAAGAAAGAAAGCTGCAGATGTGCAGTAACCGCCAAGAAAATTAATACGAGGAGGGGGAGGCTTAAAAAAAAAGTCTGATCTTTTTTTTTTTTTTTTTTTTTTTTGCATGTATTTGCCCTTGCGAATCTACTTGTAACATCTAAATATTCAGACACCCACACAAGACAATAAAATTACCAATCACAAGATGGCAACTCAAAGAGAGCAATTCAAAGGATACGTACTTTATTAACTTTCGGGGCCTTTATAAACTTTAATTAAAACTAATGAAAGATGATTAGCTTTTAAAAAAGATAATACCCTAATTAATTAACATTTTTCCCACGCTTGCACGAGCTCTATACAATGAATAAATTGCCAGTATATTGCTTACTGAACACAACACAACATCATTATTTATGTAGGTCTAAATGAAAACACACGTATTATGTATGACAAGCCATTACCTGCCATTTATTAAGTGACCGTTATACTTAACTAACTGCAATGTACTCTTATCAAAGTGGAACATTGACACGACGGGGGAAAATATTGCATGAAAATAATCATTTGAATATATTTTCACTTTTGTGAAATTCTAGTGTCACCAATTTCCAATCCGATCAATGACATTCTTTATACGTCCTACATTTTAGATACTCAATAAACCCTCTTCTATCTGGGGGGGAAAAATGAACAAACAAGTAAGTTCTAAACGTAAACGTCTGTTGAATGGGGAGGGGGGATCTGACTTCTCCTGACTTTGCCGGTCGTTCAAGTCTCCGAAATTTATTAAGCAAATGCAATACAGATTACCACGTTAGAGACAAATGTAATAAAAACTTCAAAAAAATCTAAGACTAGATTGCGAACAATGAGTCATCACGATTGCATGCATGACATAACTAAGAAAAAAAAAATGATTCCTCCGATAGTAACCGCTATGCTTTAGACATGAATGACGTCATATTTGGTGGGTAGGCATAAGGCTGCAAGAGAGAGTCATTTTTATTTTTATTCCTTTTCTTTAAGGGATTAGACCAATTCAAGTGAAATAAAGCAGATGTGTAAACAATAACGCATACAAACAAAAAAAAAATCTCTCGTAACAATTAAATTCTTAGAATTTGCAATTTATATCGTAATAATAATTGAAAAAATTAAAATGTCAGGGCAAAGTAAGCTAAAAGGCCGGCTGGCAGGGCGAGCGAGTCAACCAACAAGCCGCCAGCCAGCTCACCCAAGTCAAGGTTGCCTGTTGCCTATTTACACCTGTGCTTATAAAATGCTAGGTGTCAGTGAGTACCCATGGAGGCTGCGTTGCCTGCAATCTCTCTCGGTGATACTTCCATCACTCAACTCTCTCGTGAAATCTCTAAACGTCACAACGGTGAGACACACCATTGAATGACACTGCAAATTTAAGTCTCAGGGACACATGGTGCACATCCATTTTCACCTATTAATTCGGCTCAACATACAATGCAGCGAAAATAATACTCATATATGAATAAATATCCAAGATGGAACCTGTACATTTTTCACAAATAACAAAAACACCAAATAAAAAGCATAATTGATAATATGAAATGTACGACCATTTCTCTCTTTCATATATAATATGGCGAATCAAATAAACTCTTCAACTATGTATATGGAGGAAAAGGATTCAAGTGCAGTTTCTGCAAAATTTTGAATCTTTCAGTGTATGATAGCTTTCCAAATCACATTAAAAATTATCGCACTACACTATAGATGTAATAACACTTTTGAGTACACAAATATTGGATTTTAATGGTGGATTTAGTAGATAGCTAACTGAAGTTGTGTCCAGACCACAAAACGCATTCCCATTATGATCACATGTTGGCGAGATGGGATGAAGGTGGTAAATCATCATTATACCGTACAACTTTTGTTATGGTGTAGGTGGGTGTGTTACAGTTTCACCTACATTCATTACTCGAACAAGTTTTTACTGTTTTATTGATGAATAGTTGTATTAATCGCATGTGGCATAAATTGAACATTCTATTTGTAAAAGTTTCAGCACACAGTGGTTCAGCACATACATACTAATGTACATAAAAATGCATATGTACTTAATTCGTTTATGTAACCATCGTTGCATTTTGTAAAAGAACGTTGAAGTTGAGAAACAAAAATTAATATATTATGTACATTAAAAAAAAAAAAAAAAAAGCATTGAAACGTATGTAACAACAAATTACAATTGGGATTGGCTGACGTAGTCGAGGTAACGATACCGGTAACGCTCTCTTATTCAGCGTCTTGTTACACCAAAAAAAAAAAAAAGTTACGAAGGAATCAAAACGATTTTGAGACCCTGAAGAAGTGTAGTATTTTAGAGTAAAATTATTAATTACTTCTTACCATTTTGCCGCCCGCAACCATTGTTCACCGGCAAATCACTATCACCTCTGTGCGACACAATAGACTGGGCGCAACTGCCGCTATTTAGTCGCTGTGGAATACACGGGAATACAAACGAGCCGCTTCGCTCACTCAATGCAATGCAATGAAGCAGGCACAGGCAGCAAAGCAGCCTAAAGCGCGCCAAGCGTCACTCGCCGGCAGTTCAGTACAAGTACAAACGGATCTTTTGGTGCCACTCCTATCTTTTGACTCACTCAACGCAACCTACCAATCAAGTTTCTCTTTTAGTCCAGTTCACGAATCATGAAATTACCCGCGAAATTTAAAAGTTTTAAAATAAAATCCCCCCTTCCATGATCCTTTACAGCTGACGCATAACCTTATGCTTCCTTCCCCTTTCCTCTTTAAAATTTAAGATATCAGACTAACCGCGATCAACGGTTTTCCGTCCGCTTCCGCGAAGGATCACTCTCGATCTTCAGATCTGATCATCAAAAATCACAATAGTGATTTATGATTATCATGATCACCATCATGCAATATGCAAAATTGTTTTTATACATTTCATAAAATAGTCACTGAAATCAGTGAAATCGATAGTTTTTTTTTTTTTTTTTTATATAGTATTGTCAATTGTATTATCAATGATATTGTCAACACGATTAATTAAAAAATATGACGAGATCTGGTGTAATTTTAATATACAATATGAGCTACGCAAATGTTTTTGAGTTTACCTTTCGGTACATTATATAAAAAAAAAAAGAATCTTAAAAATTCTTGTTATGTTTGAGTCTAGACGAATTCTTTTGTGGTACCGAAAGTAAATATAAAAAGTTCCTTAATACAAATACAATAAGCCTAATGTAAAGAACCGTTTGGATTTACCATCGGTACGCACAGGAACAATATTATTTTATTACTTTTTATTTGCAAATGAGCAACAAAGCGTGGGACAATAATGATCAATTTCCTTGCACTCCTATATAATGTTGAAAATCTACAAGTGTTGTTAAAAATTTCACTTTTTTTTTTTTTTTTTTATTATTATTATTATTATTTTTTTTTTTTTGCAACTAAAATATTTTTGAAAAGTACAATTGTTTTTTCAAAACATCTATGTATTATTTGAAAGTAAAACTTAATTTATTTGTAATTATCCAATAATTTTCTATCTGGTTATTGTTAAAAAGAAACAATATAACTATAAACACCTCTCTGCAATTACGAATAAAAACAAACTACATGGCAACATGAAAAGTTGCCTACCTTCTCGAACCCCCTTCCCCCCTCCTCCCCTATATATCATTAAAATTTTACTAGTTGGCCGAAAAAAGTTGTTGTTTTCCTTCTAGTATGGAAAGAACTGAGGCTCTGAAAAATACCCCAACCAGGAATGGAAGAGCTGCGAAAAGAAAAAAGAGGAGGGGGGGGGGGCTCTAAATGCCGAAAGTATGAAGCAAATTTTGCCAACGATGAGTAGATTTTTTTTTTTTTTTTTTTTTTTCCTGGGACGCCAAAAACTATTGATCAAAAATACCAAGTACTTATTTTCAAGTAGAAGGCCTAAATCTTTTCTCCGGTGGATTTGATATGTAAAAATTTAATATACCTTGTACAGGCAATGTGAGATAACATTTTACTTTACTGCCATACAGAATACCATGTTATAGCTTCATTTCGTTAGTTCAAGTCTCCATATGAATTCATTGTAATCATATGGTACCGTAGAATAAAACTTTATACCGCCGAGAGTCTGCACAACAAGTTTTACATAGTGAATATGAAATATTTTCAGCGATAATTAATTATCAGCACAAAGTTGCATAATTTTTTAGTTATATATTAAGTAGATTAAATCCTGATATATTATGTATATATTTTATAGAGGTTGTTTCTTCATTTAATGAAAATATCTTCTTATTACTTGGTTGGATATGTCATCTTCTAATCAATAATAACTTAATAAATTTTTTTTCCCAATAAAAGTACTAATAAGTGGTCTATAATTTACAGCATATATAAACTGAGCATAACACCACACATTGAAATTATAAGTATACCATTTGTTCGTAAAATGTTATGGAAAAGAAAATATTATATATAATAATTATATAATACGAATTTCACATTTATAATTTAGATAATTTTATATATAGTTGGGGATTTTTGTGTAAATTTGATCCCGCGTATTAAGCTATACTGTACTACATCACTCTACAACTATTTGGAATTTAAAAAACCTTACACCCCGAAATTATTATTTAATTCGTATTTTTTTCCCCCATACAGTACTATTTTCATTATTATTTCGACTTCACAACCCCTCTGCAAGGACAACTATGGATACAAAGAGGTGTTCTGCATAACTAACAAAATCCTCTATCCAAAATTTCCGTTCCTATAACGTTACAACCGTTTTTAGGAGTAAAGGGTGTATGCGGATGACGTCATATTTATTGCGCTTGGTGGCCATACTGGAGTAGTGCATAACATTACTCAGCATAGGACAAACTTCATTTAAGCCAATTTTCTTTGGTAAATCGTTTAATTTTTTGTTATTGTTATTTTCTCACATACTTGATATACTGTACTAATTCAACATAATGCAGCATCAATGCTCTCAAAAATATTGCATAGTGTTTTTAAACTGGCAAAATGATTTTTTTTCCTATACCACCCATGTTATTGAGTTATCCAACATGGCGTCGACTTTAATATGAATGAATAGACCCTATAAAGTTAATAAAAAAAAAATTAAAAAAAAACGTTCTGCAATTTATTTCTCTCAAAATAGCAAATCTACACTACATCGATCCATTAAAAAAAAAACAACGATGTAGATTGTTATAGATTATAAATTATATTGATGATGGCATCACCATGGCATCACACATATTTGGCGTGCTTATCAGTAACAAACCTGTAGTCAGTTAATTTGACGTCACCAAGCTTGTGATGTCATCTCTACATATACATAAAAAAAAAAAAAAAAAAACGTATTGTATGAAGTAATAAAATGTTATTATATACACGTTTTCCATCATACATTCTACTTGTTCTGCGAGATATTCTTACTTTGTCTGCATGTTTACATCTAACGTCATCTCATCACAATATATAATAGCCATCTTTTACATTCGTCATAATTGGTATTTGCGAGGCAAATAATTCTTGTGTTGTCTTGTACTATTTTTAATCTTATACTACACGTTTAATGAATCACTCCTATGCAGATGATTTCATAATAATTATTATTTTCCTTCAGCTAGAAATACACGGATATGCAACATGAATAAAATCTTTTTCTATATAGTACAAAATTCGTGATTTTTTTTCCTGTTAGACAAAAACATAAAAAAATATATCTTTTTTTTTTTTATTTATGAAATTAAATTAGAGAAATAACATTATTGTGCAGTTTTCGAATGTTTATATTTTATTAGCTGGCGTTATTTGCATCAATTATGTGTATATCACCGATTCACGCAATTTATTATGATAATTTGATCAACACAAATCGTGAAGATGTTAGCCCCAAGATGATTCTACACCCACTTTTACGTCTTTGAAATTGGTCCATAAAAAAAAAAAATAAAACGTTTTTAATAATATATCATTAATTTTAATCAACGTGTCAAAAAATGATTTACAACAAAGAAGAATTGGTTGTCACAACAGCTGAAAACAATAAAGGATGGAAAATAACTACTTCTCACTTATCTTCAATTAATATAAGGTTATTTGTCAAAGCGTTATTGTATCAACGTCACTAAAATAACGAAAGGCCATCAACGTCTACTACAGTATACTGATCATAGCCTCGTCGTCACAAATTTTAATAATAAATAATGATGGGAAAGCGAATCGTCGCATTATATGCATTTGTTAAATGATATAAATGAGTAAATATAAATTCTAAATAAGTTATGGAATAATATAAATATGCCAATATTGTACATACATAATGCAATTAATTAAAATGATGTTTAATTTTACAATCATTTTGAACTTTTTTTTTTTTTTTTTTTTTTTTTTTTTTTACGAGGCATTTTGGACTTGTAAATTATACGAGAGTATTTCACGATAATCAGAAATATGCGAAATAATCTTTGTTATCTTTTTACACAAAAACGTTATCATATTTAACTGACACATTTTAAGCTATTAAAGATCTAAGGATTTCTCCTCATGAGTTATGTTATGAAGTACACTTCTCCCTTCCTATTCTCATTTCATACCGAAAAGCACTGTATTGATTGAATTCATTGTTACATTGTTACCATTTATGAATTATAAATTAAGAAGAAAAAAGTAGCACTTTCAGTATACGACCAACTTATTTCAGTAAGCCACTTTGAATTAAACCAATACGATATATTATAATAATGTTAAATAATTTGCAAAATTTCCAAAAAAAATTGCAACTAAATTGCAACTTTAAAAATAATAATAAAAAATGCAGCAAATGGCATAATATATTATGCTGTGACACGAAATCAAGACAAATCCATCGTCATTGGGTTGAACACTACTCCTGCAAAAAAAATTACCCTTTATGACATAAAAAACATAAGTTAGCATATTTATGACTTTTAACGTAAGATATATTATTTAAGCAAAATCTGAGGTGCTATAATTCCGATCGTTGGTGTATTGAAATAGACGGACTCATATTAAAAGTACTATAATACGCAATAATGTCACGTAGAAGTAATAAGTTGAAGTAATGGGGTTGAAAAATAGGAGTGTATATGCAGAGAATTCAGTTTTTTGAATCCCTAGTTTCGTAGTTTTTGAGGAAACGCAACGTTTGATATACATGTACCGAATCTGTTATAAATTTTTTCTCGATAGCCCAAAATCATGTAATTAAGAAATTCCGCCTCTTTAAATTCATTTAAAAACACTTACAAAACCTGATATTTTCAATATAATATTATATATATATATTTGGAGCATATTATTCTTATTTCCTTTTTTTTTTTTTTTTTTTTTTTTCATTATTATTATTGCATTACCAATGCTCTTTGATGTTTGTTTTTTTATTAGTATTATTATTATTTTGAATCGTTTCATATTCATCAATGTTATTAGTTTTTAAGTTCTAACCATGTTTGTGTTAGGTGTAAGAGTGGGCCAGACATTTGACAGGCCAACTAAACCTTGCCCTTTCAATTTGACTTTTTTTTTTTTTTTTTTTTTATTTAGTTAAATAAACACCAACTGATTTATTTAATTAATATTTATAATAATAAACCATATCATTTATATATAAATAATAATAATATATATTTTATGTATATTTTTATATTTATAAATATTTATATTAATTATATATATTTATATTATTTATATGTTTATTTATTTATTGAGACTTTGTTAACGCAATGCTCCATGTGTTGTGTACAGCTCTTGACATTTGTTTGAGAACGATTTGTATAGGCAACCCGCAAGCACACTGATATCTTTATGAGAAAACGCTGCGGCCGCCGCTGCCCCGTTCTCAAACTAGTGGCCAGAGATGTACATGATGATTTTGCCATAAGACAAATAGAGTAAAATATTATAATAGCAAGTGTACGGTCATTTTATACTTAAAAATAAATTTCCATTGGCATTATGGGAATAACATGTATATTTAAATGGAGTTTTGCGTCAAATGAAATCTCCATCTGCTGATTGCATTGTATGGCCATATAAGCGCCAATAGAATTTCATTTTTAAGTAAAATGAATGTACAGCTCTAGCCAAAAGTTCCCGAAACGATTTGGATAGGTAACCCGCAACCACACTTTGTTATGAGAAAACGCAGCGGCCGCCGCTGCTCCGTTCGGGAACTTTTGTCCAGAGGTGTACGTAAATTACTTACATGTAAAAATTATTCAATAAAGTGGCAAATTACGTACAAAATATAAATTTTATGCTATTGAAGTTCGGTGAACAATAAATTAATAAAAAATATATGCAAATAGCAAAAATCTTTCGCTCTCTCTCTCTCTCTTCAATGTAGCATAATAAAGAAGTACTATTTTATGCAAAATTAATGTATGGCATAGTTTGCATATACGCAACAGCGTTTAAAAATTTAACAACACTATTTCAATGCTGTATACGTATAGCGGCAGCGACGAGTCATCAATCAGACGCAGGGTCCTACTAAATTTCTATCCTTTAGTATTGTAGGATGATTATTTGAAAGATTTTTGAGAAAACTACTGCAGTTGGAACCAACAAATTTAAAGCCATAAACCACATAAAAAAACATGTGCTTTTTAATGAATAAACACGAAATGGGATCTTCAAAACTGTTGACTATTTTTACCAGAATGTTAATGTAGCCCCACGAGAGAACGTGAAAATACTGTAAAGTATGCAATTTGCGTGACTATTCATGAAAATGACGTCAGAAACATGCAAAAATTAGTATGAAAATGTTGTGCAGGTTGCATAAATTGAAATTTCTGGTCACTGCTACGGAGTTACAGTTAGGTTTTGAGACACACTAAAGTTATTTATGCAAGTCCCATCAAGTGTTTTTTTGTGATTTAAATGAATGTTTTTCTCTGGTCTATTCCTTTAAATAAGTCACACTTTAACATGTTTATGCTAATAAAAGTTCTTTTTACTGAATCATTTAGAAATCAAATTTAAGTCCATTACTACAACTATCAAGTTATCCAGTGAAAAAAAAAATGTATTTTTTTTTAACCCTCATGCCCATTACAAACAAAAGCTATGAAGCAATTTATGCACTACTAAGTAGTTCAATTAACTTTACGTAGAGCAGTATATACTGTATATTATATAAATACAAATAATTATTTTTAAAAAAATTGTTATAATTCTATTAAGTAAATATTGCTAGAAATTTATAAAAAATAGATCGCTGTTAATACATACTTCATGAAGTCCGACACCTACTGACATTTATTAATACAAAAGATTATCGTTAAATGTTTACGGTGAAAAACATAATCACAAATCTTGAAGAAAACAGTTTATTGAAATTAAATTAAAAAATACAGATGAAACACACAGTATACAAATTATAAATGAAAAAAGGTACTGAAAGATGAGAAACACAAATTAGTAAAATGGAGATTCTGTGGAAATTATCCTTCTTTTTTTTTTTTTTTTTTTTTTTTTTTTTTCTCTCTCCCCTCCTTTTAAGATCTGCACCATATAAAAAAGCGCATCTTTAGAAGTCATTTTTATATTATTAATATTTTTTTTCTTTACATACATATTATTTTAAAGGTAAAATTTGCACCTTATAAAGTGCAATCTCAATGTTGTTTATATTTATTCATTTTTCTTTTCTTTTCTTCTTCTTCTTCTTCCCTAATTCTACTGTCAAAAGTCATACATCATTATTATGGTAATCATCCCTTTAACAGTATCAGCAAATTGCTCGTAATATCATTAATAATATTATTATTTTACATAATCTTTTTTTAAGAGTAACAAACAGTCATTTATTTTGGCAAATATGGTCCACAAATTTCAACGTTTATTCATAAAAAAACAAACATGAAAGCAAAATATTTCACCACATAAGCAAATATTTAGAAGCTGTTTGCAAAAACTTCTCAAATTCTTTTTAATGACAAGTAGTTGTCATCCTAAAATTAAACAATTTTTCATAAAATTACACTTATAGCACAGAGTATCTGTTTATTTATTAAATACAATATATTTTTTCTTTTCTTTTTTTTTTTTATAACTAGGGGACACTGATGAAAGTAAATCATCCTGGTTAAGGACGATAAATTTGAAAGAAAAGCATTGTTAAACCAACAATGGCCTCGCCATAACAAAGAAAACTCTTTAGTTTGGTGAAACATCATAGTTTCTGAGTTGGTAAGGACTCGCTTCATTTTCTCTTGGTGCTTACAGCCAGAAGATATGTAATTTATTTTTATTTATTATTTACTTATTTTATTAAGAGGTTCAACTGGTTTAACAATGCCTTTGCTAGTTGGTTCTATACTTTTCTTACAAATATACCACAAGCAAGTTACCTATAACAATAATTTCTACACTTTATTTGTGATAATTCACGTATTAACTAAATAAATGCATTTTCTTTAATAATTATAACTTTAATTTTTAATTTAAGAAAAAAAAAAGATAGATAGATAGATAAGGAATTTACACCTTACAAATTACAAATCACGATTTTCAGTCCGCAGAAACTAAACAAAGCACATATTTCTGCGTAACATTCCTAACATCACAAACATGAAAAGTGGCAAGCAAAATAAAATAATGCAGCAATAACTTGCTCTGCATCATTAATAATAAACTTCATTGCAGTGTTAAGTATAAGGATACATCTTTCCCATTATCCCCTGGTGGGGGTGGGCCAGAACAATGTTAATATATATATATATATATATATATATATATATATATATATATATATATATATATATATATATATATATATACACATACATATATATATATATATACACACACACACACATCATTATTATTTTAATTGCATTTAAATAACTTGCTTGAGAATAATTAATTAGTTTAAAAAGATAAAATTAAATTAAACATTTTTTTTTTTCATTTAGTTTGATTTAAGTACAAATGGCACTTTTTTTCTTACTCTATATTAATAACTTAAATGCCGTATTCAATTGTTTATGACTATTAATATTTTTGAATGGCAATCAACTTTGGCACAATATCATTATTAATAGATTGCTTTAAAATACAAACTTATATTAATAACCATAGGAAATAAGCAACAATACGAACATCAAAGTTTTGAGACTCTTGATTCTTACAATAATTCAAATTAATATATTGTCATCAATTATGATTAAAAAAATATATATTTTCACAAAGGTTTAAATTTTTATCTAGAAATTTAAAAAAAAAAAAAGTTACATTACAATGCAGCAATAATTCTAATGTCATTTTGAAACATACTCCAAAAATTAATAAACGCCAAAAAGTTGATCAACTGACTAAAAAAATAAAAAATAAAAAGTACTGGTATGTGATCACATATCTTTAAATTTTTTTGGTAAAAGCTTTTCTTGTAATTATCTTATCCTAAAAATGCCCTAGAATGATTATGCTCAATTTAAATAAATAGCTTCATAATCATGAATGATAAGGTAGGGTATATTTTCAACTTTGCAATATCATAATGAGACATTTTATTATAATCATAAGAGATCATCAGATATTTGGTTGAAAATGATTGTTTCACATTAAGTATTTGTATACACACCAAGAATTTTGAAAATGGGTAAGGAAAAAATATTCAAATTAAATAAATATCTCTGAATATGCCAATATTTAGAATTCAGAATAGAATAAATGTTGAGTGGCACTTGCCACACAATTATATATAATATACAACCCATTTTCATAGTAATACTATAGTGGTAATAATAGAGGTAAATCTTTACAGGAAGCATCCTTTAAGAACATCAAAGTTCTCACTTATCATTTTTATTTTTTACTTTAAAAAAAAAAAAAAAATAAAAAAAAAATATGTACTCAAGAAGCAATATCTTTCCGAGTATTAAATCTGATTGCATGCAAATTTCCAGTGTTGTAGTCAATCACCCTTTTTTTGATCCGATCATGATCCGATCACAATCATTTTTTTAAAAAGAGGTCGATCCGATCACCAATCTGATCAAAAGATGGTGATCGAATCAAAAAGAGATCGATCGACTACAACAATGCAAATTTCATGATGAAGCATTATAATTTCATGCAATCAAAAAAGCCCTAGTTTTTAATTTAGGGCAAAAAAACATATATAAAAAAATTGTGATGTGAAATATTCAAATATTAGGGTTAAGCTCAGTGCAGTATTATATTCAAAATTAAAGAGGTTATTTATTAACATTAATACAAGCACTGTCATTAGTTGAGCATTATGAAATTAATTTTTCTTTTTCTTTCTTTCAAAATGGAAAGATTACCCTGTGTCCATATTTCCAACACATTTTACATATATGTTCTAACTTTCATGCCAATTTAACCTAACCCATAAAATTTAATTTACAACATAATATGAAAAAACAAAATAAAAATAATAAATAAGTAAAAGTAAAAGATATAACCCACAAAAACAAAAATAAACACACAATAGTAGAATGTTTTACCCCCCCCCCCCCCCCCCCCCCCCCCCGCTTCTAAAAAAATAATCTTTTGATGTGACTACAAGCTCTTTGAAATATAAAATTTTACTCTATTGCCTTACAGTAATAGCAAAGAATAAAATTTTCAATTACTCTATGATATGTACTGTATACACAGTTTGGCAATGATCTTAGGAATACATGTATACATGTGCAAAAAAAAAAAAAAAAAAAAAAAAAAAAAAATGTCTGCACGTTTTTCAATAAAATTAACATAAAAATGCAAATATTTAAAAGAACCTGCAAGCTTCCCCATTGAAATAAAGATTACTATCTCTCTTGAACAATTTTTTTTTATCAAAACGCTATT
Organism: Ecdyonurus torrentis; assembly: GCA_949318235.1. Taxonomy (NCBI): domain Eukaryota; kingdom Metazoa; phylum Arthropoda; class Insecta; order Ephemeroptera; family Heptageniidae; genus Ecdyonurus; species Ecdyonurus torrentis. The sequence continues at coordinate 22,705,584 of OX439127.1, forward strand.
ACAAAATCAATATCAAAGCAATATTAAATTCAAGGAAGAAGAAGAAGAAAAAAACTGAAGTTAAGATGCCTATTTAAAGGCGTAGAACACCTTGAACAAAAAAAGTTGTGTGAAATCCTAACAAACTTGATTATCAACTTTGATTTGGCCAAAGTCATTGATTTCACATTTATTTTCCAAAAATGCCACTGGCGGTCACAGACGTCAGTGACTGCCAGTGGCATTTTGTGAATGGAAAATAAATTAGAAATCAATGACTTTGCCCAAATCAATGTTGATTTTCAGGTTTGTTAGGATATTACACAATTTTTTTGTTCAAGGTGTTCTAGGTCTTTAAGTAAAGAATAGAAATACTAGCAAGGGCCTTAACACAGTAGAAGTTCTAAGGAGAGGTTAAGGTCTCATGTAGCAGAGTTTAGTTTAGTACCACATGAGACCTTGACCTCTTCATTGAACTTCTACTGTAGTAAGACCCTTGCTGGTCATTAGCTGCCAATAACTGGAAAATTTTCTAAACCAGGGGGTCTGTTCCGTAAGGCTCCACAAGAAATTGGGTATCGAGAAAGGGGGCGTGGCTCAAGAGTTCCGTATAATAAACAAGTGAGTTACGCCCCCTTTTTCAGTACTGAGTTTCTCGTGAGGACTAATGGAACAGACCCCCAGGCCGAAAAGAATTTTATAGTTGTATGTACAAGTTTTAGACAAATGAAAGGTAACCATTTAAACATGTTGCCATTTGGCGCGCCTCATATTTTATTTGGAAACGATATTGCTACGTCATATCGATGCTTCCGTGTCAAAAGAGAGAATCTGCACTTTCCACCAGCGCGTCAAGTGGAGTATCTGCACTTTCCACCGTGGAACATCTGTAATGTTAAGTAAATGGCCACTAGTCCACGCACTGTGCTGCGTGGAAAGTGCAGATTCTCTCTTTTGACGTGGAAGCATCAATCGATCTTCTTGTGACAAGATGAAGCTTCAACACTTAACAATTTCCAAGAATGACTGATCTACACTTCACAAATTTGCAGCTACCTGGAGAATTCACACCTGTTTTACATAGCAGAAGCTCCAGGGAGCCACAACTTTGTAAAGTGTAGATCGTTAATTCTTTGGAATTTTTTTAAGTGTAGAAACTTCAATTTGATGCAAAAAGATCGATATTCATGTGTTTCGTCATGCGCTCAGGCCTCCGGTGTAGCGTTAGCCAGCAAGCCAAACCAGCCTCATGGTGCATGTGAATATTACATAATAATATAATTTCCAAATTAAGTTTGAGGCACGCAAAAAAAGCAGCATGTTTAAAGCCATAGACCACGTAAAACAACATGTGCTTTTTAATGAATAAACACGAAATGGGATCTTCAAAACTGAAGACAATTTTTACCAGAATGTTAATGTAGCCCCACGAGAGAGCGTGAAAAAACTGTAAAGTATACAGTTTGCGTGAAAATTCATGTTTATGACGTTAGAAACATACAAAAATTAGTATGAAAATGTTATGCGGGTTGCATAAATCGAATTTTGTGATCACTGCTACAGGGCTACTGTTGGGTTTTGAGACAAAATAAAGTTATTTTTGTAAATAACATTAAGTGACTTGTGATATAATAGCTTATTTTTTTCTCTGGTCTATTCCTTTAAAAGCATAGACAACATGAAAACATTTGCATTTACATAACAAAACACTTGATGGGACTTACATAAATAACATTAATTGGTCTCAAAACCCAACTGTAGCGCCGTAGCAGTGATCAGAAATTTTCAATTTATGCAACCCGCAGAACAATTTTATACTAATTTTTGCCTGTGTATGACGTCATAAACAGGAATATTCACACAAATTGCATACTTTACATTTTTTTCAAGCTCTCTTGTGGGGCAACATTTACATTCTGGTAAAAAATATCATCAGTTTTGTAGATCCCATTTCGTGTTTAGAACATGTTGTTTCAATGTTTTCTATGCCTTTAATCAGTCCTTAAATCAGTCCTAAGTTATCCCTGGCTAAAAGGAAATGGATGATAGCAAGAATGCAATGCTCGTCGTACAGCTATTGTTTTTTCTTCGTCCGTGTAGATATATCGCATTCCCAGCCCTTGATTCAATGCATCATACGGATAGTTGTTTGAGAGAAGGGCAGAGAAGTTGTGTCCATCGTTGTTGAGCATCTGCTGCCTGTTCTCAATTTGATTACCAGTAGGTACAATCATGAGAAAATTGTCCAGAGATTCACGATTATGGTGTTCTATAACTTCTTGGTGGTAATCTTCAGCAGGAGTTACAAAACGAACAGGCTCATCTGTTTGAATATCTTCATTGTTATCAACATCATAGCGAGCATGGTTTGTTGAGGGACTCTCAACCTGATAAGATGAGTGTGGCTCTTGCATATATGTTGGTAAAACAGGAAAGCGACTCATGTCAATGTCATTGCTTGACATTGGCGTTGGGCCATTTTGGTCCCAACGAGTTGGGCGTCTTGGTCTTCCAGAATTTTCTTGGCGACTGCCGCTCTGTGGATTATTGTTCAAATGAGGCAACGGAGGATCATTCCTTGCACGAGCAGCAACCAAGTGTACCTCTGATCTCAAATAGTTGGCGTTGCTTTGATTCTAGAAACAAAATGAGGGAGGATACACAATCAAATAGGGATCAATTCCAATTAAAGTAACATTAATTATATGTAGTCATAATGTGGGAACAAGTTTTATACAAATAACAATGGTTTGAATTTTTAACAGAATAATAACTTGAACTGCACCACTTCTGTGCTGTTAGTAAAATATAAGCCACTAGTTATTAGTTTTACAACAACTTGTAACATTAATGTTCTTTTCTTAAGGGAACACTTTTGTTTTTTCAGTCTATAGGCCTCAAACTCGCTCTATCAAACTCATATACAAAGCTTAGTTTAAATTTTTCCCAAAATTATGATTACATTAGGATATTCACATATTTTAGCCCGGACACAATTATTGCAACAACTATAATACAAGAAGGAAGACAGAAATTATCATTTACACAAATAGAAAATAGACACAGAAAACATGCATTTGCCAATAGATTTTCATGCTTAAAAATTATTAACACTACTGTTTTCAAATTTTCATGCGACATTTAGTATAGTGATATACTTTAAAAACATCAAGTGTTACACAACTAGCAGATATCAACAACCAATACATTAAAACATATTGTTTTGTATTGCAACACATGAAGTACAATGGAGGCATTCCTGTACAAAATATATAATATCCCTCTTGCTGTGCCCAAAGGGCGTACTTGCATTTGGCTACTTTCATTCAAAGGGCGTACTTGCATTTGGCTACTTTCGTAATGGACAAAAATGCAAGCATACCTTTTGTAACATGACCTTGAAATGCAAGTATGCCCTTTGGACGCAGCCAGGGCGATATATGATATCAAGTTAAAATACTGGGATATACAGTATCATACATGCAAGTCTATAATTCCAAAACCTACTTCTTCCATTTTCAATAAAGTTGAGTTTCTTATAACTATCAGGCAAAATATCACCTTTGCTGAAAATGGAAGAAGCGGGTTTTGGAACTAGTAGACTCATGTATATATGTATGTGTGTGTGTGTGTATGTGTGTGTATATAATACACACACATAGATTTTTATATAACATTTCAATTACTTTTTAATTAACAGTTTATTTACTTATAGAATGAAGAAAATTAATATTTTTTACTGTAATTCAGATGAAAGTTGAAGAGCTGGAGGAAAACTTAAATATTGATGTGTCAAACTTAAGTTTTAAAAATTGTGACAGTAATAATATACAACTTTTAACATTATCCACCTTTTATAACAAATCAAAATATTAAATTTTAGTTTACTACGTGGCAGTCGCCTGAGTTTAGAATTTTCTATATATCACCTATCAATGCTACTATGGTCTACAACTGTCTCAGTATCTGGCAAGACAGTTAAATTCTTGTGCAACTTAGCAATTGGATCCTTTTATCATTTTATTGCAATCAAATCATTTGTTCTAAAGAGCAAAATAACAGTAAATAGGCGTACATTATAATCAAGCTTAACTACCAATAAATTTATTATTTACCACTAATATTATTAGTGAATTAATTTACTTTCTCAAATATGAAGGCATGAGAGAAGAATGTGTAGGTTTATAGCATTATAAAAAATAGTAAGAATATGTCAGGGGTGCATTAACTGCTAATATATTAATAACTTTCTTTTAAATGTCAAGGTATATCAATTATGCATAAAAAAAAAAATGAGAGAACTAATCAAAAGTATGTGTTAAAAAAAATGCATAGAGCAAATATAAATATGTAAATGGAAATTCTAAAAATGCCAAGGTAAAATTTGCTTTAATTAACAAAAATGTACATTTGCCTGATGAATAGAAAAGTGTGCAAAAAAGATGTTCATGAACAAAATGTAACGTCCAAATACCTTTTTCTTTTTCCAGTATTTTTACTACAGAACTAGAGATAACTACTTTTCTACATTATACAGACCTTATATATAAATTAGGCAACAAATATTGCGGCTGATATATAATTTATACAGACCTTAAGTTTTTTTATAGCTAGATTAGAAGATATAAATAATTCGCTTTGATGGTTAAATTTGAAAATTGATGCTCACTCTCTTGCCAAATGAACTCATGATGACAAAACTAAAAATAATAAAAAAATTGTTGCGTCTTGACAATCATGTTGTTGCTATTATTGTTTCTTGATTTAATTGCATCTTGATGTCAAAGCACCATTTGAAGGGATGAATTCAAATATTTGTTATAACTTATAACCATTAAGAGTAATCAATAACCTTTCAAGTTCCTTTGTAGCACTATTCTGGGCTCTTATATACCAGATCTGTGCTGAGCTAGTCCAATTGTTATAAAACATAATTACACGATCAACAATAGTTATACAACAAACCTTATAAAAACATATAAGCAAGTGACATGATTATTTGATTTTACCACTTGATCATCCATAGCAGTAATAAGTATTAATGTACCTGTATAATTGCTTATTTTTAGAGCAACTAATGTAACAACACTCATACAATGATTGAGCAATGTATCCATCAGTGAATGCACTCTGTCACTATTAATAACAAAAAAATAATAATACAAAAAAATTGATTGGTACAATAATGTTAAAATTTCTGCCATTTATTAGAATAGACTTTGTAGACCTTGTCCGACTTCTTCTGACTATGTATACTTTGTGGAATTACCACTCACAGAAGTAAAACCAATTTGAGTATAACCTTTAAATTAAGCCACCAAGACTGCTGATACGTTATAATTCAAAATAATACGACCTTAATCAATTCAATCGAATGTGTTGTTTTGCTGTAATTTTTTTCTAAGCAAATATGATGTGGAACAAAACAACCTGTATGTTCAGCAAATTATATTTTTGAGCAAAAACTGCAGATCTCCATAGAATGCAAAGAAAATACATCCTATGGCACAGAAGATAAAATAATGCAGTGAACTGGTGCAAGTACAAAAGTTTACTATTACCTTAAAAGTAATACATTTAAAAAAAAAATTAAAAAACAAAATAAAAAACCTTAGCATCTTAACTAGCCTTCCAGTAACACACTTGTTCAAAGTTTGTACTCTCTCAAATGATGCAAACAAGGTGCCTTTAAAACAATGGAAAAGCTATTAGGTTTGCAGGCTAGGTACAATTAAAGTACAAGTTTCATTTTCAAAATACCTCATTTTGATATCATATTTTACGAATAATAACAGTTTTGTTATAATGGTTTGAAACAGAAACCCTAACTGTCTATCTGCTTTAATGCTGCTGTTATAATATACAATATATTTTCCAACTATCTGCCTACTGATGTTAGGATGTTACCCTATCATTTAAGCATAATTTACTTAGTTTTGCCAAACTGTATAAATCAATATCAATATATATCGATGATGTTGCAAACAATATGTGTAACTCGTATTTTGTCAGGCAAAGCAAAATGTGTAAGTTGTTTTTTGTCACGTTTAGCAATATGTGTATCTCGTTTTTTGTCAAGCTAAGCAAAATGTGTAAGTCGTTCCCGAACGTAATGGAGATGGCGCTTGACTTACACATATTGCTTCGCGTGACAAAAAACGAGATACACATATTGCTTAGCGTGACAAAAAACGACTTACACATATTGTTCGCAACATCATCGATATGTCTTCTCTATCATATCAAAACAACTCTTCTGAAGTTATCACAATCCGATGTGTGGTGTATCTGCTACAGTAAACCTCATACAGATGCACCACGCATTGGGTTTGTAATAACTTCAATAAAACCGTTTTGACTTGTTAGAGAAGAAATGTCAAATATGTATTTGACTGCAAACTTTAAGTTCTGTTGTTTTTGTGCCTTTAATGATGATCAACTTTATGGTTCTGTTATAAAATCAGACCAGAGTAAGCTTCAAATTCGCCCATATTGACATCTATGTTAAGTGTGATCAAACAGAGACTTGGCTCCTTCTCAGCATTTCACATCTAACACTGAGTGAACATACACATAAGTGCATACATAAATTGTTTGAGCCAGAACTGCTCCTTTTGACCATAATTTACACTGCTTTAGAAGTGAGCGCATTTCAATCATACACTTGTCCGATTGTTAATTATATAAGCAAGAGAAGAGAACTTACATGAGCATTATTGTTGGAATTTTCATGCAAATGTTCTTTTATGGTTTAGTTGTGAAAGAAAGCAAAAGTTTTCTAAAGTATTTATATTATACAGTACATTTATCTTATAGTACTGAAGTAGAATATCATTTTTTTTTTTTTTTTTTTTTTTTTTTTTTTTTCTTCTTTGCAAGTATTTGTGTCTTACTTCCAGTCATGGCTCTAAACAACAAACACTTACTTGCAAAATAAAAACATGGACTAAAAAAATTTAAAAAAAAAAAAAAAAAACAAGAGTAGGAGGAGGAGGGGGGACAGCATTTTGACCAAGCATGCATGTTGTTTATTACTATTATTATTTGTGGATTATTAAAATTTTATAACTAAAAATGAACACAAAATGCGGTAGAAAAAGAAGTAATAAGCAGGGTCTGGGTACAAATATCAGAAACACCACAACCAATTTCCCATGTCTACAACAAGCCTAACTGCAATACAATTAGTATGGATAAACATTTGCTCACTCCATAAAGCTGCCTCACTAAATCAATAGTTTTTTTTTTTTTTTTTTTTAATCATACATTATTATTATTATGTATTTTCTTAGATTACTGTTTTCAAAGAAAAATCAGTCAGCTAACTGAATAAAGTTTCAAATGTATCATACAAATAGTTTGCATTGTAAACACCATCTTTAGTTGCCAATCATGACACACAGCCAACTATTTGGAAATCCTGCATACCGGTATGTATACAATAAGCATCCATGAAGTAGGATCTATTCATTCATTTAATGTGCCGGTAGAAACAACAATTGAAAGATTGCAAGCTCTTAAGAATCAGTATTTGATTTTTAACATGGGCAAAACTCTATTAAGTGCCCAAACTTCTCATCTGATTGGTGCTGAAAGACAAAGCCTTCAAACTGGGTATAAAATTGATTACTTTGTTGCTGTCTTCTGTAGTCATTACATGGCAACTAACATGTATTGCAAAGCTTTTTTTTCTCTCTCTCTCTCTCCCCCCCCCCCCCCTCCCTCTCCATAACATCAAATAAAAATAACAATATTGACATCAATATCAGTATCATATAATAATAAATTGCAATTTTTAAGTATATTACTTACAGATTTTGGCATGATGAGGACTGTGGAACACCTTTCTAAATCGCTGCTCAACCCCTGTAAATAAAAACAATATGAGTAAAAGTGGAACTTGTTTATATGTCCGAGGTTTTAATTATGAGTCAATTGAAAGCTTATTATAACATTATATATATACCAGATAAGGGGGAAAAACAACTTTGGTTAACATTAAATGTTATAGGCTTAAAAGTATTACTGGAAGCCATGAAATATTTTTGCATATGGAAGGATGATTTCTTACCATATACCAAAACAAATTAAAAGTACAATTTTCGATCAGCTGTTGAATGCTATGAGTATGTTGAGAAAGCAAAATTGAACAGTATTGATTTATATAATATCACGTTTAAAAATAATAATAATAAGAAAAAAAAAAAAAGAAGTTAGAAAAGCAAATATGGCTATAGCAAGGGAATATAGAACAAATGTAAGCTGTTTATCTCTATTTAAAGAAAAAAACTCGTATTAAATGGCAACTTGAATATTTAGTGCATCAGTAATAAAATGAATGATATCTGTGTGTTATCCTGGATCAATATATTCTTCATGACCCCATATGACCTCTGTGGAATGAACCGTCTGCTTTATATTTTGCACGTCTCAACCCTATTTAAGCTCAAAATATGAATATTAGTTTGAAACAAATACATTAAATGACTACAGTACATATTTAAATGTTGGGAGGACAAAAAAAAAAAAAAAAAAAGTTAGGAGTAAGTTACCAAAACCTAAATTATAACTATCCAATAATACAGTATACATAAATATAATATTATAGCAACAATAAAACTGAATTCAGCAGTTCAATTCATAGTAACAAAGTTTTATGCTAATATAGTAATAATGCTAATAAATAGGCAACTTGTAAGGGCATACCAGTATAGTCTCTTATGATATGCATTTGTACATATCAATATTGAATCATCTGCACAATAACAAAAAGGTGTATTCCGTGCAAAGAAATGTATGTAATTCAATGAATCATATGTAATATAAATTGTACAACTTTCATAAAACTATGAAGCTTCATGCCTTCCTGTACCACTTTCAAGACAGGCTGAAAATACAATAATATACATACCGTATATATGTATGTATATCATATCACGCGTTTACATTACAGTAGAGTGTAAGTATGCTATTCTTGCAAACTGTATTGGACTTAATCTGAAAGTGAACTAAAGTTCACTAAACATTTCAAGTGCATACTTGGTATCTTCTAAGGACTTTCAATTGTATACATACCTACACACTATGTGTACAGTAACATACATATTATGCATACATACATTATGTATGTACATGTACAGCTCTGGACAAAATTTCCCGAACGGGGCAGCGTTTTTTCATAAGATAACATAGTGTGGTTGCTGGTTGCCTATGCAAATCGTTCGGAACTTTTGTCCAGCGCTTTACATTGTCATACATATACATACAAAAACATAAGGGTGACGAAAACAACATTCAACATCCCGACAGTTATTTGTTATTAATTAGCACAGATATAGTGTTATGTTCACCTTGGCATTACAGTTCAAGTTACTAAATCGACAATGAACTTTTCAGCGTTGACAGCTACTTCGGATACTTAAATACATGACTTATTTATGTATCAATGATAGAGAACAATGAAGAATATAAGCGTAAAAAAAATGGCGCCGGCCTGTAGGCATGAACTTACAGGTGGTGCGTGCGTGTCTATTAAATAAATTGCGGATTTCACGCAAAAACTAAAATAACGCTTGCATCTATTGTAACATCCAGCGTGCAACTGATTACTTATTTTATTTTCAAGATCTTAATTTCAAATGTGTGCTTTTAAAATGGTATTTTAAATAGAAAACAAGACCGGTTGGACAGGTTGAAAACAAAGTCTGAATAAGAAGAATATCAAGCAAACCTTGTTTTGTTTTGATAGATAAGTTCTCAATAATTAACTATTTTAAATAATATGTATACTGTACACTAATAAAGATACTTATAAATATGTAGCTAATTACATGAAAATTAAACACAAACCTTGGAAAGCTTCCCAGCAAAACGACTGACCACACACTACACAATCCAGACACAAAACCAACATGGAAGCCAAATGTGGGGGCGTGAGGGCGAAACGCAAAACGCGGGTCAAAGATAAAAAAAAACACACACACAGGAAAAATATGTAAATATATATCCTGTATATTAATGCTTATTATAAAAGTTTTTAAAAGATTAAAAAATTGTTAAAATTAATCTACATATGACTTGTTTATAATCAAAATTAAAAAATAATAGATGGTCAAATGACTTTGTACGAGTTAAATTTCCCATTGGCTAAAATCCAACATAAGGCTCTTTCATTGGTTACTTGTAATTGACGAGGTAACTTTTCAAAACTTTGAATGTTAGCACTCCTATCGCACTCCAATGATCGCACTCTATCTTCGCTGTAAGGGTCTATGCATTCATGTTAAAGTCGACGCCATGTTGGATAACTCAATAACATGGGTAGCATATAGGACAAAAAATCATTTTGCCAGTTTAAAAACACTAAGTAATATTTTTGAGAGCATTGATGCTGTAAATATGTTGAATCAGTATCTCAAAAGTATGTGAGAAAAATAACAAAATTAGCAAAAAATTAACCAATTTCCCAAAGAAAATTGGCTTGAATGAAGTTTGTCCTATGCTGAGCAATGTTATGCACTACTCCAGTATGGCCTCCAAGCGCAATAAATATGATATCATCCGCATACACCCTTCTTGATGCACTTTACGCGTTACGTCCTGTGAGTGTCCTGACTAACAAATGGCCATAAATACATCATCACAGATCACAGAACCATATTTAACTTACTCACAAAAATTTATGATAAATTAAATATATACAAATAGTCAAATATACTTATTAAGTTATTACAAATATATATATTACAAGTTACAAGTATATATTACAAATATATACAAATATACTCAAAAACTCACGCACTTTTAAAGTTGCAAAAAGTATAAAGCTCAATCGCAAGTTGCTCATCCAAATTAACTTTAATTACGTTATCAACTCGCATCGTCAATCAATTTCAAATAATTGTGAGTTGAAAAATTATCAACACATTAGACATAGAGTGTATTACTATTTTAAGTAATATATTATTTATATATATATTATATATTATACCCTCGTAATTGTAAAACAAATAACAGCTCGATTTATATAGCCACTTTTTGACTTCAGATATATTTTCCTTCTTGTATTTTCTGATTTTCCTATGATCAAAATTATACTTATTTGTTAGGTACTTAAGGTCAAGGTGTTTTACAGTTTATAAAAAGCCTATTTTGGGTCAAAAATTCAACTTCATCAGGCAATTTCGATTATGCTGAATCCTAAATAAAAACTCTACTCTACACACCCAGTAAACCACAGTTTTTCACAAGTAGTTTGCAAGTACTTTTCCGATGCAAGAGTGTCACTCCCAGCTCATGTGACGTCACTGGTACTGACATTCTTGCATCGGAAAAGTACTTGCAATGTACATGTGAAAAAACTGTGGTTTACTGGGCATGCACATACAAAATTTTCTCGTTTGTAAATTCAATTATTATCATCAATAAAATAAACACGTGATTATGACTCGATCATCAATAGTATATTTTATATGTCTATATTATTGATAATATTGATAGTATATTTATTATACCATATATTGCAAAAAAAAAAAAAAAAAAAAAAAAAACTATGCAATTATAATATGGTTAAAAGTTATATTGGGACTATATAGGGTGTATCCGCATGACGTAATATTTAATGCACTTGGAGGCCATACTGGAGTAGTGAATAATATTGCTCAGCATAGGACAAACTTCGTTTTAGGCAATTTTCTTATTGGAAGCCTGTTAATTTTTTGCTATTGTTATTTATCTCACATACTTGAGACACTATAATTCAACATATTTACAACATAATATATGCTCTCAAAAATATTGCATAGTGTTTTTAAACTGGCAAAATGAGTTTTTTTCCTATGCCGCCCATGTTATTGAGTGATCCAACATGGCGTTGACTTTAACATGAATGCATACACCCTATAGCGTCGAGGTGGAGTAATAATAATAAATGCGCTTCGATGCCATAATTGAGCGACGTATAACATTGCTTCCAGCATATAGGCTAAACTGGGTTTTTCGCTGTTTTCTTTAGAAAATAAGTAATTATTTTTGTCATTATTTTTCTCGCATATTTGAAAACCTAATTCAAATTGTTAACAGCATCAAAGCTCTCAAAAAAATTGCTAAGTATTTTTAAACTGGCAAAATGTGTCATTTTCCCATACCGGCCCATGTTATTTAATACTCACTTATGATATGACGTTTACTTTTTAACATGAATGCAACCACCCTACAATGTATTATATGTATTTATATGTATTTATGTAGAATGTATTATACATTCTAAGGTATTTCTATAGATAGGTAATCCAAAGAGAATAATCGTTATTCAATTTTCTGTTGCCTTTAATTTTATTTTATCCTGGAAGTTATATTTTGTTGCCCATTTGATCAATGTAATTTTGACCCGCAATACACGTCTCCAGCTGACCAGTACTTTTCAGCGGGAATCCTCTCTGGATTACATAGGTTATCTACTTACATTAATACATTCTATATACAATCTGTGATCTTAGATAGGGGGTTATTTTGAAATATTTGAAAAAAAAAATTATAAGGTTATAGACAGCAATACTATGAGTGCATCGGCCAGTTCTTAATAACAAAACAAATAAGGTAGTTTATTTTATGGCACGCATTTTACTGACAAGCCTTCATTATTGAAAACTTCTATATACAAAAACTCTCCAACGTATAGTGTGTGTGTGTGCATAGGCGCCGAGTTATATGCTTGGGCGATGCCCGAGCAATCATTAAAAAAAATCAGCGTTGCAGAGCAATCATTGAATTATTGAATCAAAATAACAAAATTATGCAAAATTAAAAAAAA
>OX439127.1:22723373-22725873 GCA_949318235.1 Ecdyonurus torrentis
TATAATAAATTTTCAATTTTGCAGTTATATGAGGAAAAATAGCCATGTTTATGAAAACACGTAGAATTTTATAAAAGAAAGTTTATTTCTATAGTAATTTTTATTATTTATGATACGATTTATGACAAGAGCTGTCAACTATACATCGTAAATTGACAGAGGAGATTAATGTAAATTTTTGTGTTCGTATTGTCAATAATATGTTTAGATTGATATCACAAGACATGCGCTCTAATAATTCTAATATCTGTTACATATGGATTTGATACTACACGACTGGTTATAAAATTAAGTACTTAAATCAAATTATATTATAAGTGATATATGATATTGATATTGGCTCATAGCCATTTTACTCACCGGATAATATAATTTTGTCAAAACATATCGGAATTAAATGTTTGTCTTAGAATATGGAATAACACTCTATACGCATTCGTCTCTTATTTAAAAACAATATAGAATTAAATGATCATTCTGTTATTTTAACCAATGAAAATATGAAGTTACAATATACTGTAACTTTATCATGAGGGGAAAAAACTTTTTTTTTTATCGGGCAGTTGTGACTTTAGGGAAATATCAAATATAAATATGTGTAGTGTCTATGTACATTATATATAGGGTGTATGCGCATAATTTTGTATTTAATGAAATTGGACGCTATACTGGCGAGTAATGAATAACATTGCTCAGCATAGAAAAAACTTTATTTTTGGTTATTATCTTTAACAAATTGGTTAATTTTATGTTTACTATTATTTTTCTCACATACTTGAGATAATAATTCAACCTATGAACAGCATCAATGCTCTCAAAATATTGCTTAGTATTTTTTAATTGCCAAAATGAGTCATTTTCCTATGAGACCCACCAATTAATCTAACATGGTGTCGACTTTAACATGAATGCATAGACTCTATTATAACATAACATATGTACAAACATATTATTATTTGTAATTAAAAATTACAAATAGAACACTTTCATATTATTGTATTTATAAGTCTAAGTAAATCCAAAGAAATGAATTCTCTTTGATCGACGTTTGATTACATTGAAAACATATAAATATGTGAGTTTTCGTTTTTGGCAAGTGTTCATGTGCTAAAAGACTGATTTTCACTGCTGTCTGCTGCACAGCTAGTCATAAACAAAACAGAAAAATAACATTTATATGATTTGATTTTTTATTTAAAAAAAAAAAAAAAACTAATCTTTCAAAAGACCGTGAATTTATTCCTATAAAGATTATAAGAGCTTACGTGTGTTGTCAATGAAAATCGTTCACTGGTATACACAATTAAAAAAATTACAATAATTGTATTGCAAAGATATTTATTCTATATTAATTAGGAACTGTACGAGAAAAAAAAATATATGTATATATATATATATATATATATATATATATATATACATATATATATATATATATATATTATATATATAGTTGATGATTAAAAAAGGAAAATATTACTATCTACTAATAATATTCCAACTACTATGCGTACTATGATCAATTTTAATATGTAGTCTAATATACTTTCTCTAGTAAAATCTCATACTCACGAGAAATAAAAATATAAATTATCTCTTTTTATTCTCTGGGGAAAAAAAGTTCAAATTTAATTTCAATAATTTGATCATCTCACACTTAAATCTTATATTTACAGCTTATTATATTATAACATTTTGTTAAATAAAATAAATTTTGCATGTATATTATCAATTATTGAATATGTAAAAACAATGCTTAAAATTGTATATGTTTATGTTAAAAATATATATTACTATTGTGGTCAAGGTTTTGTAAAATAATGCTGCCATGTCCTCACAACACCTTAATAAAGTTATTATTATTATTACTGTATGTATACGTACAGTATAATTATTATTACAGGCAATCGTTTAAAAATGCATCCTGCATACATATGCAACTATTTGAGCGTAAATAAAGAGCGGGTTGCCTATATATCACGGGGGCAACATAAACATGGTGGCCAAAACCTAAATCTATCGTCTAATATATCAAAACTTTAAAATGTGAGTGGAATGTTGATGCGTGTTCTTAAATAGGTTTAATTTGGGTCAATTAAAGAGAGAAAGAAAAAAAATGCAAAAAATGCTTTCTTTTACAAGAAAGAAAAAAAATAGCAGGTTTAAATTTCATTATTGAAAAAAAAAATCAAATTTAATATCAAAATAATATATTTATATTGTACAGCTTTTAAAAACATTGGAGGTGAACAATTTTACTGTATTGTCTAATTGTAATAATAATAATAATTAATATATAAACTTTATGCTCCATATATTTCCTTAAAAAAGCAATGGAATAAAAATATATTATTTCGGACACAAACATACAAAAGAAAAAACAAAGAAAAATGGAAATAAAATAACTCATCGCAATGAAAAAAATAGCGGGGAGGGGGAAGGGCACCAGTTTTGATAAAATAAGTAGTGCACAAATTCACGTTAACTTTTTTCTTTTCTG
>OX439127.1:22730873-22768590 GCA_949318235.1 Ecdyonurus torrentis
TATTTAATTATGTTACTATTATAAGAAGCTCTCGTCATATTGCTTACTGCTTCTAACGCATTTTAGCCTATAATAATAACGTATTATACATTGCATATCTAAGGGACTTGACGCCACATACTTTAGAAATATGAAAAAAAAAAAATTAAATGTCATGCAGTTATATTCTTTTATATGCAATGATGTTATAAAAAATCAAACGTAAAAATATTTTATTTCCAACCAAGATGAATCATTCTGCGAGGTTAATATAAAAGGACATTATTAACAATAAAAAAAGCTATTTTTTGAAGCATAATGCTGCATTATTGCAATATTATAAAGAGCATGTAAACTTTTTAATATTAAGGTAACTTAATTTATGATACACAATACAGTAAAGCCTTGTATTTTTTTTTTTTTTTTTTTTTTTTTTTTTTGGTACTGTGAATTTTTTTTTCAGCCATTTTATATAGAGCTTTGTACAAATTATTGATAATATTATGTTATTATAAAAGCTCTCGGCATATACTTACAACGTATTTTAATGTATTGTGTCGTATTATAAGGAACAAGATGTCATATTCTTTACAAATATAGAAAAACAAAATCTAAATGACACGCAGTGTTATATAAACACTTTTATATGACTGCAATGATATCATATAAAAAAAAATCATAAGTAATATAATCTTTTGCCTCGAGCCGAGTTGAATCGTAGTATGTGAGGTTCATTAGAAACGTCAAAAGTAAATTGCGTAATTTATGCTGTATTTGATGCCAATATATAGCATAAATGTTGCTAAATTGGAACAACATAAATAATTATGTTAAAAGTAAGAGACAATATTTATGCTATGAAACATACACATACATCTCTGTATAAACCTTGCATGCATACATAATATACTATATAGCATAAAAATAGTAATAAACTTAAATACGTTGCTTAAAATGGTGTAGCATAATTATTAATTATTGAAT
This sequence comes from Ecdyonurus torrentis, assembly GCA_949318235.1. NCBI lineage: Eukaryota > Metazoa > Arthropoda > Insecta > Ephemeroptera > Heptageniidae > Ecdyonurus > Ecdyonurus torrentis. The sequence goes on from OX439127.1 coordinate 22,731,837, forward strand.
ATTTATTTTTGAACGTGTATAATAGAAATAAAATAAGAAGAATTACAAACAAACAAACAAACTGGTTTTTGATATCTTCTGTATTATTATACACTGTTATAACGATCCGTAATTTTACAGGATTCTTACAGCATAAGTAACATAACGGAGAGACGCGCCGTTTTATTAAAAAACAGCGTTTGCTGATTTTGTAAATATTACCGTAAAAATACGGAAAAGTACGGTCAAATCGATTTATACTGAAACATATATATAATAATATAAAACCTGTTAACTTTTTGAGAACATTAGTTATAGCTTAATTTAATGATAAAAATACATAACAGAATTGAATGTTGTTGTTTTTCTACACAAAAACTATTGACCCAGACAGTTTTATATACATTTTTTTACTAAAATAACAATGTTATAAAAATCCTTGTTGAAATTTATATGAATACATTTGAATACATTTTATTATTATAAAAACTCTCGGCATCTTGCTTCCTGCTTACAACGTATTTAAGCCTATTTTTCCGTATTATATATCTAAGGGACCTGACGTCAACGTCATATATACTGTACTTTAGAAATATGAGGGAGGGGGGTGGTTGGGGTGAAGCATCCTTAAATGTCATGCAGTTATATTCTTTTATAAATGCAATGATGTTATAAAAAAATGAAACTTAAAATCTTTTATATCTAACCGTGTTGAATAAAATACAGCGAAAAGCAAAAAATACTGTATTGTAAAATACTGCGAGGTTAATTCAAAACTTTATACTGGAAAGAAAAGAAGATTTAGTTACAAACAATCTATAGTTTTGGAAACATTCTTCATTATTGCAGTAATACAATCATATAGAATGTCTAAACTTTTTAATACCATATTACGTAATTTAATTTAATGATTCAATAAAAAAAGGATCGGATGTTTATTTATTTTTTATTTTTTCTTGGTTATTAATTTCTAATTCTACTAACAATAATGATGTACAGCTTTATAAAAAATATTGATAATATTTATGATGAATATATTATTAAAAGCTCTCGGCATCTTGCATGCTACTTACTACGTATTTTAACGTATATATTATTATATTGTATTATTATATCTTATGAACCAGATGTCATATAATATATATATATATATATATATATATATATATATATATATATATATATATATATATATATATATATATATATATATATATATATATATATATATATATATATATATATATATATATATATATATATATATATATAATTATTTATAAGAAAAAACCTCCTCAAAATTAAACACAAAAATCTTTTCCTCGAACCGAGTTGAATCATATAGTCTGTGAGAAAAGTTTATGAATATTATATTATGTGTTATATATATAAAACTACAGTAGTGCGTGTTACATTTTATCACTCCACACAATCATTTATATTCCATTCTACTCATTCTCATGCAATCAATATAATGAATTCCAACAATATTTTCAATGTGTCATAATATAGAAACTAAGAATTATATAGGAAATCGTTGTAATTTACATATCAAAATGATCATGACATAATTATTCAACAATCTCGACTTAAAAAAAAAGAAGCCTATATTAACTCTCGCTAAACTTTCTGAATAAGAAAAAATGTGAGGTTGAAATGTTTTTATAATATAATATAAAAAAAAAGTGTTTAAAATAGCATATTTATTATATTATGAGCAAACTAATAAGAATATTTCAATAATTATATGCAAGTTAAAACATACGTATGTTTCAGATTTCCATGTTGTTTTACCATATGACCTAGTTTATATTATATTGTTTACATTGCACGAAATAATTTCAAATTTAGAGAGAGAGAGAGAGAGAGAGAGAAACAAAATTGGTTTGTAATGTATAACTAAAAAGTAATCAAGGAAACCTGTTACTTATTTTATATATACTGTAGTATACTGTATTATGAATTTTACCCTATACGTTATTAAGTTTCATCATATAGTATTAAATATATTATATACTATGGTTTAATATAGATAATATTTATTATATTTTCATGTATCAGTCGTGTTGTTTATAATTTCCAATTTGCTTTGATAAAGAAATAAAAAAATTTAAATGTTAAAAAGGTAATAAAATGCAATAGAATATGTTAAATATGGTAATACAGAAAAGAAAGGAAATTTATATTTTTATCATATTACAATATATATATATATATATATATATATATATATACATACATACATACATACATACATACATACATACATACATACATACATACATACATACATACATACATACATATATATATATATATATATATATATATATATATATATATATATGCATACATACATACATACAGTACATACTGTATACAAAAAGAAGTTTTGATTGCAGGTATGCCAAAACTACTGCAAAATTGCCGATCAGCTAGCAACTTCTAGCCGTCTTGACAGAAGGTAAACGCGCGAGGTGAAAAAGACGTGAAAATGGATGAAAACTTGGAATGGTTACAATTGGAAACGTTTAGCACTACAGTGCTGCAGACAAATTACACTTCGTCTCCAGCAAGTGCATTCGATGCTGAAGTCACTCCACCTGCCATACTTTTTCTGAAGTCCGCAGCTCTGGGATTAATGGTGACTCTAACTGTAGGAGGTAAGTGACAAATGACGTTGTGTTATTTTTGTATGTACTGTAGGTATATAGGTTTTTTTACGCTGTGATTTTATTGCATGCTTCTTACTTTTATTGATCTTATACTTTGACGAGAATATACATGGACATGAATCAATGAAATGTAAAATTTTAGATTAATATTATTTGCAACACAGTTACTCATTTACATTTTTTTGCAGGCTTTTAAAATATATTGTTAAATAGTTCGCATATTATTTTAGATAAAAAAAAAATGCGCTCTTGTGAAGTTTAATTAGCGCTTCCTGTTCATTTTGCTAAAGTTCTTCTTTATTTTAAAGGTTACTGTGACAGTTTTGTTTTGGTTATTTTAAACCCAACACCACACGCTCTACTTTATTTGAAGTATATATATATATATATATATATATATATATATATATATATATATATATATATATATATATATATATATTTATATATATATATATATATATATATATATATATGTACACACACACACTCACTCACACACATACATACATCTAAACTTAATTCATAAAATTAATAATATTTATATTCAAAGTGTATATAATATAATAAACTGTATATTTATGCAAAATAACTTTATCGCTCTAGGAGTTTGTTGCATGAGGTTAACTTAAACCACCACGACCAGAGACTTTTTCTTACACACGTAAACATAGCAAGTCTAATCTTACAAAAAAAAAAAAGAAAAAAAAAAAGGAAAGAAAGAAAGGAAAAGAAAAGAAAAGAATTATTATATATTATATTTAGATGATCTGCATGATACATAATTTTTTTTAAACATTATAATGTAACCAATAAGTAGTACTCGTATTAACGAAAAAAACAACTAGTAACATCAATTATAATATATTATATTTTGTGCACTGGCCAGTCGCTAAAATAGCATCCTGTTCTTCAGAGAGAGAGAGAGAAAGAGAGAGAAAAAAAGTGAAACATGCAAATGCTCTTACCCACTTATTAAATAGACTTACGAGTGCTCATACCTCATACTATATAAACAAAACAAGAGAAAAAATATATAGACAGTATGCGGACAGGCTCTTTTATCTCTCTCTCTCTCTCTCTCTCTCTCTCTCTCTCTCTCTCTCTCTCTCTCTCTGTTCTGCTCTGCTCTGCTCTGCTCTTTATAATATATTAGTATAGTGTATACCTTCTCAGTAGATTAACATTAAAAATAGATCAACTTCTTATAGTATAAAGGAAATATTAATATTGATCACAAAAAAAAAAAAAAAAATGTATGTTTGCAGTGCTTATTAAAATACAACAACTAACTCGATTATATGATTAATTCATAAAGTGCATGTTGCATGACCTTTTTTAATTGCATTTGAATATCATCATTCTATTCGCAAAATAGGTGCACATTTATTTATTTTATTTATAAGTAATTAAGTTTATTTCAAAAATAAAATGTAGAAATTATTTCCATAGGTAACCTGCTCGTTATGTTTGCGGTATTGGCAACTCCTTGCGGAGGCTTAATGCATCGTTCACCTACACATCTCTTGATTGCCAACCTGGCTGCCGCTGACCTCCTGCTAGGGGCTGCAGTGTTACCTTTGTCTGCAGCTCGTGAGTTGGCAGGAGGTGCATGGAAGTTTGGCAGAGCATTGTGTGCTGTATGGGCAGCGGCTGATGTACTTTGTTGCACAGCTTCGATACTCTCCCTCTGCTGCATTTCAGTGGATCGCTACATAGGTGTAACAAGACCATTAGCTTACTCCGGAATCATGACTAAGGTAAAATAAATATTATACGATTTATTATTTAATGTGTGAATGTGAATCTTACCTTAGGATTATTTTTGTTTTATTTCATGCGTTATATTTATTTTTTTTATCATTTTTTATTATTTTTTTTTATAGTTTAGTTTATTCATTTATTTATTATTATTCGTTTTGTTTATAATTATAAACATTAATACTATTAAAGTATTAATACTATTTTATTAATTCTGCTAATTTCATTCCACAATATCAAAGCAACAAATTTAATTGCTTATATTTTTACGTGTATTTAACTTTGTGTACTAATACGTTTTCGTGTGTACTCGTCACCCTATAGTATAGTCTCTCTCATTCTCTCTCTCTCTCTCTCTCTCTCTCTCTCTCTCTCTCTCTCTCTCTCTCTCTCTCTCTCTCTCTCTCTCTCTCTCTCTCTCTCTCTCTCTCTCTCTCTCTTTCTTAATCGTTTTTATATATGGCAATAATAAAGTCATATTTTCAGCGCCGAGCTGGCTGGTTGATTGTTGGAATTTGGGTACTAGCTTTAGCTATCAGCATTGGACCACCACTGGGTTGGCGTGATACTCATGTACCAAATACAGACTCGGAACAGGTGCCTAGTATCGGTCAAGTTGATGGAAACACGGATGTTTGTAACGTCAACAAACAGTTGGATTATGTCATTTTTTCCGTCGTTGGCTCGTTTTACGCTCCAATGCTCGTTATAGTGATCCTTTACTTTCAGGTATGTATATACAGACATTTTTTTTTTAATTTATCTCTTTTATTTATCATAATTGATTATTATAGAGACTTATTATATGCATTTATTATCTTGAAAGTAATTGCTTATTTTGTGACCGAAACTTACTTTAAATTTTGTATTTCCTTTGTCTGTTCCTTAAATCCTTGATTCTCTATTATTTCGTCCATTTATTCAAATCTCAGCATGATTCTACCTATGCTTTACTTCCATTTAGGTTAATAAATATTAATGTGAAATATATTCTGCTTTCACAGCAAGCATAGTATCTTTAGTCATTATTGATTTATTATTACTTTTACAGTCAGTATGTCTTGTATTTTTTTTCCTTAAAAAAAAAACTCATAAAAAGGAATAATTTTTTTAAGAGATGTCATTAAAAATTTCTCTCTTCTCTTTATATCATTTAATTATATGAATGCTTGTGATTTCCTAATGATGAATATACAATGATAATTTTGGATTTATTCGTGGGATCGATCCTCGTCGGTTCAATTATTTTTATTTTTATAGCGTGTTTATAATGTTTCTACTGTGTGTGTGTGTGTGTGTGTGTAGTGTGTAAATATATATATATATATATATATATATATATATATATATATATATATATATATATATATATATATATATATATATATATATATATATATATATATATATAATATAATATAATATAATATAATATAATATAATATAATATAATATAATATAATATAATATAATATATATTTAGAACCTAAAAGAACGTGTACGTACAGTACAAGCTGAGCCTATTAATTAAAAGTTTCAGTTTATATTCCTTCCCTCCATTTTTGTTAGGAATTATAATCTGTCTTATTGGTTGAATATAAGTAAAATTAAAAAGTTGAAATAATAACGAGCTGTATTGTTACTGATAAAAAAAAAAAAAAAAAAAAAAAAAAAAAAACTAAAAAAAAAACTAAAAAAGCAACATAATTTTGCTTTGTCAATAATTTATATATGAAGTGCACGTAAATAAACCTTTTTACTTTATTTTATCTTTTTATTTAATGCTTTAATGTATAAGTTATTATGGCTGACATATTTTTGTGATCAGGTTTTAATGATGGGCTCGTAAAACAAAGTTGTATTTGTATACATCATATAAGGCACATTTACGTAGTATTATATTTTTATAATATTTCATGTGTTTCAGGTTTATAGAGCAGTAGTGAAGCGTTCTAATATATTACAAATGGGCTGCCACGTCGTGACAGTTACTAAATGTGGTGATGCTACTCTTCGAGTACACGTGGCTAGTGGAGGTACCACTCATAACTCCCAACCTTCAACTGCATCAGTTCCAGATACATCAGAGGACAATTATACTCGACCTCAACATCGACCCTTATTGAGTCGCGTACAACAGGCATCATCTCGTGCAGCTGCTCTCTGTACATCCACAAAATTTAGAAGACAAAAGAAAGCAGCGCAAACTTTGGCCATAGTAGTAGGAGGATTCTTGATATGCTGGCTGCCATTCTTTATAATTTTGCCCATAGGTATGATCATCTATTTAAGGCAATTTTAAAACCTTGGGGGCTTGGTAACTTTCAGCTTTTCATCAATAAAAAGAAATTACAATTACTGTAAATTATTTTTATTAGGTAAAGTAATTTATTTTAAATTATATGCTTCTATAATTTCTACATATTTGGTTCCAGATTCAGCGTGTGCATCATGTGGTTTGGGAGGAACACCCTTTACTTTGGCGTTCTGGTTAGGTTACTTCAATAGCTGCATAAATCCATTCATCTATGCATGTTCTTCTCACGAACTCCGTCGAGCATTTCGTGCTGTGTTGTGCGGGAGACGTCCACGTGATACACGTCAAGAAACCTTCCAAGAGGCACGCAGAGTTCGACATAAATTGGTTACCCAAGGGCTCGAAGCTACCATTCCACTCCAGACTTTTAATTAAAAGCATTTTTTTTTTTTTTTTTTTTTTTGAGACTATAAAATTATACGTACTAAAAATATATGAAACGTGAGAAAATCAATTAGAGCGTGGATATTTAAAAATTGCAGTTTTATATTATGCCTATATAAGCATATTAATATGCAGAAAAGTTATATCTTTTTACATTTTACACAGTAAGCATATATATATATATATATATATATATATATATATATATATATATATATATATATATATATATATATATATATATATATATATATATATATATATATATATATATATATATATATATATATATAGTTATAAAAGCTGTGGATGAATTATCACCAACATAATAATATTTTACACGTGAACTCTACTCTTCAGTAAATCATAATAACATATAAAAGTCCGTTTTTAATCGATTAAAAACAATTTTCATAAAACGTATACTGTACATTTAAAAATGCACGTTTCTGTGTGTCTTTTTATTTACCAAGAACTTGGATGGGGGAAAAAAAAGCGCATTGATTTTCTTTCTATTTGCATACGGAGTTGAACACTGAAAAGTAGTTAGTACAAGTAAACATACTGCTTAAAGTGATTCTTTTTCCATGGTGTTACGATACTGTAGTGTGTATATAGGAATATATATATATATATATATATATATATATATATATATATATATATATATATATATATATATATATATATATATATATATATATATATATATATATATATATATATATATATATATATATATATATATATATATATATATATATATTTATATATATATATAATATTACATTTTTGTTAAGCTGCAACCTCTAGTTTATAGTTATCTTTTTTTAAATTGTTGCAACAATCAAAATAACATTATATGGTTTATAGTCAGTTAGAGTTGCAGCTTACGGGGGAACAGGAAATGTGATATGATACATCGTATTGATGAGTGGCGGCCAGTCAAAATTTTACACCCGTGGGAATAATTATCCTTAAGTCCCCCCCCCCCCCTCACTATTCATAGTAAAATTACATTCTCCTTTTCAAATATGTAATTATTATTTATATGATCTGAAATACTTAAATTTTAAATTATTTTTTTATAATTTAAATTTTATTTAGATCGTTTAATGGACAAAAAATTGATAAAATTTTGCTTATAACTTGCATATAATTTTGGCATAACAAAAGTTTAGTAATATCCAGACGTTTATTAAATCTTTAATTATAAGTGTATTATATTGTTTATTTATTGCATTATGTAATATAATTATATTTCAAATGCAAATCAATAGAAATATATAATTAACAATTTGAGTGGTATAGCATTATATATAGTTTTACCTTTTGTTATTTTTTTATAACTAAAAATTGAACATTTTGATGGAAAAGAATGGCCAAAGAAAAACAAATGTCATTTATTAATCTAATGCTTTTGCTATATTCGGTACAAATGATGCTTTATTCACAATTATTTTTAGGTCGGTTCATCACGACCTTTTACCATATTCCGCCCGTTGCTGATGTGCCCCAAAGCCTGTGCATCCGGGGTAAATTGCCTCTCATCCCTCCCCCTTCTATTGGTCCGCCACTATGCGTATGTCATAGCTAAAAAAATTTCTGAATGTATAAGTCTGAAAAATGAAACTACTTTAATTTTTGTGTACTTCACATTGTGTGAACGGGGAAAAATTATAATACTATTATAAAGTACTATATAAAAAATAGTTAAATACTAAAAATAAAATAATAATAATAAAACAGAATAGACATGGACAATGAAGTAAAAATAATTCTTGTGTGTATTAGTGTAATACGAGTCTTGTGTATTTCTCTTATATCTATGTGTATTATTTGTGTGTCTTTTTATAGTGTCTATATAGTCTGTTATATGCATGCCCTACAATGTACCCTATAATTATATATATTATATCTATAAAATAATAATGAATATAAAAACTATTTGCTGATTTAATTTTACAAAATTAACCTACACCCTGACCAAAACAAGATCAGAGATTTCTACAACCAGATGCACACAATAAATAATTTCCCCCAAAGAAACACCAAAAATTAACAGGTGATCAATGTAACATTGAATTTAATTACTTGTTCAATTTGATTCCTATATATAACTTAATTAGTATCCGAGAAAAGAGTGTGCTTCTGGATTAAATAACTTCTCATCTTTTTTTGACACTGGTTTATAAATTTATGCTCAAGTGCCAATAGAATGAAGAGACACAAAAGTTCATAATTATATATAAAAGGGTTAAAATTTATTTTATGATCAATAAAACACAAATTATTCACCATCTAACATTAACAAATATTTATTTTGAAAAAAGCAACATCATTTGAAGATTTAGGAATAGTATTGTATATAAAACATTATAGTCCAAATCGGAATGTTAAACCAAACTAAAATGAATAATATCACCATGAATTTTTGTTTCATATATTTATAATGGCATATAAGTATAATCTTTATAATACATAGCCTATTCTTAATATAAAGCACAAAATTTAAATCAACATCTACTGTAATGTGCAGGCCACAATAAACTTAAAAACTTTGGAAGCGTGTTGCGACTGGTGAAAAGGTTGTAAAAATGATGTTTTGGCCAATGACACCGAACTTCTGGTGTGTTTTCAGCTCATTGTGGCCAGCACTTTAGCAACATACTTCTATTATAACATTTCAGTATAATATCTCAGAGGTTTTGATGGTTTCAATTATGAATGGTAATTACCATTTAATACTTTAGATTACTATATTTTAGTGTGACTATTGTTTTAAAATGGCACATTTGTATGTCCTATATTTTCCTCCTTAATTATAAAATCTGAATTTGTTAGAACAATGAAGTTAATCAAATTTTCCTTGTATAAAAAAAGAAAGACAATTATAGATTTGGAATACTGTACTATTAATACTTTATACATACATGTACATTCCAGGGTGGTAAGCCAATAACTTTTCTCTTTTAGCCTACCATAAACAAATTTATATCTATTATAGTAATAAATCATTGCAATTGTGCATACAGTATTCCAATTTAAATGCATAGTATTTAAATGCTGTATGTTATTCAAATGCTAATTATAATTACAATAAATTTATTATTAAATTAGCTATTAATTTGTAAACTATGAGATAATTTTTGACAAGATTATTATTATTATTAATAAGATTTTGATAAATTTGGAAGAAAAGAATAGAATATAAACCAACAAAAGCCTTGCCATAGAAAAAAAAGTCCCATTCCATGAAAATCTTGCTAGTACAGAGATAAAAACGTAACACATATTGGATAGCTTTTGGTTTTTATCTCTTAACTGCAAGAAAAACAAAGTATGTGTACATGCGCCCAGTATGTGCTTACAGATTTGGAGAGAAACTATGAATAATTAGGAGGTTAGTGCTGAAAGCTTTATCTTTTTTTTTTTTTTTTTTTTTTTTTTTTTTTTTTTTTTTTTTTTCTTTTTTTTTTTTAATCTGCGTGTGCTAGCAAAATTTTCACACAGCAATGGGATTCTCAACATTAAGTTAAGAGCCTTGTTGGCTTCACTTACCCTTTTCTTTCAATATCATATCTAACCACAAAGGCTTATTGCTTATTTTCCTTAATACATTTAAGTGTTGGGAGAAAATGAATGAAAATACAGTATAACACGATAATATATTTTGATATTCACAGAAGAAAATGGTGAAAAATTGGAGCATGTCATCTATAAAAGCATGTATATTTTTTTATTTATTTATTATAGTTTTAAGGTAACAATTTATTCCTCAGGTATATTGATAGATAATTAAGTGATGTGGATATGAGACTATAATGAAAAAAGTTCAGTACTATATAGTCATACTGTCAGCAATCAACACTATTTTAAATCTTATTTGATCTTTTGCCAACACCATATTGTTACATCACTGAAATAAAAAAAAAAAAAAAAAAAAATACACATTTTATTGACAACTAGTACCTGAATTTCGGTTTGCTTTTTAAAAAAATATATACAAAAATGAGCCCATTTTTAATAGTTGCAAATGCAAAAAATGTGTTATTTTTTCTCTATGGATATATTATTATCATTTTAAATCAATGTGCTATTTAAGGACAGGTAATTATTTTAATAATAATACTTTCTAAACATTTAACTACTCATAGATATCAATAAAAATGCATTCCTTTTATTTTCATTTGTTATTTTAATTATTATTTACTTGGAGCCATTGGATAAAAGTTTAGCTTTTGGTAACAAATATAGTCATTCACATACTATTTTCTTCTTTGTCAATCATTATTTCCAATTAAGGCACTCTTGAATTAAAATAAAGAATTATTATTATTAGTATTATTGGAAGACTTTTCTAAATAGCTCAAATATGAAACCTTTTGCACCGATTGTATGAAAGCTTAAGTATAGTATAGGGTAATAATATGATAAAGTTTCACTTTACATAGTATAGTAGAGTATAGTAAAACATGAAAGTTAGTCAATATGTGCAAGCAAAACTTGTAGTTTCTTTAATCACATCATAGCCAATTTGATAAATTTTATTACCTCTTAAAATAGCATGAACATAATATATATATATATCTCCCTATATAAAAAAAAAAAAAAAAAATCAACAACAGCAGAAAACATGGTTACGATTAAAATATTCCAATTGTATTACAAAGACTAGATTTCCTAAAGTGAATTTAAAAACTGTAAAAATAACAATGTAAAATTCTATATTTTTTACAGGATTTAAAATAATATATTTGTTAAAACAATAAAATTTCAATACCATGCATAGTGAGAAATATTGAAAGTAAACTATTATGCATAAAAATAAAATATAATCTACAATATAACTTTTTGTACGGCTTACATTAACATATTACATTAGATTTGAATAGTTTTACTTTGTTATCACTAATATGGTAAATTCATACTTTGTTCATAAACTTTGATCTATATTGGTGGTGTTACTATTATTGTCATTACATTGATTTATTTACACATTTTTCTTTTTGATTAGTTTCTACAATATATTTGTATAATTAAACAACCATGTACTTTGTTAATATATATCACACAATTTAGTTTAATAATTATAAATGTTCAAATTTTAAGTCTGTGATTGGTCATAGCAAATCAAAAGTGGCCACATAAAATCAGTTAGGATCACTGAAAAGCTAACATTTCCTACTCTTGGATTACATTCTTATCTAATTATTAGGAATGACAATACGAGAGTGCAACATCTGCATTAAGCGCCGTCAGCGCTGCATGAGTTAAAAGTCTGCAGTCTACTTAACATAGCAATGCAATGATGTTACATCTCCCTCATATAACTTCCCCCTTCCCTCACCAAGTTGTCATCAAAGGCGGAGTGTGAAACAAGTGATGGCGTCACATTAAGCATCTATCTGTTTGCAGGTGAAAGTCATAGACTTTTACCTGTATTGTTGGTATTTTGTTTAAAACAAGTTTTGTTCAAAAGACAGAAGGACTTAACATTAAACTGTCAAACAGCATGCAATAGGAGGAAAGGGTCGACAACTAAAATATATATATATATATATATATATAAAAAAAATTTTTCACATGCAATGTACAAGTTATGAGCGTCCAACAGATAAACTAAGATGGAACAGTGTAAACAAATGGTGTCATTCACATTGTTTTTGAAAATTTCATGTAAATGGCTCTATTTGTTTACATTGCTCCAACTATTTTTTATCTGTTGTCGCACATAACTTTTACGTTACATGTGAACAATACTTAATTATTCCATTTTAATAGTTTCTCTCTGATTCTGTATGCCAGAACATAATAATAAAATTAAACCACTTCTATAAACCAATCATGAGACTTAATTTAAAAAGTAAGCATGCTACTGCTAAAAAAATTTAAAACACAGTTACTGTACTATTAACTGTAAGAGGCACAAATATGAAAGATGCAATTTAACACATTGTGAAAAAGGCACTGTATTAATATTTCAACTAGTTTGCAAATCGATTACATTTCACCATATACAATTTAAATACTAATAATTATCTATAAATACCACTGTAATAAACCCTTCTAAGACTAAAAAAAATGTACAGACCTTACAAAATAAAACTTAAATTAAGAAATCAAATTTAAGGAATGCTTGACGTATTCTGGTAGCCATTAGCAAAATGTCTTTCAAAGAATCTGATTACATCTCCTCAATTGGATTTCCCTGAAAAATAACAACAGTAATGTGATTAACTTTATTACAGATTTAATCAATCATGGAGCATGCAAACTGTTTATTGTGTAATATTATTAAAAAAATGTTAATTTAAGACTGATTTTACTTAGACTGAGTGCGTATATATATTTTTTTTTTCCTTCATATTTTTAGAAATAACACAAAGTTGAAAGAAAGCACATTTTGTAAGTTTTGATAATGCAGGCAATTGTAACACAAATTTATGACCAAATTTCAGTCTCATCTATATTTATGTCAAGAAATTTATTTCTCTGATACACCAAAATATTTGTGATGGTGTCTGGTACTGTATGTCATTTTAGGTAATGTTAAACAATGAGTTTTTCTCTTATAATTAAATTTCATACAATTTTCTCCTCTCGTTATTGTTAATTTATAGATTTTTTTTATGTGCAATTCATTTTGACAGTTAATTTTATACAGTTAACAATGGATTCAAATAAGCAGACAAAAATAATTAAATATGGTAATACATACCCAGTATTTAGCAACAAGCAAGAGTGTATGATTTGAGAGTTGAGGTCCAATTAAAGGATTCATTTGAGCCATGTAGCAGCACAGCCAACTGGAAAAATACAATTGTTTACTTGAAGAATTATCACGGAACAATTTCTTTTACCATAGTTACATGACACATATTGTGATTCACTATATAAAAAAAGAAAAAAATGATTTGGTTTAATTTTGCCCGATTTAAATGTTGAGTATTTGTTAAAAAAGGAGGGGGGGGGGTCAAGTGTGGTGGCATACTATCTAGAATCCAAGTATGTTCTGAATGACAATAACTACTACGCTCTTTGTGGATTTTAGCTACCTTCTCCACTTACGACTTGGGCAATATAATAATATATATATTATTAACTTTTCATTTTTGTTTGAGCAATAAAAAATTAAAATCAATTTTAAAACAAATATCTGATAGAAAAATAAATTGTGATGCCTCTCCTAAATTTAATCCATTTATATTCATTAAAATGGTGGAGAATGCACAAAGAGAGGACAAGATAAATGCATTCCAGATGTGGAGGTTGAAAGCTTGTCTATTTGGCATGAGGTTCCCTAGCGCACAAGAGCAACATCCCAAGTGTAATAGTACGAGAAAGACTCATCACTTCTACAAATTCTAAGTTGCACAAATAATAGCATTTGCTGTGCATAATGAGACCACCCCTCATGATCTGCACCAATATTTTTACTCATTGTCAAATCAAATTGATCTCTGGTAGTGGTCACACCTTGCATTTGATACTCATTGGCTGCTCAACTAATAATTGCATAGTATTAATATTTAGTAATGTAGCTAATAAAGTACTTGATTAAGTAACTCTATTATTGTACGTATAGTCATATTTGTCACTCTCTACAATTAGGATTTCTGCTAGTTTTACTTTTACTTTTGCCACCCGCGACTACCATGTCGGCATCGGGCATAATCACTATCCAACTTTTAAGAACGCTCAGAAATACAGGCTGCAAAATTTTCTCAAAAATACAGAGATTTGAGGAGGCTGAGGTGCACGAGCTGCTGAACAATAGTATGGCATTGGCTCACCCAACCTCTTGGTGGGGTCATTATTTTGTTCAGGGGTCTATCAACTCGCGTCATAAAATCACGTCAATCTGAGATGTAGTGGCATAGGGTCACCACTTCCTTACAACCTCATAGAAATTTGTTTGAAGTTGATTGACTTACCAGGGGCTGAGCAATGCGCTCCGAACAAGAGCGCAAAAGTATCATTTAAAATACATCAAAACCTTATGGCACTCGCAAAGTTATTCGAATGAGAGTGCGAGCCAATACCATATAATGTAGTATAAGTTACTTAAACTTAAAAAATCATATGCAAGGGGCCATTTGGGCACAACTAATTTCTTGTACTGTACGTATATCAAAGGGAAGAAAACTTTATGTGTAAATTTTAAAAAATTGTAGGTATATATACTTACAATAACCAGCATGTTGCTCCAGTTAACATTAAGACTACTTGAGTAACCCTGAAAAAGAAAATCAATTTAATTATTTATAACATAAGTTTTCAAAATCCATACCATTACAGAAATAAGGTACTGTAATGCAGCATTTACATAGGTAAAAGTTTTTTTTTTTTTTTTTTTTTTTTTTTTTTTTTTTTTTTTTACACCTGTATGTATAAAGGTACAACAAATTACATACTTCCAGTTCAAATATTTACAGGGCTATATATTTGTGACAGAAATATAATTAGAAAAGTTAAATTATATGCCTGCCGATCATCCTATTTTATTATTATTTTCTTTGTATAGTTTTAAAGCCATATGGACACACCCCCAGGGTGTGAAAAGCATACAACTCACCCTCTATTTGGTCCCTTTGGCACGACAAATGGTAACACTATGCCAACCACTCCCCAAAAAACTGAAAAAACAACTAAAGGAATCACAGAAGCTCCCATTTTTTGTTAATTAAATTTAATAATTTGACACTAAAAACAAAATTTCTTCAAGCAGTGCCTGTTCCTCTTATCAGCATTGCTATCATGTGATCATATGGTCATGACGACACAGACAAAAAAAAAAAAAAAGATAAACAAAAGGTTCTTGCTGAAAACATCTGCCACCTACCGCTGAAAATATAAACCCTCTCGTCAAGACAAGTCAGAGAGTAAACTTCAAACAATCTAAAGTACTACAACATCATACACACACTGACAGAGAGTACATCATACAACTCAACTACATGCATGCACAGTATGTACTTATATAAACAACTTCACAAACAGCTTCATGGACTCGGCTTGGAATTTTCTTTAACTTGCTTGCATAAAAGTCCTGGATGTCCTCTGCATATCGCTAAGGCATACATTTTTTTTTATATAATATAATATATTAATATATAATAATATATTATTATGGCATTTTAAATTTTTTCAATGCAACGTATCCTCTATCGTATCTATAATGGTGCATTCACATTCTTAAATAATTGTTATACAACTTTGCGCAGCAAATTGTGAAATAGCATTAATTGTTTTAAATAGGAAAAATTATTTTGCTGCGCAAGTTACAACAAATTTAAGAGTATGTGAATGTCAATGTACCATAAAAAAAAAAAAAAAAAAAAGTTAAGATAATTTAATATTTTTATTAGTTAAAAATATAGAATAAATGTTATATTAAAAATATAATAATTATGCCTATACATAATATATTTTTTTCATTTATATTTATTTCCACCAGAACGCAGCTATAGAAAAATATAGTACAAAATGACAAAATATACAAAATAGTAATAGTAAACGAAAATAAAATACGATTATTGCACAATGCACATGCAATAATGCATTTGCATCTCATAAGACTCTTTACAGAATTGATACATTACATGTATGTATTATAATATAAACCAATGTATTATAGGTATATGCAGGTGATTTGCATTTTTCTCATAATAGCTGGGTCATTCCCCTTGTTAAAATTTTAAAAGTTATATTATTATTTAATTATTTTTTTTTTACGTAATGCAAAACTGAGTATAAGACATGCAGTGTTTTCGTTCTTCAAAATCTTTTCCTATGTTGCGCAGAGATAGCAAATAATATTATAGGATATTTATCAATCTAAGCAAACAATTACCAAACGATGTTGCTCGATACATACTGCCAACTATCTTGATGTATAAATCGTGTACCAAAATTGCTGCAAGAACTTATAATACACTAAATACAATTATTAATTTAAGCTTATACGGAGCTATATATGAATTAGGTATATATACCTACTTTTCTTTACACAGTTAACAGAGTCAAAGAGATGGATGAATTATTTATGACAGATTCTCTCTCTCTCTCTCTCTCTCTCTCTTTGTCATTATACTGAACAGTACGCGCTGTAGGCAAAACTTTAGAAAGCATTTTATATATTATATAAAAAAAATAATAATTATAATAAAAATAACTGCCGTAATAAGTCTCGTCAAAAAAGACCTACATAAATGAAAAGTTTTTTTTTTTTTTTTTTCCTTCCCTTTTATATAATATGTTACCTTTATTTTTAATGAAACAGGAAAGTTGCATACATAATATCATTTTTATGAATACATAAATACGCAACCGTTCTAGTGTACATACTTTTGCCAATTATCATACTTTTACGAGGAAAACATTTCACTGTGAAAAATATGCACAAAAAGGGGAAATAAAAATTAAACGTTTGTTTTATTTTACTCTACGTCTTTATTTATTCCCTTTTTTTTTTTTTTTTAACACACTTCATTATAGGGCTGAGTTTCACATTTAGCAACTACTGTATTACATCGAATAACATCAAATGACAACAATACGTATACACGGATAAAAATAAATAGGTAATAATTATGCTTTATAATTCTTTTATAATTTCAGCACAATTTCTTCAATATGCAGTATAATTTATGCTATACTGCACAATACATGTGTTAAAATAGCCTAAATATTATGTTGTACATCATAATTCTTTGTGTTGTTCTAATTTATCATTATTTATGCTATAATGATATAAATGTAGCATAAATTACGTAATTTATTCTTTCCGTGTAGATATTATAGATATATATATTATGTTTATACTATACACACAAATAAAAACATTTAGATTTCATGCATTAATTAATATTTGGTAAATTCAATTTTTTTTTTTTTTTTTTAATATTTTACTTTTAAATACACACGAAACAGCTAAACACATAAAATATATTGGGATTCAAGGAAACATTTATCATAGTTTTATAATAGTTCAGAGAGAAAACTAGATAGGTACATTTATAATATATGATTATTGATTACTTTTCAAATTGTATAATAACATTTTTGTTATATTTATTAGACACACGTATTCTAATTCTATTTTATAATTACTACTTCTACTACTGTTATTATTATTATTGTTTTAGAGCTGCAACTTAAAAATTTATAATTTTAAAATTTTATTATTAGATATTTATGAAACAGAAACATCTAAAACAACAACATTGGAATCATATATATATATATATATATATATATATATATATATATATATATATATATATATATATATATATATATATATATTTATATATATATATATATATATATATATATATATATATATATATATATATTTATATATATATATATATATACATATATATATATATATATATATAAATATATACATATATATATATATATATATATACATATATATATACATATATATATATATATATATATATATATATATATATATATATATATATATATATATATATATATATATATATATATTTCTATTGTTTGTACCATAAAACAATACTTTGTCACAAACTACAAAAAAAGGGGGGGAAATCAATTTTATTATTTAAAATAAAATGTTATTATTACTTTAATTCATATTTTTTAAATTCTTTCCTTCTTTCTTTCTTTTATTTTTATATATATATATATATTTTTACGTTTAGTTATTTCATATTATAATGTCTGTGAATTTTAATGATGATTTTATATTTTCTTGCCTGAAACCATATTTAATTTTTACTGCATGCCATTCATACTTTCATATTATTTATAATGAAAATAAAATTTATTATATCATAATAATAATTTACTATATAAAATTGTCTTTAAAATAATGAAGAGTAAATAAAATGTAACTATTTAAACATCTCTTCTCATTATTATTATGTACTACTTGACTTGAACCCTTTATTTTGAAATAAACTTCTTCTTTTTTTCTTTGTTAATTGAGAAAAATAAAAATGTAACAAAATACAAAATCTTAATAGTATCTTCTCTCTATCTCTAAAAATAAAGAGTAAGAAAATAAATACAAGTAGAGTCTAATTCCTCTTGATATCATTTCCCAAATTATTTTACCTGTTAAAGCATTCTCAAAATACCTATTTTCTTTGTCCATAATATACTTTTATAATTACGCGTTTCTTTATATAAAATATAAAGATCTAATTTGATATTTTAAAATATAATTTTTATAGAAAGTTAAAAAATATAGGCATACCTTATATTTTAAGATTATATGATAATGTAAAAAGTCCTTTTTTTTTTAATTATTATTATTTTTTTTTTCAATTTTTATAGTTACGATCACAATAATTACAATACTGTTGGGTAAAACACAAAAAATGCTATCATATTGCAACAATGAAATATATAATCACATTTAACATAAATAACGTATGCAACTATGATAAATTATACTTACCGATATTTCAATAGAGGCCTAATTTTTGTTTCCAATTATTTTGTCAAAAAAAAGATTACAATAGAATAATTTAAATGACTAACATATTATAATATTCTCTTTAAAAATTGGCTTTTTTTATAATATCATACGCTAAACGTAAGCTTTTGATAATATTTAAAAATACGCATATTTTATATAATTTATAAAATATCATTCCATTAATATTATAAACTCTATTAAACCGAGTACATATCCTCTTTTCATTTTGCGATACAATATTTATACCAATCACATAGTTTCAAAATTTACACATTTTATCATTATGTCTTATTTCATCTTATTTCCAATCTGCAATGGAAAAATTAAATTATGGATTATAATAATTACGAATCAGTCATTATCGTTTCAATTGCATGCAACATAGTTATAAGAGATGCATTTCATAAGCATGGCTAAAAAAAGTTAACATATTGAATTATTAAAATGTTAAATTGTAACATTAAATTACGTACATTTAATTTTAGTACAGTACACTCGAACTAGTTTTAATTTTTCACCATTTAACAATTTTTACTATTAAATTTATAATAATTTTCATGTTCTGACGAGAATTTACTCGAGCAGAATTCAATCAAGAACAAAATTAATCAATCCTCAACACGTGTTGATTTTTTTAATAAATTGTTTGTAGTGAAAAATTTTTTTTTTCTAGCAGAATGTACTTTCATTTAATTTAAACAAAGTAAACTTTGTTATATTTTTTCCTCCTAAGTAGACTATATATGCCATGAATACAAGTAACGTACTAATTAATTCTACTAAATTGCCGCATAAAGAAAAAATAAGCCAAAAAAATAAAAAATAAAAATAAAGAGAATAAAAGACGAACAAGGTAAAAAAAAAGTAGCCGCATCTCTTAATTACCTTTTCTAGTTTTCCTATAGTAGCATACAAAATCACACCCTTGTCTTTACATAGCTTACATAATTATAAACATACACATAATTATATATATATAAAGAAAATATAAAATATAAACGAATCATAGTAATACTTGTATCTTTTCTATAAACATATTCGTCACTAGTTTGTGCATAATTTAATTTCCATATAAAAATACAACTCAAAAAAATTAATCGAGCAAGTGATATACAAAAATTAATTCAGTTTTCATAAATGCATATAGAACCAATAATATATAGATTTTATATTATTGGTTAAACCCTGATAAAAATTCATATTATAAGAAAAATTCTTTAAATATGCAAGAGTGAAGAACTTTAAGCCCACAAAAAGATGCGTATAATTAACATCAAAAAGTTTGCTGTACACACAATAAAGCCTTTTGAACATTGAGATTATAATATATCATTTTATATGTTATTATTATTATTATTTATTTATTTATTTTTACTTTTTTAATGATTAAAACATTTAATATTTACGACAAGAAAGTCTTGGAATCCATATAGTTTAAAGAGAGATTTATGTTTTATATAGTTATATTTGAGCAGTTACAGCAAACAGATTTTTTTTAAAGGGTCACAAAGAAGGAGCAAATTGTTTTGCTCACACAAATATTGATATAATATAATGACATTATTTTATGCATAATACTATTATTACATATACCTACATATTACATATAGATTTTATATATAATTCACATTGATTAGGTTAAAATACGCTGAAAAGTCTATTATAACAACCTTTGAATATTTTGAATTATAGAGTAAACACAGAAAAACAAACACCTAAATATATTGTTTATAAATAATACCGTTAACTATATAATAATAACTTCTTTTTTTTATTTTTATTTTTTTACATTTTTACAGAAATGATGGCATGGGCATATGTTATTGTTGTTTTTGGTGTAATAACTAATCATAAAAATGAGTGAGTGTGGGTGGGTGGGTAGGTACTGTGTACGTGTGTATTAATATATATACAAATTGATAACTATCTTAAAGCCATAGACCACATAAAACAACATGTACTTTTTAATGAATAAACACGAAATGGGATCTTCAAAACTGATGACAATTTTTACCAGAAAATTAATGTAGCCACACGAAAAAATGTTGTGCGGGTTCCATAAACTGAAATTTTCTGATCTCTGCTACCGAGCTATAGTTGGTTTTTCAGACAAACTAAAGTTATTTATGTAAGTCCCATCAAGTGTTTTGTGATATAAATGCTTATGTTTTCTTCTGGTCTATTCCTTTAATGTATTGTAAGATATATTAAAATACGTACGTGCTCAATAGTATTATTTCCTACCTTTTAAAGTAATAAAAGAAATAGGTATTATGTTACTTTTTCTTTTATGTTTCAAAGTAAATTTATGAGATACGTTAAGATTTAGATGTCAAGACGAAGAAGAAGAAGATGAAGGAGAGAAATAGAGAGAGAGAGAGAGAGAGAGAGAGAGAGAGAGAGAGAGAGAGAGAGAGAGAGAGAGAGAGAGAGAGAGAGAGAGAGAGAGAGAGAGAGATTATACCACGAAACAAAACAAAAAGTCTCTTCTCTATTCAATGAAAACATAAAAGAGATATTGGTCATAAGTGAACCCTATTGTAATCCATCAGCTATAGAATAGCATTGTCACCACATTTTGTTTCATGCTCAAAATGTGTAAGCTATTTGATGTGACGTGAATGTAGATATCAATTTACTGTATCTTATTATTAGTAATTATACTGTATGTTGTACATGACTAACGAAACCACGGAAAGGCTCATTTAATTTGTACAAACATAGTTTTTAGTTGACTAGGACGAGATTTTTCTTCTTTACCATTATTTTGAAATTGTAGTTAACCTTTTTTTGAACTTACAGTAATTAACAATAATTATTAACGTCTAATTTGTTAAGATCATTTAATACGTTTTTGTGCATTTTTTCAAATATCCAATTGTTTGATATTTTATTTATTTAAAGTGTCAGTTTTTAATACGTTAATTGCATAAAATATCTATAGTAAATTTATTTGTATGAAAATAGTAGTTAACACACGCTTCGTCCTTTTATCGTATTAAGCTCATTCATTTCCCAAAGCATTAATTAACATTACTAATATATATAAATTTGAGTAAGCTCGGTTTATTTTATAATTTACACATAGAATTGTTTATTTAAGTAGAACGAAGGGAAAGTGAGTTATATTACCATGTAAATGTATAGTATTACGAAAAAACTAAACGTTTCATTATAATAATTTCATAATACTGAAATACATTTTATTTTGTTATTATAAAGACATACGCCATCATTTTCAAGCTCTTGAAGTCACAGCCACAATTCCTTTTAATTTTCAATAATATAAAACTGTGATTTTTATTGGTATTTATCAAATAAATGAATAAAATAGCCGCCCTTAATTCAAAACAAAATTTATTTCTCAGTGTTTTTTAAATAATCAATAACAAATTAAGCTAATGATTGTAGGATGAAAGAAATGAATAAAGGGATTTTGAATTTGAGGTACTTAAAAACGTGAGAGTTAAGCCCGCCTATAACTGACTGACCCCACTTTTATACACGTACCGAACTTACAGACACAACGATCGATAGCTGTAGGTAATTATTAATATTATTTTAAAGTAAATAAATTGAAGTGAAATCGTATTATTAACACCAACGTCGTTACTGCCCGAATCCTATGAATATAAATGGGTGTATAAATATTTATTTATTACAATGTAATAAAAAATAAATGAATAAAATAAAACAGGGCAGATGGCAGGAGTATCTAATGTATACATTAAAAAAAAAAAAAAATGCGCTCACGCTTATTCAATAATATAAATAATATACTGTATATTAACCAGGAAAGAATAAGCATTTGAAAGAACACATATTATAATGTAAAACTTAGATTAGGCACATTCGCAACTTTTATTTGTTTGTTGTTGTTTTATTATCATTATTATGCGTGTCCAACATGATTGAAAATAAGTGAGGTTCTACATGTGGAACTTAAAATAGTGCCAAAATGTTGATTTAATTAAAACACAGCATTACAAACCGTAAAATTTAACAAAATTAATTAGTAATACTAATAATTAACTTGATGCGCGTTCATGTACACTGATTGAGCTAAATACATACACTCTATATTGGTGTATACAATACTGTGTACACTCTAAATACATACACGTATTGGTGACAAATTAAAACTAATATCATGAGGTCAAATCTCAATAAATAACAGTCGAAAGATAAAACAAAACATGCTACTATAATAAAAAGAACTTTAGCTATAATGGGGGGATGTTTAAAACCAAGTTCTAATCAAGTTATATTTTATTCTAGTATTTAGTTTGAAATCTCTATTCTCAACATTTACTCGGACACTTCAACAAGTTACTCGTGTAATTGCGATGAACTTTTAATGAATGATGCTTTGTTATATATATATATATATATATATATATATATATATATATATATATATATATATATATATATATATATATATATATATATATATATATATATATATATATATATATATATACGTTTTGGTATAACGAGATTGCTTTTTATACTCCTCTTTTCTTATCATTCGTTTCATAATATAAAATATAAAAGAGCACAGTATTTAAACGTAACCGAAGGTCTTCGTTGAAGCGAGCTATAAAATAATTATTTCATTTATATAAAGACATTCAAAGGTTGTTATAATAAATTTAAGATAGTTACTGACTAAAAATGTTAGTCATAATATATTTTTTTATAATACGGAAGGACGTAAACCACATAGATTTTATAATATATTTTATATTTTAGTTTTTACTTATTTAATATAGTTCTAAAATGCATATTTTTATTTTAAGCTCTACACACATATATATTATATAACTACAGTATATTGTATGGGATAATTATAATGAGTAAATTACGATTATTTAAATATAAAGTAAATTCTACAAAAATGTAATTCCACTACAATTTTTTTTTACCATTTATCTATCATAAAAACATTTAAAAACAAGTCTTATTGCAACTTAAAATAAATCAGTCTGCAAATATACGAGAAATGCTTTAATACTATTACTAAAGCTACATTAATAAAAAGATTGCAGCCAATAAGTCATTTAATATATGGCGTGTATTTATATCAATAATGGAATTAATATAAATAGCAAAGCAGAGCTAAAAAAAAAAATAAATAAAAAAAAAGTTAATAGCTATTAAAAGATATATTTGAAATTATCTATCTATAAATATTAATTTTAAACCCTGGTCAAAGCTGTCTCCAAATGCTTAATATTTTGAAAGTTGGTCTTATTATTATTATTTGTTATTATACAGTACTGTATATAATTATTCTACCCTGCAAAACACATAAAACAAGTGGACTTACCATTAGCTTTTGTATTTTAATTATATTTTAAATAATATATTTATTTAAAAGGTAAAGTTAATACGTAATATAGCGTTCGTAAACCTTGAATCCTTGCGCACCAAAAATATGCGCAATCCAACTTAAAAGCAGCAAAGTCTCACGTTCTCTCTCTCTGTCTCTCTTCTTCTTCTTCTTCTTCTTCTTCTTCTTCTTCTTCTTCTTCTTCTTCTTCTTCTTCTTCTTCTTCTTCTTCTTCTTCTTCTTCTTCTTCTTCTTCTTCTTCTTCTTCTTTTCTCTCTCCTTCAACATGAAATTCTAAAATTTACGAACAGCATTGATATTGATTTGAAATAGTTAATATTTAAATGAATTGGAATTAAATAATGTGTTTGCATGATGTTGTTTGCATGGATATCGTCATGATGATGTTCTACTGACGTGTTTGACAAGCTCGACACAGGTAAGTTAATTAATAACTTACACCTCAGTATGACGACGGCCAGAGTTGTCCCATTGATCTGAAACATACCGACAAAAAATATTTGTTTAAGTCATAAAATATTATGTTTTCTTCCTCCCCAACTTTTTGTTTACTTTCATTTTCAGCTGGTTCAAATACTTTATATAATTTAATACAGCAATTTTTCAAAGTTAATTTCATATTTAGGTTGCCTTTACTTTTTTAACACAGTATCTCTTAAAAAATATACCTTTTTATACCAGAAGATGTATATTTAAATTACATGCAAAATATATTATTTAAAAGAATGACAATTCTATTGTCTCTGTGAAAATTTAGTAACTATTTACTAAATTATTACTATTTACTATTACATACAACTGCTCTTCCAAAAGAAATATTTCTAGAGAGAAAAGTAATAAAAATTACTCCACTGAAGATAAATTTAAAAAATGTTTTTAGAAGATAGTTCATATGGTGACGAAAATCACCTCTTTTGTAGTTTTGTGTATAAAATAAGAAATTTCTACTAATATGCGACTTCCAAAATAAATAATACTTCACTTGAAGTTGAGAACTGTATAAAAGAAGACTTAATTGTGTAAAAATTTAAAAAGTTTACACCTTTTTACTTATTGGTATCGTTATTTGCAAGCTTACCACCTACTCTTGCTAAAATTTTAGATTGTGACTCTCAAATAAGTACAAGGAAAATTTACTGAAGTTAACATGGGACTTTGAGTGCTTAATTTCAAATGCCTCTAATAAAAAAGTTTGCATCACGATCGACTCTCTAATATTTTGTAATATTTAAAGTTGTCTCGTCTCATATACTAGAGTATTGATATGCTAAAAAAAATATATAGATTTTTCAGCTCTAAGACCTTTGATTGGCTGATCGTTAGCATACCTTAAACAAAATAATTTAAAATGATAATTTATAATAGGAAAAAATGTATCGTGTCAAATATGAAATGATTATTTTATCGAAACCCCGATTGTGAATTCGTAATCGCAATCATAACAACTTTACAACAAAGAGAAATAGCAATATATAAAATTAAATTATAATAATTTTAATTGTAATACTTTAATTTGCGAGCTATTTATTATTGTTACTTATAACTTTAAAAAGGAAGCTTAAAAAGTAATTAAAGTATCTTTATATTAAAATTAATACAACAACATCATAGTAAACGATTATTACTAACAATGAGCTTTTAGTGAGTTGTAATTTAATTATTTTATGACAATAATGTTTATTATTCAAATTTATTAAAAGAAAATAAAACACTAGGACGCAAATGCAAGACAAGCAAAAAAAATTTTACAAAATGTTTCTTCATTACGTATTCTTGTTTAGTTATTCGCTCTTTTTCTAATAAATTTATTTTTTTACAAAAAAAATAAATATATAATATAATATAATTTATTCTCCTCTTATAAACACATTTTATTATTTTTCCTCTCATATTTTAAATGAAGGAAATTATTGTTATTCAAGACCCCTTCAAACAATGGAATTGATCCATTCTATGACTATAGTTAAAAAAATGTTTTTCTGTAACATTGTGATATTTGTTTTGATATGCATGAGAGGTTGAGGCTCAGAGTAGATCAACTAAAAATTGAATTAAAAAAAAGTGAAAACGGTATAGAGGGAGACAGAGAGAGAGAGAGAGAGAGAGAGAGAGAGAGAGAGAGAGAGAGAGAGAGAGAGAGAGAGAGAGAGAGAGAGAGAGAGAGAGAGAGAGAGAGAGAGAGAGAGAGAGAGAGAGAGAGAGAGAGAGAGAGAGAGAGAGAGAGAGAGAGAGAGAGAGAGAGAGAGAGAGAGAGAGAGAGGCAGACAGACAGACATAGACAAAGACGAGGGAGAAAAATGCTATTATATACTGAACCAAAAAGATTTTTATATTATCATCACACTCGTCCTATTAAAAACACTTCGTCAAACGAGAGAGCTATTGTCTTGTGCTTTCATATTGTGGCTTTCCAAAACGGAGAATTTTAAATATCGATTAACCTATATAAAAATTTGTAATACACACACACACACACACACACACACACACACACACACACACACACAAATATAATAATAATACATGACAAGAGCCCAAATTATGAAATGGATTTTCTCAATTTCATGATTTTTCTAAAAACGACTTTTTGTCTACTATAAGTCATGTTCCAACATTTTGAAATATATATTTTGGTTGCTTAGTAAATAAATCTCATCTCTCTAAAATAATCCATTATTTATATTGAATTGTCAAAGTTTTAGAAAATAAGCTCAAAACTTATATTATATAAAAATCAGTATCTAAGTTATTTATATAGTCATAAACGTTTGCAATAAGCATTTCTATTGATATATTATTTTTGAAACAGGCATATATATTGACACTATACGTTATACCTATTGATTACACCTAACTTTTATATCTGTTAAATTTATTTATTTAACACTCTATCCACAAAGGCTATATTATACTGATTTTGTGATTACTCGTACTCATGATTGTTTGTGACATTAATGTTTAATTTATATTTAATTGATTGATTGTTTGGAATATTATTTTGATTTAATATAAAATACTGTCAAATTTTTGGAAGAGGAAAAATATTTTTCAAGGCAGCAATGTCTTAACATGATTTCCACTTGTCAATTTTAGTAAATTTTATACTTTAACAGAGTCTGTGAGCTGTGACATGGGTTCTTCGTATTACACTTTCTTCTCATAGCTTAACTTCTCTCTCTCTCTCTCTCTCTCTCTCTCTCTCTCTCTCTCTTTCTATCTCTCTTTCTCTTTCTTTGCATTTTATCATAGAGTAGAACCAATGGTGTTTTTACTCGACAATTGATTTAACATTAGTTTTTTTTTTCTTCAGCGAAAGTCAAACATGACATTATGACTATAGAAATCAATGAGGAAATACATTTAAAGGCGTTGAACACCTTGACCAAAAAAAAAAAATAATAATAATAATTTCAAATATCCTATAACATACCTAAATGTCAACATTGATTTGGTCGAAGTCATTGATTTCTAATTTATTTTCCATTCACAAAATGGCAGCTGCGGGTTTATGACGTCACAGCTCACTAGTCCACGAACATGAAAACAGGCTAGCTGTGACGTCATAAACCCGCAGTTGCCAATTTGTGAATGGAAAATAAATTAGAAATAAATGACTACGGTCAAATCAACGATGATATTTAGGTATGTTAGGATATTAGACACGCTTTTTGTTCAAGGTCTTCTACACCTTTATACATATTATTATTGAGGTTATTATTTATGATAATAAAGAAGGTACTCACACTTTGTAGCATTTGATGTCTTGGGTAGATGGCCAAGTGAAGCAGCAGTATTCAAAGGTTTAGTCATGTGGCAGCACACATGCTTATCATCATACACAACACATACAGAGCGCGGGGTTGAGAATCGTGGGCAAGAAGACGAAGAGGCCTTGACCTCTTTTTGGGTCTCCTTCTCATTCTCATATTCTACTTGCACGCCTGGATATTGGGCTGAAGTTGCCTCAGCTGAACCTACCTCCTCTTCATCGGAATCTGAAATCACAAACAACACAAGATAATTAAGCAAAGTGTCTTGGTGTGTTCAGTAGCTTTCGCATATTATTTATAGAAATTCCTATACTGTATTATTTGCTTTTTACCCGGATTATTTTCGAATTGATTAAATGTTTGCCAATACTTTATGAAAGGTATAATATATATGTATATATGTGTGTGTGTGTGTATATATATATAAATAATGTGAACTATGCTAATTTCGTTTTTTTTTTTTTTTTAAATATTACGTTCACAAATTAACAATATATTTTCCACTAGCTTTTAATGAAACGTTAAATTTGCATGATATTTTCACGTAACTTAATTGGGATTTAGGATACTCTATATTTCACCATTTATGTATTAACTTAAAATCATTAATTCGCTTGAATTATGTTTTGCATAGTAACTTCAGAGCCAACAACGATTGCTGAGCTATTATATATTATGTGATATATTTATGGTAATCTTATATAATATATATATATATATATATATATATATATAGTATATGTATAGCAAGAAGAACAAAATGTACTTTTCTAAGTTTATTAAAGCTTAGAAATTGCAGACTTAGATACAGTCATCCCTGTTTCCCCCTCTCATTCAATACAACATTAGTAAAAGAGTTCCTTACATATTTAAATATTATTTTCAAATCATACAATAAAAATATATTCATTAATAAACAAACGTATAAAAAATAATAATAATAATAATAATGATTTTTTTTTTCTGCAGAAGCATTATTAAAAATGTGAATTGATAAAATTCAGTATATTTGACTAAAAGGTATTGAATATTTGATACTATGTAAGTTTATCTTAAAGTTGGTACTTGATGTAAATTTGAAGTTGTCTGCCTACAGGGAAAAGTATTTTTACATTGACTTACTACTACATTAATTTCATGAATTTTGATTAACAAGACGATTTACCTTGTTGCCAGTGTAAAGTGACGTGATGCAGTTGCATGTTGGTTTGACGGTGACATCCTGCGATGTTGATATTGCTAGCACTGCTGACATTGCATTTGGAATTGCATGGGGTACTCTTATAGACTGTTGGATCAGCTGGCTCACTAAGGAATTCACGTGAAACCGCGAGTTTGTTACCAAGAGTTTTAGTGGAGCATGGGGTGTCACTGTTGAATTTCATGTCACATTTTCCATAGCGAGTTTCGCCAGAACCACTGCAACGCAAGTGCATGTGATGATGCACTTGACGCTTTTCAGAAACCTTCCCTGCTGAAACCTGGAAATGAAAATTAAAATTTCATGTGTAAAAATATTATATATATATATGTATATATATAATATATATAAATCTACAAATAAAATAGATATGAAAAAAAAAAACTGATTATCACAGGATATTCTAACATGTTTTTCTGTTTATAATTAATATATTTATAGAATTGCTGTTATATCGAGGATAAAATAATGTATACAACTAACACACAAAGATTACCTTATACGCATATACCTATTACATGACTCATCAACAATAAATTACAATTTTGATTATTTGCTCTGACATTTTTTTTTTATATTCCCAAGCCTATTATTTTGAAATATATATATATATATATATATATATATATATATATATATATATATATATATATATATATATATATATATATATATATATATATATAAGATAATTTGATTTTTAAAATATATTATAAACATAAAGTGCGATATTGTAATAAATCACCAATCACATAATAAAGAAATGTAAAAAAATAGTTCACAGTTTTTCATTTGAAAATAATGTTTTCTTGTGTGTCAGCAAAACAAAACAAAATCATAATATAAGATTATTTACGCTTCATAAATTTTATTCAAATCTTTTTAGATCACTAGCTGATACAATATATTATCTAAATTTTCTCTATATCTTAAAAATATTTTAAGTTCTCTCCGGTTTTTATATAAAAATGATAAATCGATATAGTAAAAACCTTTCCAGGTGATATTTTTTTTAATTGAAATTGGTTGAAACAGTGGATTTACGTGTGCGTATACTGAAAGATACTAACAAGTATCACAAAAAAGTATTCAGTACTTGTGTGTGTATGTGTGTGTTTGTGTGTGTGTGTGTGTGTGTGTGTGTGTGTGTGTGTGTGTGTGTGTGCTATATCGTTAAAAATGGTAATGGATGAATCTGTTTCATTACTTTTTTAAATAACTATCATTTTTATATCATGTCAATAAATTTTTTTTGTCATTCATCGTCACACACACACACACACACACACACACACACACACACACACACACACACACACACACACACACACACACACACACACACAAAAGGACTGAAAATATTTTTCCCTATATTACAAAATACTAGCTATAGAAGAAGGAGAGAGAGAGAGAGAGAGAGAGAGCTGAGAATTGAATATAATAGTCCGTGATAATAGAACGAGTTATGAAACGGATTTGTGCATGAAATATTATTAGATCGGAAAAATTTACTTGTTGCCGCGGCTTAATGAAACTTGTGTGAATAACGTCGTTTTCATTGTCAGGAGCAAGAAAAACTGTGATCAATATTTAAAGAATTGGGTTTAAAAAATTACAACTATATAAAACATTGAAAATACTGCAGAGTAATATATATTGCTCCAATCAAGCAGAGATTAAAGCCCTTGTCAACTTAATTTTTTATCATTTAGAATATATTCTAGTATACTAGACTAATAATTACCATACCTTATTATCCATGAATTAGACACCATCACGTTGATTTTGTATTTATTTTCGTTTATTTTCCTTTTTGCGGTTATATCACGTATCTGACGTCACAATGTACCGATGGGGTCGTGATAGGGGTAAAGAACTTGAGGGAGGGGCTTAAATTTATCACGTGACCATAGCGGTGACTGTGATTGATGGCGGTACATTGTGACGTCAGATACGTGATATAGCCGCAAAAAGGAAAATAAATACAAAATCAACATGATGGTGTCTAATTCATGGATATTAAGGTATGGTAATTATCAGTCTAGTATTCTAAATGATAAAAAAGTAAGTTGACAAGGGCTTTAAGCTTGTTTTTGTATAGTGCAAAAACACAGAACACAAACAAGATGAGAACTTAAATTAATCATTAAAAAGTTTTAATAACTTTTTACGTTCTTATTTTATGATTCAACTTTATCGTATACGTATGTCTGATAAGTGCTGTTATTAAATAATTAGTGTTTTATAATGATCTCTTATTAAAATCAAACTGTTATTTAATATAATATTATATAGAGCTAGCTATGTAAAAATTAGAGTTTTTAGTTGTATTTAAATTCCCGAATACATCATAATCCAATGGCCTCTCAAAAAGTCAATCGATATTTGACTATACTGTAATATAATATGAAAGTACATACATTAATGATACGATAAAATATTTGTTTTATATATATTTTTATATATATATATATATATATATATATATATATATATATATATATATATATATATATATATATATATATATATATATATATATATTTACACGCACACACACACAAGTTTTAATTTTTATTTAAAATAACTAATTTCTATATAATCATATTAATATTTGAATATTTTGTAATTTATAAATACATTTTTAAATATATTTATTAATTAGTTTCTGAATGATAAACAACACTTTTACTTTTCAACTCACAACTTAATTACTACTCTGAAAATTAGTTGAGGCACTTTATTAGATAGTTGGTTTGTAGTACTCTTGACTTCATAGAGTATCACATTATTTATTCCGATTATTTGTCAAAAGCACTTACATCTACATTTTACACAATTAAAATATTTGCTGTAAGAATAAATGTTATTTGCTGTCATTTTTTTATATAATACAGTATATATATCAAAAACTTAAAAGCGTGGTATAATGATTTTTTTTTTTTTTCAGTAGAAGGATTGTATAAACTTTTTCATACACATGCTTGGCTTCTTGTTTGAAATGAGTTAGCTGTTTCTTCAACAAAATTAAAGCTGATACTTCATCTTTCGCTTATTTATTCACTGTAATAATAATATGATTTATAAGCCTTTTATATGACACAGAAGAGTCAAAATAAAAAGTAAGGTTATGGCTAGACATTTTTTTCTTTTTAACATTATTACGTGCGTTAGCTTCCGGACGCGATTGATAGAAATACTATGTAATTCGAACGCATTAAGAAGTTTGAAAAAGTGCTCAACGCGTTGGGATCCAACGGTGCTCCAAACACGAATTTCGAATCTCTGAGATTCGGGGACTATCGCGGATCTGATGCGTGGTTTATATATGTGTGGGGTTTACTGTATAGCAGATGCACCGGGCTTGAGTTCGTGATGATAGATGATTTTAACGAGGACTGTTTCGGCGCGATGGAGGTGATATAAATATTATATTTTTAGTTTATTTTTGTCTTTGTTTTCATTGTTTTATTTGTATGTTTTTTATTGTATTCAGTACTTGTAGACTTGTAGTACTTGTTGCTGAATAAATAAATAATTTGAATTTGAGTATTAGCCCAATCTCAAAAGCAATTTGTTTATTTTGTAACGAGTCCGACTCGAAGTCACGTCCAAATCTAACATTTTTAATAATTAGGCGTATTATTACAAATTTAAAAGACGTATATATCAAACCTGTAACGTAGGTATAGATAACCAATTTAATTATTCATAATTTTAAATGAAATAAAGCAATTTACAATAGGTTTGGGTAAAAATAAAAATTCTTTTGTTATTCGTATACAGTGTATACAATTTTGGTGATGTTTTATTTCTGTTAAAAAATATTTTAGTTATAAAAATGTACCATACTGTATATATATATATATATATATATATATATATATATATATATATATATATATATATATATATATATATATATATATATATATATATATATATATATATTATATATTCTTTTATCTTTGAATTTAAAATATCATTAAAAGAAGGAGAGAGAAAACAAAAACTAAAAAACAATGTATATTTAAATCATTTTTTTCGTTTGTATAAAAATCTACATTTATCATAAAACTTGACGTTATAATCCTTTCAAATCTTAATAACTGTGAAAACTATAGCGCTTTTTAATCAGTATATCGTTTTTCCGCCGATAAAAAAAAAAAGAAAAGAAAAAAAAAGATGACACTTAAAATGATTAAAAATATTATGTAAATTAAAGAAGATAAATCTACTGATACGCATATAAATGTTTTTATTTTATTGTAATTAATATATTTATAGAGTTCCTGGTATGTCAAAAATGCAGTAATATATATAATATACCATTTTTTTTAATAGAAATGTTTATTCGTTTATAATTGTTTATATATTAACATGCATTAAAAAAATGTGTTGTAAAGAATTGTGTAGACTTTAGTAAAAGTGAATGGTGTTATCTTACGTGTGTACGTTGTCCTGTGGTTGGTTTAGCTGCTGCACGAGTACGTAAAGCTATAAGAGCTGTCGCTGCTCCATTAGGTGAATTTTGTCGCATGAACCCAGTGTTGTTAGATGGAGCAGGAGCACATGAAGAAAAAAACGTCCTGATGGAAGAACGGAAGTGTGGATGCGAGAGACCATACACAATGGGGTTATACACAACGGAAGCTTTTGCAATAGTGCAGCAAAAGCAGCAGCCCAAGGTGTAACCAACGTTTCATCACCGAATTGTCCGATAAAGCTGATCATTGTATAGGGTGTCCATGATATTAGAAATAGTAAAACCAACTTGAGAATAATTTCAGCGGTCTTGTGAGTGCTAAAACAGATAGAAATGACAAATTTAATTGTGTGTAACAATATTTAGTTGCAATAAGATAATAATATGTAATACAGTTTGTTTTTTGATTGAAAAATTCAAGAGCATTTAAAAAAAATGACCTGTTTTTCTTATTATGATACTTTATTATTTTATAAAAAAATTATCACTAAATAATTTTGTCGAACAAAAAAAAAAAAAAAAAAAAAAAAAAAAAGTGTACGATGCTGTATAATTATAATAACCATTGTGTATGCATGCGTATACTAATGCACAAAATTTAGTTACAATTTGTCAAATTAAAATGAGATGATTTTCCCTGTAAAGTATATTAAAGCCAAATTTTGCTTTTGTCAAAGACAAATTAGAAACCATTGTATGAAAGTATAAGAGGTAAAAAAAAAAAAAAAAAAAAAAAAAGAAGAAGAAGAAGAAGAAGAAGAAGAAGAAGAAGAAGAAGAAGAAGAAGAAGAAGAAGAAGAAGAAGAAGAAGAAGAAGATTGTATAGGGGAAAGATGCAAAGAAAAATGAACTTGTTTTATTTCATGGTAAAATTAAAATGAATATTATATAGCCTAGCTTTGTTAAGCACAGCTGTATCATTTTCAATATTGAAAGCTACCTATTCATTCTTTGAAAAAAAAATTTTATATAAAATGTGAATTATTCACTCAATGCACGACACAAAGTGTTCTTCCACACGTATGCTGTCACTCAACATTCGTGAAATATTTCATTTTAAAGCTGATCAAATTGCATTTCATAAAAATGATATATTGATGCTACTCATGCTATATTGTAATATGATATTAAATGTATGTATAATTTTGCAATGCATAGAGGTTATACACACATAGACACATATTATGTACGTTGTAAAATAATAATATATTAACAAGTTTAGCTTGAGTTCTATATAACGTTATGGCCAGAACCCCTATTCCATATTGTAGTGATTGTGTATAATTTGTTAATATAAACACTGAAGATTTACATTTTTATTTATTGAAGAAGCAGTTTTTCTGATAAAGGTGTGAGATCACTTTTAGTGTGTAGGCAATTTGCTTTTTCTTATCACCCATTGGGTAACTCACTAGTTTTTTTTATGTTTAACCACATTTTAAACCCAATAAAGAAATATTATTATTAATGATATAAATAGACTTTGAAATATTACATAAATAAAGTAAAGTTCAGTAATAATATTCTTAATGAATGTAATACCAAATTAAGCTATCTTTGCTATACTTTATTACATCGTATTTCATGATCCTTTATACTAAAATTACCTCTCTATGTTACCTTTTATGTATCAAAATCAAATGAATGTTGATTAAAGTTTTAGAGAATGTATAACATTAAATAAAGATTTGCATTAGTGCAGGTGCTAGACTTTAAGATAATAATATTATACTATGTTTGTTCATATTATATTGAAGTCTCAAAAGAGTTATTAAGTAACTTCATTTCAATAGGTCTCAAGTGATTAAAAAATGTTTATTATATAATATGATTTTATATTATACATACATATTACTTGTATCGTATATGAGATGAGTATGGTGTACAGTAAAAACTAATTGTTTTAAACATATCATTTTACTTTAATAACTTTTCTGGTTTTATTTATTAAACTGATGTGTTAAAATAACCTTAAACTTTCTCTATATTTACAAAAATTAAACTCCAGGAGTTAAAGCTTCGCTCAATTTACAAAAAGTGTTTTATCAGTATTAACTGAAATTAATTTAGTTACATAATAAGTTAATATTTTTAAGTTAATGTAACTTAATAATTATAGCACATTAAATTTCCTTTTACCTCTTTTCCCATTATTTAAAAAGTTCTTTTGATTATTTTTTTTTCTTTTTGGCGAACTAATGGAATCAGTTGAATGTTTTCATCATTTTTGAACAGCAATTGGAAAAAAAAAGGAAAGAATTATATTTTAAAAAAGTAGCAATGAAACTGGAAATCAATAGAATTTGTATAAAATACAAAATTGCGGAGAACAAAGTTTTATTTT
>OX439127.1:22768790-22961290 GCA_949318235.1 Ecdyonurus torrentis
TTGGAGTCTTTTTTTTTTAGACTCCAATAGTAGATGATTTTTTTAACATATAAGGATCAATGTACTTAAATCTTTGCGTGCGTGTGTCTGAGAGAGAGAGAGGGGGGGGGGGGCATTAATATTTAATGACGCAATACACGTACCCTATACAGAATACGTGCAATATTCAAATCATGTACAGAAACATAGATGCAAAATTTTACTCTATTGCCTTAAGTTAGTGGTGGTATGTACGTACTGTACAATGTATTCGCATGTAAAACATATGTTAACCTGACTTTCTTTTTTTTTTTTTTTCAAAAAAAAAAAAAAAAAAAAAAAAAAAGGCTTCAGAAAACTCGAAAAAAAAAAGACATATAAAAACACTTTTTTTTATCAAAGTTAAAAAATATGTATTAGAAGTATTATTATTTATGTTATACTCGTACCTCATTTTAAGCTTAAAAATAACATATTTAATCATTGTCATTGTTAGTTTTTTGTATAATGTTTTACAAAATTTACAAAAAAAAAAAAAAAAAAAACTGAAATCATGTTCACATAACAAATCTTGAACTACTATGAAACAGTAGAGGGGGGGGGGGGGGGGGGGAAGTACAGTAATACGTTGTTTTTAAATATGTGATTATTTGATTTTTCCTCACCACTTTACTCCAATTCAAAGTTGTTCATGATTTTTAAAATGAATATAGTTTTAGGTAACTCATCACTTCTTGTGAATCGTACGGCAACAAAATACTCCTCCCGTCTTTCTTTCATTTAATTTGGGCCACGTCACTGTTTAAAGTTGTTCATAAATTTTTATGTGAAAATTACTTCAGGAAAGTCATCACAATTTTAATTGTCTATTTCCACAAAATATATAACGGTGATGAATTTTCTTAAAAAATCACTTCATTTAACAAATCACGAACAATTATTTGAAACATTGAAGCGGTGGAAATTAATTTAAAAAAAAACGTAATTTACTTTTTTTTTTTTTTTTTTTTTTTCCCACTATTTCAAAGTTATTCATGATTTCAGGAAATTCCTCACTTTTATTTTTCATTATTATCATTATTATTGTGGAAAAAAAAATTAATAAAATCATGATGAATAACCTGAAATTATTTTCATTAAAACCAGTAAACAAGGTATAAATTAACAAAGGAAAAAAGAAAAAAAAAAATTGCTGAAAGCTTCACAAGGATTTTTATAAATTTTTTATGTTGAATCACCTAAATAACATTTTTTACTACTTTTATTTATTTTATTCTTCTTTTATATATATATATAAATTTAATTGTTGCTCTTTTTTTCCCCTTAATATAATTTAGTACAAAATAATGGAGCCACTGAATAGCATAGCAATGGCACTTTAACAATTGTCAACTAATGTGAATACTTAAAAAAGGTGTATTTTTATTTTATTTTGAAAAAAACTAATAAAAAATACTACCCGCGGGGTTTTTCGAAAAAAAAAAAACATTTTTTTTGGAAGCCTAATGTAAACTTTTATTAGCATTTAAATGCATACGCATTACTTTCATAACATAATATATTTCAAAATAATTTCATTAATTCATTAATGTGTAATTATGCTTCATTGAGCAATTCCTATATTGTAGAGCTCAAATGTTACGATTTTGGAATAACTTAAGTAATTATCACATCATTGAACATGAACATAATTGAACATCATAACTATATTAAGCTATGTAGTATACAATCACTATTCAATATAACATAAATTATGTTTTTGTTATGCATAAACGTTGCTGCATTCAGCAATCATAATTATTATATTCTATTGTTTCTTGTCCATGCTTGCATCTCATTTAAGGTCAACAAAAAGTATTATCAATAATATATATAATAAGCTGTTATGAGTTGAGTTTTTTTAATTTAGCAGAGATGTGATGTATCGGTACTATCAAAACTATTAAACTATTAACTATTATCGGTACTATTAAAACTTAATGTAATACAAAAATGTCATAATATCAACCTCTGACAGCAAGAATATCAGAGGACCTTAGTGGGTTTGGTACATATTGGCCGCAATTAAAACTATTATCTATCTATTATATCTATCTATCTATCTATCTATCTATCTATCTATCTATCTATCTATCTATCTATCTATCTATCTATCTATCTATCTATCTATCTATCTATCTATCTATCTATCTATCTATCTATCTATCTATCTATCTATCTATCTATCTATCTATCTATCTATCTATCTATCTATCTATCTATCTATCTATCTATCTATCTATCTATCTATCTATCTATCTATCTATCTATCTATCTATCTATCTATCTATCTATCTATCTATCTATCTATCTATCTATCTATCTATCTATCTATCTATCTATCTATCTATCTATCTATCTATCTATCTATCTATCTATCTATCTATCTATCTATCTATCTATCTATCTATCTATCTATCTATCTATCTATCTATCTATCTATCTATCTATCTATCTATCTATCTATCTATCTATCTATCTATCTATCTATCTATCTATCTATCTATCTATCTATCTATCTATCTATCTATCTATCTATCTATCTATCTATCTATCTATCTATCTATCTATCTATCTATCTATCTATCTATCTATCTATCTATCTATCTATCTATCTATCTATCTATCTATCTATCTATCTATCTTATAATAGCTTTAATTTTTACAAACAGGCACCATTAAAGGGAAAAAAAGTTTATTTATATGTGGATATTAATATTTAATTATGATATCAACAGATGTCATCACTAATTAAACGTAAGCTGTATGACCTAATGCTATTCTCTTTGAATGTTTTCAATCACTAATAATAATGTTTAAATGTAAATAAATATTTTACTGTATACTAACTGGTAACTGAAGGTAACTAAGCTATTAAAGTCATATAATAACAACGAAAATTGTTTACGTACAATAATAAAAACTCAAGCAAATTTAACAATTTAATAAATATAACTGTGTAATGTATTATCATTTTA
Source organism: Ecdyonurus torrentis (assembly GCA_949318235.1). NCBI lineage: Eukaryota > Metazoa > Arthropoda > Insecta > Ephemeroptera > Heptageniidae > Ecdyonurus > Ecdyonurus torrentis. Next base: position 22,771,787 of record OX439127.1, read on the forward strand.
TGACTTACTTATAGTATTAAAATTTGAACTAAAATCTCAAAATAATTATGGTACAATAAGATTATAATGTATAAAACTATAGTGTCTGCAGTAATTTATTTCACTTTTTTTTTTAATTTTTCAAATTAAATGAATGTGTTACGAAATATCGTGATACGGTTGTTCATTGTTATAAAAAATATAAAATTTTATTCTTTTACACGCATACCACTGCGATGGCAAACACACTTTCAAAATTATAACAAAAGGCTTGGTGGTGAGATGTGTATGTGTGTTTATGGCTTTCAAAGAAACCATTTTCAAGTGGTAAAATATTAAGGTAAATTTACATGGAACAAAAAATAATAATAATAAAAATAAAATAAAAAAGGAAACTACAATCTAGAATTTAGTTTTTATGTTATATAATGCCTTTTTACATAAAGTGATAAAAAAATCATAGAAATACCTTTTTTTAGATACCTTTTGTGAAATGACCTTTTGTTACTAAAATGAGAATTATATGATCTGCAGCTAGTTAAAATAAAAAATGATAAAATCATATGATTTAAATTGTCTGGAAATGAACAACTACACTTTCATACGATAAGCCGATCAAAATATCCATAAAATAACTGAACATATGATCTATGTATGTATGTACTGTATGTATGTGTGTGTGTGTGTGTGTATATATATATATATTACTTTCTATTAATACTTTTTTGCAATTGCCAGTTATGTGACATGTTTTGCTACTTCGATGAAAACAAAATTGTTGATGGAAACGTGGCAAAAACCCCGCTTGAGTGGTATATTCTTACGTCACTAAGTGGGAACAAAATCAAGGTGTAGACGTGTGGGCAAATCGGGTAGACACAGAAAACAAATCAGAGTTGTTAATATTAATTGTCAGATACGGACTAGAATATAATGGGTGGGTAGCAAGTCTTGACGTAAAAGTGTGGGCAAATTACGATGGTTGACACAGAAAAACACAAAATAAATAAAATAATTCATTATTAATCACGATTCAGAATCTCAGAAAGTTATAGAAGTGAAAGTACTGATTGAGAGAGTTGACACATCAATGTACCAAAAATAACTTACAGTTTTGTGAAACACAATCTAAGTGTAATGATTATTTCAGGTGTATCATTTTAACTTCTTTGTAACAAAGAACGGATGATGTACATAATGTTTTAAAAAATCTCAAACTGAAATAACTGGCGTACATTTCTAGTATTTTATCTCATGTTTTACATTAGTTACAATTATGCACAGTTCTTGCTTTATTATTTTTTTTTTTTTAAGTTTTTATTCGTGAATAATTATACTTTTGATATTTTATGATGCCCTCTTTTGTTTTAACATATTTAGCTTATTTAATGCAACCTAAATTATGTAACTGTATTTAAAACTCATATGGTCATGTATCGTGTTTGTTTTATTTACTGTATGAAACTTGTTGCATACATTATTCATTGTAATGTGAATATAAATAATCAGCACACCTCCCCGTATTTTTTTTATCCAATTAGAGTTCTTAAATTAAAATATTATTGACCCCACTCCCCTTCTATTTTTTTAAATTTATGTACCTTGAAATTTTAAACTTTATAGTTCTTAAAATTTTAATGTTCAAAAACTTGATAAAAACTCCATCAAAAGTTTTTTTTTTTTTTTTTTTTTTTTTTTTTTTTGTAAACTTTGTTATTACTATTCTGAAGAGTAATTGATTTAATATAGATCCCCTATACTTAAATTTACTACCCATTGTAAAGTTTGGATAATTTTAGCACCTTTTGTTTTTATTCTTATTAATGGAAAACGTATAATTAATGTTACGAAAATTGAAGTATTATAACCAAGCAATAACTGCTCTAAAGTAATAAACATCATGTACCAAATTTGACTATAGTTTTATTATCACACAGAGTCAGATTGGCTAGTTGGAGGCCAGTCTTGGTCCAGTTTCACAACACCCACTTTAAGGAACACCGACCCAAACGGGGCCAAAGAGGGGCGTAACTGTCTTCAAGAAGTCAAAAACCCAAGGCGCCAGCGGCATATTACGACCTACTGTTAAAGCTAATCCGACCCTGCCATTACATAAAATTAAGTTGCATTCAATGGAATTTCATTAAATTGGGTAAATTCATTGCTATAATTTGCATTTATGTTAATTAAATACGACTGACAGTTAAAACTATAACGATGAAAATAATGTTATACTCCTTTTATAATGCCGTTTAAATAAGGATTACAATTGTTATCATCAAGACAAACAAGTATACAGTTAGATCTAATATTTATTTAGGTTTGCGTTATGGTATATCTTGAAATGTTTCGTAAATTGTAATTTAGGCAAATAGTTGGTATGCTATGCTGCACAATTTGCATATTTGCAGGAGTAAAAGAAGAAGAAAAAAAGTTCAGTTCATAGAAATAAAAATGAAAATCATGTCAAAGTAAAGAAAAAAAAATTTTGTTCAGTGATATGTTAAATAATAATAATATTCATACACATTGACGTAAGTAAGACATACATTTTTTATTTGTTCATACTTTCAATATTTGTATAATTACGATTTAACGTTTGTTATAATATGCTATTATTTTGATGTTATATAATAATATAAACTTTCTTTTTTACCTTTTTTTTACCTTTTTTTTTTCCTTTCAAATCTAAACTTATTGATTTGTACAGCTCATTTTCTAGATAATTTTCCTCATATATCATATTGACCAAGGAAAAAGAACCTGTGATTATCTGGACTAAGAAATTCAAGGAAAGATACTGTATCTGTAAAAATCTATACGTATCATTTCTATAATAAGAAAACCAAAATCAATAAAAAGTATCAGTTACGTCTGAATGAAAAAAGAAAAACAAAAATTGTTACTAAAATCTACTAAAAATATTTAATAAAACCAGGAAAAATATATAAACTGTATAATAATATGCTGCTTCATATTTAATAGGCATGAGAATATCAACTTAATGCAACATAATTTAATTATCTTTTTCCACATTGTTAATGTAAATAAATTAACAATAGTATTAATATAATGAAATAACTTTAATGAAGATCACGAAGGGTATAAGACCAATAAATGTTCGTTCCCGGGGGTGACTTGAAACCAATCAAAAAAGCGCTAAACAAAATGGAAGAGGACCCCTAATTTCTTATCCTTTTAGCATTGAGCGACCATTCTTTAAGCTATTTTTTCGAAAACTACTGCAGTTAGGACCGAGAAGTTTAAAAAACACATTATACTAGATACTCTTTAACATGTTTAAAACTAATAAAAAATAAATTGAATAAAAATATCAACATTAGTCTTATATTATAGCTGCTATTAATTTTATATGACAGTAAAATTAAATTATAATTTTTTTCCTTTATCTATTATATTATGAAAGGAGGAAGGAAGGGTAAAATAATAAATATTTGCTTTTGTTTTCGTATCAGTTGATAAAATTCATTCAACAGAATTGATAACATATTTCTGCATATTATTGTAGAATTAACTGTATCTAAATAGGGAACTATGTTCATTGAAATGTTAAATCACATTCTTTTCTAATATTACCACAAAGTTTAAAAATATTCTCCTGAGATCCTGAGCTCATTACCACACTACATATTACTTTAATTAATGCAGCAACAAGTACGGCCCGGGAATATTCATATAATAATAAAACATTTTTTATTTTAATAATAAATACATCTTATAATAGTGTACTAAATAGATTTAAAAGTTTGTATCTTGGATTTATATTTCTATGAATAATTGTATTATTATTACTATTCCGTTAAATCAAACAACGCCTACTTTATTATTCCACTGTATTCTTAAATGTACTTTTGAAAGGGGAAAAAAATTCAAAAGATTTTGCAAGAAAAAAAAAATAAATAAAAAAAAAGCTTGTAGCATTAAAAACGATAAAAAAATATGTTAAATTAAAATAAGAATTTTTAAAAGAGGTTGAATGAAGTATTTAAAAGCTCCTTCTTCAGGCTGCGTAAAATTATTATTATAATTTGCCGTTAGATACTTTAGAGAACAAACAAATCCAATTTTCGTTATAAGCTTTTTGCAAGTTTATATATTATTATTAACAGGACTCCTTAATTGACAATTGTATTACCGATTCTCTGGTTACGTAAAAATAAGGAATAAAAATCTAATAATTGCATTACCTACTATAAAGCTAAAGAGAGAAGTTCGTACTATCAAACATAAAAAATTTGTAACTTTTTGCTTAATTTTCTGAGAAATGAGATAAGTATAGCACTTTGCTGAAAAATATCGTTAAAGAATTTGTTATACTAAAGAGATACATTTATATTATTGACTTTTTAAATGAAAGTACAAGAGTGAAATTAACTATACAAGAAAATGTGCTGGAAAAGTTATCGAAATATAATAATAATAATAACAAAATTAAAATGATTCAGCTATGTGTAAAACGTAAAAATAAGAAACGATGTAAAAAAAAAAAAATCCCAAATATCAGAAATAAACTGAATTAAATTATAATAGTGAAAATTATGTTCATGTGTGTAAAAAGATGAATCTGTTAGCACTTGAAAATAGACGTAAGAGAAATGATGTCATATGTTTAAAAATAGATTTTTTTTATATAGATTATATAAGAAAATTGATGACATCCTAAATAAAATTCAATGATTTTCAAGAAGTATATACTGCAAAACCCTCAGCTTTTAAAGGTAATAACATACAATATAATGATGTATATCTAAAAATACATTTATTCCAAGATCTACTTCATTGTGTAACGAAGCGCAACGAGATGTTGCAATAATCGTTTAATTATTTTAAAAATGGATTTAATAATGCTTAAATTTTATTCTATTATTAAAAGAATAGACCAGAAGTATATCACAAAACACTTGATGGGACTTACATAAATAACTTTAGTTTGTCTCAAAACCCAACTGTAGCAGTGATCAGAAAATTTCAATTTATGCAACCCGCACAACATTTTTTTACTTATTTTTGCATGTTTCTGACGCCAGAAACATTAAGTCACTCAAATAACATACTTTGCAGCATTTTCACGCTCTCTCGTGGGGCTACATTAGCATTCTGGTAAAAGTTGTCATCAGAAGATCCCATTTCGTGTTTATTCATTAAAAAGCATGTGTTGTTTTGTGTGGTCTATGGCTTTAAGTATTGGGAAAGTAAAATTGCCTGTATTTGGGTAACAATAAACTAAACTAAAAATATGATTATTTATAAAAAAGTATTAAGTGTTTATATTTAATATTAAAATGTCTAAAAGAATATGACTATAAAGTGTAGTTTGCGTTTAACTTTAAATTACCTATGCCTAATAAAATTATTAAAAAAACAAATTAAAATATATCATTTTAATGTGCTTTTGTTTTTTTATGTGTTTATGTGATGATTTTTGTAATTATATATATGTTTTTGTAAATATTATTTTGACTGTCATTACAAATAACCTAAGCTAATTCATTTATTATATTCTGATTAAATAGAATAAAAGAAATTAATAAACAAAGTTCAATCCCAACATAAAATATTAAAAAGAATTGGCTTTTATATTGAACTTTGAATAAAACTAACATATCCTTTTGTTATTATTATTAAAAAATAATAATAAACAAAAAGTATGTAAAAAAAATATTTTTACGAACAACACAATACAGCTTTTCACAAAGTAATATTCAATGTACGTAATGAACAATTTGCAAGGATTAACATTATTCTTTTAATCTTTTAAATTTGTTAAAAAGTATATAATAAATACAGAACGAGCTAACAGACATTCGAGATAGACATTTTTTTAACTACAAATGTAAATGGTAGAAATAAAATTAATAAAACTTTTATAGTGGTCAGTTTCGGTACTATTTAATATTATATTCTAATTAAAATTCATATTCAAACTTATTTTCCTTAGTTTTAAATTATTAAACTACAGTAAATATGAAAAATTTCCATTTTTCATACATGTGTATATTTATATGAAGGAGATATAAATACCTTTAGCTACAATTTTTTTTTTTTTTTTTTTTACATATTTTTTATATATTTTTTATATATTGATATAAAATAGTATAGTGTATAATATAATTTTAATTATAAATATAAAACTCAACATCTAGTGATTTTTCCCCTCTAACTTTGCTTTGAAACTTAAAAAGTAATGTAATTACATTATATTAATAGTTTTTTTATTTTTTTTTTAAAATACTTCACAGTAATTTACTGCATACTTTTGCTATATTTTTTTATCTATAATAAAAAAGTTGGGAATGTGACAGCAATGTAATAAAGTTATATACATACATTTTTTTTTATAGTAAAGAGTTTTATAAGAATGTGTAGTATAGAAGCTCCTGGGCAAAATAATAATTAAAAAGCAATTACATAGCTTGAATTATAAAGTTCATGAAAGTAATATAATAATAAATTGAAAAATGTGTAAAATATTTCAAACTAAAGACTGTGGACATTTTTCACCATCGTAACTGCACAATAATTCTACGTATTTTTACAAATTTACTGTGTCGTTATTTACTTCTCTCTCTCTCTCTCTCTTTCTCTCTCTCTCTCTACGTACAGTACATTATATAGAAATTCTTATAGATATACGCAAATGAAATGCAATAGTTAGGAACCAATATAATGTTATTTCATTGCAGCCTTGTCTCTCTCTCTCTCTCTCTCTCTCTCTCTCTCTCTCTCTCTCTCAGACTCTCAGTCTCTCTCTCCTATATAATATATTAGACGTTTTTTTTTTTCGAAGTTGGGCAGAACAACGAAGAAAATGTATTAATTCCGTAAATAAATCACCAGAAATATGCTCCATGCGCAGTGTGAATATCATATATCTATAATTTCCAAAATTAAAATAAACTAAAAATATTGTAATTTTAATTTTAAACTCTTAAAAAAATGCATATAATATGCTGACACTTAATTCAGGAATTTGATACTTATTTTGTATCGTTGTCGATAAAAAAGAAGGGGCAAATAACATTGTTGATTAATAAATAATTATCATCTTTCAAATGATTCATTTTGTAATACACTTTTGATTTTTTTCCTCAGTGACTATAAAGGCAATAATAAAAAAAGTTACTACATTAGTATATAAAATAAGATATCGCTTCATATTTTTTTATAGCTGTAATAAAAATTTAAATATCGGTGGCACGTGAAAAGACAGCAAATAAGTGGTTTGGTTGCTCATCGTGGAATGTAATGTACAGTAGTGTGTTATATGCCGAGAGTTGAAGAGCAGCCATGGTATATACCATCACTGTATAAGCAATAGCTATATATCACTGTATAGCAAATATTAAGCTATCTAGTAATTTTATGGATTGATTTAAATACTAACAAGCTTTCATTAATTACATCCAATAACTGTGTCATAAAAAAAAAATCAATATTAAGTAACATCAATCCTCTATATCCACCACAAAATTACGCATGTGTGTAGTACGAATACAGCAAAATAAGGTCCTCAATTGGTTGTACTATATACATTGCTGTCAAAATCTGGATAATTTTGTAATCCAGATAACGAATAAGAGCTTATCTGGATCAAGCAATCCGGGTTTCACGGACATGATATTATCTGATCTGCATTATTTGGATTGCAAAATGCAAAAGTCCTGAAAATAAAAGTGGATGCGGTTTGAATTTTATCCAATTAGACTTAAAATTACAATTAGACTAAAAAAGATACAATTAAATTCTATCTTCTTTTTTTTTTTCCTATCCATTTTTATTATTTTTTTTTTTACAGCCCTAGTACAGACACTAACAAAGTTTTACTCTATTTAATATGGAAATACCATATGTCTTTATGAAGTGCATTTTAATAATTAAAATGATATGATGAGTGCACTATGTTAACAAAAGGCAATAAAGTACAACATTTTATATCACAGTGCCTGTACTTAAACAAATTAAATCATAAAAATAAAAACATTATTTCATTTTATTGGCCCAGACACATCAATGGCATAAAACTTTTGTATACCACTCATAGGTCTGACTGTATGAAGAACGGAAAGAGAACACCACCTTCCCTATACACCATTAAAAATAAAATCACTATTTTGATACAGCAGCAGCTGTTCCTTTACGAGCTTCAATTTAAACAATACTATTTTGATATTACGTGCAAACTATTTATTTTATAAATTTTATTTACTTCTATTAATATTTGCCCCGTGGAAAAAAAAGAAACAAACATTGTTTATATTCTCTTATTTTGAACATTTTAAAAGCTCACATAACAACTGAAATGGTTTATCTTAATTGCTACGGGCACTTTGACTTGGCATCCACAGTCCACACATCATCACACTAAAAAAGACATAACATTTATTATTCTGTATGACATATTTGTTGGTCCTACAACGTTTTAACTCTATAATTTATTATTATTTTAGCTCGTTCTATATAAACTACACACAAATATTGAGCCATCTTCGAAAATCTTCCTTTATTAAAAACAGCTGGTTATGACGTCGTTACCTTTTTACTACGTTTATACCATTGTTATTTATTCTTTTAGAACTTTGTTATTGAGATTTACTTTACTTTACAGAACGAGCTTTTATACTTTAATACTGTCTCTAGACTTTTTAAAAGTTACAAATCATATGATATCATATGCATCGATACAGGTGATTCATAGTGATACAGAACACACAATATAACAAAAAGAATTGGCATTTACTCGATAATAATATATAATGGTAAATTTATAATTACAATGTCAATAATGAATCTGTAAATTCTAACCTGAATGATTTAAAAAATATATATATTTTTTTTTAATTAAAAATTATTACGCTTTATTTTTAAAGCTCAAAAATAAGTAGTAGTAAAGAGATTTCCCAAAGGACTAGAATATTTTTGAAGCTTATGGATTTATGTGGAAAAACGAAAAAAAGAGTGATAAAAAACATACATTATTACATCTTGTGAATTATATTTAAATTAGTAATTTAACCTTAAAAGTCTGCGTGTTAGGATATTTACTATTGATAGCATGCATAATTGATCCACGGGGGAAAAAAGTATGTTTTATTATGCATGTCGTACATCAAATGTACATTTCAGCAACTATAATAAAGAAATTTGCTGCAAAAACGTACTTTTAAAGCATGGGCTTGTGAAATTTCCATTTTCTGTGTTTATGTATAGTTATTTCATTATAATGCCTTGATAATTAAAAATATAATTGTGTACAATATGTTGAAGTTAAAATTTGAATACCATGTTTATGTTACATAAAGTAATCTTGGTATTATTGTTTGTTGTTTTTCTATTAAACTCGACCTATCTGGAACTACGTCAATTCCTGTTTTCTCTCTAGGGGAAAAAAATGACGAACATGTTTTGTTTTTTTACGAATAACGTTACGTTTCGGGAGTCTATATTATATTCCTGTTACGTCAACAGGGACAGTATTTTGATTAAAAGAAATTAAAGAAATCTCTAAATAAAATATAGTGAAATATAGTTAAATATTGTAAAAATATTTATAAAATTTAATAACTTTCTTTGTTCAGCTATTTTAGTTAAATCTTATCAATAAAATATAATATTTTTATAGCAAAAGAGATGATAGCTTTTATTTTAATTTTATAATAAAATTAAAACATCAAAGTTAAAATTTTAAGAATTCTATAATAAAATATGATATTATGATTTATAGAAACTACTCCGTCTCTTTTGTGTAAATTATATTTTATGAACGATATGATATTTCCACTTTACATTATCGTTTTTGTTAGGATAACTAATGCATAATCCACATGTATCAAATTTTATACTTCAAAATCGAGTACAACTATATCATAGCTGTAATATAACTTTTTCAATACAGTTTAATGAATAAAGATAAAGTATTTAACACACACTAGTAGTTAGTAGTACGTGTAGTGTATACATAGAAATTACATATATATTCTATCGTTTTTGTTGTTTTTTAATAATACTATTTTATATTATTTATAAAAATAAGCCCGTATAAATTAAATGATTAACTAATTACAATATAAGAAGGACATAGAAAATTGCATATGTCACAAACTGTACGTACACGTCCGTGCAGAAATTCATATGTATGTAAAGCTTACTTATTAACGAGCAAAGCAACTCCAAGATGTATGATTTGAATTTCAAAGAAAATAACAATATTTTTATTATAATATAAGACGTAATTGTAAAACACATGTTATGAAGTTAATCACGTATAGGTTGTGTCAACATATACTTCATACATTAGTAAAGATTAACTTAACATACTATTACGTAAAGGTAAACAAGTTTATAACTACTTTTAGGTTAGGTAAGTAGCAAAATATGAGAATTAATTCCTATAAGCTTATTATATTATACTAAACTACAACAAGTTTAAAGAGGATTAAAACTTATAATAAGGCTTAACGGTGGAGCAAACTAGTCAATCACAGGTGGTGCAGGACAAGCTTTTTTTAAGAACATTATTGCACCATGATCATGCAACATTTATTATAGAAACACTTTTATGTGTTTAAATAATAATAGTTCATCCTAATAAGGATTTTTTTTTTCATTTTTATTTGACAAGACCAATGCTTGTTGTATTTTTGATTGTTACTATGAACTGCCTGGGTCAATAAAGATTCTTATTATTCTTATTAAATTCTTTACACCGATAATGCCAACTGCATGTGTTTATTTAACCTTATCGATGATAGTTACTCTATGTTCTTAATAATTATAAATATATATAGTCATTACAAAAAACATGAAAACATATGTTGTAGAGAATACAGTATAATCTAAAAATGTCGTTTTTTTTTTTTTTTTTTTGCTTCATAACTTTTCATGTAGTATTTTTTTCTACTATGTATTGAAAGATAACAAATAAATATATATATATATACACCGAGAGAACACACCTAGAATATAATCTAATTAGAGACTAAAAGTTCAAAGACCACAAAATATTGCCTACACAATGTTTTGTTAGATTGAGTAAAATGTAAAATAAATTGGCTCACACGTACGTATGGTCCTGACTCAATTACTGGCAGACGTGTTAAGAGAAAAATTAATATATATTTATTTATATATATATATATATATATATATATATATATATATATATATATATATATATATAATCATAATAATAAATTGCGAGCAAGATAATTTCATGCTTAAAACATTTCTTGTTTTACCTTAAGACAAAAGGGCTGTAACTCTCACTATGGTTTTTAAATATACACACACACACACAAATTACTGTTCACCAAATATAATATATAACATACAGTTAAAAACTCAATTCACAGTTGTTTTTTTACAGTCACACATAGTTATGTCAACTCAACACATTAAACAAAAACACGTAAACGTTTTCAAAGCAGTTTTTAGTTTTTTTTTTTTTTTTTTTTTTTTTTTTAATGGTTTTTAATACCATTTGCCAACTGGGTTATGGACCCCCCTATTGCATAAAATCACTTCAAATATTGATAACAGAGAGAAATCTGACGTGGTGCATAAAACAGACGAGGAGACACGCCCATCAAGACATTTGTCTAGATTACGTGCATCAAAAAGAGTTTGATAGTTTTTAGTATACGTGTGACGAAGGATACAGTAGCATTCGAAAATGTTTACAAAAATGTGTTGACATATAGCTATATATGAGTGTAAAAAAGCTGTGAATTGAGTTTTTAAATATACAAGGTGAAAAATAATTTGCGTGTGTGTTAACCAGTATTCACAAACCAGCGAGAGTTACAGCCCTTTGGTCTTAACGTAAGACAAGAAATGTTTTAATCATATAATATATATATATATATATATATATATATATATATATATATATATATATATATATATATATATATATATACATACATAATTATATAGTACACACACACACACACACACACACACACACACACACACACACACACACACACACACACACACACACACACACACACACACATTATCATCTGAACTACTTAAGCTTTAGGAAAAAAACGTAAATTTTGGACAGCCAGGATATAGGATTGAATAAGATAGTGGCATTAAAGTTGACCTGAAGACAATATTTTCAAATTGTCAATGATTAAAATTGCCTTTTCGTGTCTGAATAACCCGTACAAAGCCTTGAATAAAGCCATGACCATATTTGTATTATTTATAAAAGTTATCTGAGGTTCGTTCTATTTTTTTCCATTAACAAAGAAACATTTTTTGCTTTGAAATTTAGATAAATAATAAAATTACAAAATGTATATGACAACAAGGAAGAGTAAAATTAATTAATTAAAAAAATAAATATAAAGGAAATACAATTAAAAATTTACACATTTTGATTTATTTATTTATTTATTGTGTCCAACTCCAAAACAGTTAACTCAAGTGCAAATATACTCTTCAACTTTTTTTTAATTTTAAACAAGACCAATACATATAATGTACATTATATACCTACATCACGTTAAACTTGTGTTTGTAGACATAATATTTCTTTAATTTTATCGTGTTAAGTGAGTGCAGTTAAGTAATAAATAATAACAGTAACGAACAAGTAATAAATGGTACAAATTGAATTATTTATGTATTTCATTGAAAAAAAAACTCACTTTGTTTTGTTATGAAGATACATTGATTAATATTTTATTAATTTATATTTGACCTTTTTGTATAGATTGTAAATTAATAGTTTTTTTCATGCTTGCAAAAATAAGTTTTACGAAATTAATAAATAACACATATATACAGTACAGTATATTTAGCATATTTATAAAAGCTATAAGTTTAAAACTTTTGGATTTCTTTTCAGTCTGTCTCGCTAACATGATCGATATTAATTTTGTTTCCTATGGGTTAATATAGAAAAGGGAAAAATATTAAAAATTTAGATTTTTTTTTTTTTTTTTTTTTTTTTTTTTTTTTTGCAAGCGTATATAGTGAAGTATGCACAACAGTTTTTCTCGCTGGCGTTTTACTAGCCCTAAAGGCTCTATACTTGCTCGCTCTTGTGCTCCCACAACCCACACACCTCTCCTAGTCAGCAAGCTACTGATTGCGATATTGTTCATAATATGCTTTTGCTGCGTATGCCGGACTAAATCGGCTGGAAAATATTTGAAACTGTTCGTTTTAATACTTTCATTTTTGGAAACGTATATTCGTTTGCCGTTATGTAATCCTTAAGTCTAAAGTCAATTAAATTCATTTAAAATGCAAAAATTATGGTCTTCCATGTTCGCAATGCACATAAAAAAATATATTTTATAATACTATACTTTACACAGTATTGTTGTGTGGAAAGAAATCAGAATAAACTTTAATGAATAATTAAATAAATACAAAACTATCAATATTATAATTATATTATAATTTACTGTCAGTTTAAGAATTAGTTTATAACTTTGTTGGAATTTCATTTTAAAACATTAAATATTAGCACTCGTATAAATTCAAATGCTATCTGTAAGATAAAAACTCGAACATACTCGTATATTAAAAAAATCGTAAAATATTCAATCCACGCATGGAGTATGCATATGCATACGGTGGTCATTACATATTGTACCATTTAAATTCAGTGCGTGATTTTCTCATAACAATAACATTGCAAATTTAGCGCTAGTTTTTAAATAGATAAATATATTTTCACAATTGTGTGTACATATACATATAGTAATACACTCCCTATAGACTGCCCGATTGCAGAGCATTGAATCTGTTCGAACAGTTTGCATACAAAATTAGCATTAAAACTAAAAACTCATTTTTGTTTTGTTAATATATCATGGAAAACATTATTTTGCTCAATATTCTGAATCATGAACTTGCTAAATTGATATTGACTAATAAAGGAACAACTGTTTTGAGGCTGACTATAAGTGAATTCGCTCACATCCGCTTCCGTTTCGAAGTACTGCGCTTGCGTAATAAGTAGAAACGGAAGCGGAAATTGCTTAAAGTCGGCTTCAAAACAGTTATTCCTTTATTATTCAATTGTTATAAGGAGTAAGAAGTCAATTTTATTTTTTAATACGTACGTCCGGTGAGTTCATAAATCCAGCACTAGCAAAGCAGACCATGTGGATTGAAAATTAATACAAGGTCGGTTTTGTTAAGCACGCCAGTACTGGTGCTCATTCAACTATCTCATCAATCGGGAAATCAGCATATTCTATGTTTAATTGATATAGGGTGTAGTTCACTAGAGCATGAGAATGTAGATTATTGAAAATCAAATATACATATGGGAAAAAATACAGTCATTCATCAAGTATTAAATTTTTTTATACATTTTATTAGAAGTAGGTTGTTTAAAACACTCGTATATTATAATATAATATTATGTTACACGATCTATATAGTCCATTTCTAACATTACATTTACATAAACGCACAATTTTACATACATAAATGCACCACACACACACACAAGTCGGGAAGTATATTTGTGTGTAATAAAATATTTAATAAGTTAATGTTGGTATGATTAACTACAGTAAATTTTTAAATATAAATAAATATTATAGAAATCTATTTCCAGTAGAATACGTATAAAACGAACTAAAAACAAATATATTGAAATTAATAAATTAATTTTGTTCATTATTAAAATACTAATTATGTTATAAGTTTATTTTTGATTAATTAATATATATTTTAACTTGTTTATTTGGTTTCAAATTGTAAATAATTGTATCAATAAGTGACATGTATTGATGTAATTAAAAGTGGACGTTAAATAATGAGTCATGACATCATTGAGCACTCAACACTATCGTGTTTTACGAAGTATATAAAATGCTGCAATGAAAAAATATTTTATTCTGTTACTGATTTTCAAACCTTCGGACTTTAATTTACTTCTTGTTTGAAAATACTGTTTAACAAAACGGCTTGATTACTTTTTTTAATTGATAGGTATCAATTTTAATTTTTTATTTATACTTTAATTAGCTCTCTTCTCTTTGCAAATCTTATAATTCTCATAAGCTTGATAAAATTTTATATGTATATTGGGGCTTTTAATATTTTGCAAGATTACGACATTAGAAATATTTAAATTTACTGATGATAGCAGACACTGGCTTATTCAGACTCCATTTTCTCGCAAATCCTCTCTGCAATATTTTCCTATATATTTGAAGGATGCAAGAAATATGTCAATCAAAACACATATTTGATTCGCGGTAAAAAGCAAAAAAAAAAAAAAAAAAAAAAAAAAAAAAAAGTTATACGTACTTCAAAGGATAAAGAAGATATAATTTTAAAGTCACTTAAAATTTAATATTTAATAATAATGAAATTTATTTAGCACTCTTATGGTAGAAGATATTTTATTATCAAAGATCCCTTTTATGTTTTATCTAAATCAATTTTGTATTTGAAAATAGAGAGAAAGAGAGAAAGAGAGATGAGAATTTATCGTTAAAAAACCAAGACGGAAAAGTCAAGGAATAATCCATTACATGCGTAGAAACATGTGGTTTAAAAAGAATAAGAAAAAAGAAAATTAAAAATCTTTTTGTGAAACAAAAAGTCTGATCGCTTCAACCTATGTGAAGAAGAAAAAGTAAAGGATAATAACATTACTCTAGAAAATTTAGGTTCCATTTTAACAAAGAATTCTATTTTGTAATTTAATTTTAAAAAATTGGTATTGCCTTTTGACTTAACTATGGAAAAAATAATAATAAATAAAAAAAAATTCTGTACGTTTAATAAACTATAACATTGAATTTAAAACACAACATTTCTACATAAACAAAGGTTGGTGACGATGAACCACTGATTAAGGATTAAGTTCAAACTGAAATACTAAAAGCTCTTTGAAGTTAATTTTATTTATTCTTTGTGGACATTTTTTAAAACCATTAACGTACGTGTACATACAGTACAGTTATAAGTCTGGTTTACACCACAAAATAAACACGTTGATATAAAAAATTATCATCAGTTAAAAATATCAAAATATTTTATTGAATATTTTTAAGTGCAAAAATTTTAAGCCAACAAAGTTTTATTCGATAGTGTGAACTCACTTTAAAAGTTCAGCTTTGCTAATATTTAAAGGAGGGTCACCATGCAGCGTAAATAAATATTTGAAACTTTATAATTACGTGTTGCGATATTTTTAGTGTATTAGCTTATTGTAAAATGTGGATTACTGTATTTACCTTTTCTTTTTCTTATTATTGTTCTTCTTATTATTTTTTTCTAAAAGGTTTTTCATTATGAAATTTAGTAGATAACTTTTATGTAATAATTTTCATCAGGTCCAACCCTTAACTCGTGTCGTTTCTGAACACACACACACACACACACACACACACACACACACACACACACATATATATATATATATATATATATATATATATATATATATATATATATACCTTGATGCCTACCTATAAATAAAAGGCGTAATATTTGCCTTTCTCATTAAATAAAATGTTTTAATAAACTTTTTTTTTGAAATAAAATATGTAAAATATGTTTATTTTTAATTGTCCTGCCAAATATAATTTTTGGTGCTCTTTTAACTCATTGTTGCATTTTAAGGTGTTTGTTATTAAGTAATTAAGTCTTCTGACACAAAATATAGTTTCTTTATTTAAAAATTTTATTTTTATTTTATTTAACTGCTATGATATGATGCAATATCATTTGCATAAATTAAGTTGGCATTTTTATTGTGAATATAAAGATAAATTTTGATAATGCTGAAGCTATTATTTCGCTCTAAAAGACGAATAAAATGATGTGACTATATTGATTTGTTTTGTATTCACAATGCTATGTGTTCGAGTCTATAAAGCCATTGTTGCTTGTAAGTAGTTGAATTCCTCTCTAGAGACAAAGGCTATAGAAAATGCATATTACACAGTTCGTACGTACGTACGTATGCATACAAATTACTTGTCATTTGACATTCATGGCTAACGTATTCTTCCTTTTAATATAATATATTATCTATGTTAGTATATAAATATACGTAATCATGTGCAAGCCTTTACTATTATATAAATTGTGAAGTCTCATTCAAATCCGTGTAAGAATGAAATATTTTATACAATTTTAAGATATAATAGTTTTAGATAATATATGATATACATACAGTATTATAGATTTAAATGCCGCAAGTTATTATAATTGGTTATCCAAATTTAAATAAAGATATAAACTTCAATTCCATACCCAAGGTATATATTGGTAAGTTACCTATTGACTATTCCACTAATTTTTAAGACCTGGGGGTGTTTTTATTGATAGAACTTTAACATGGAAAAATCAAATGTCTTCAATTAGCAAAAAAGTAATGTGTGGGCTTATTTTGTTTAAATTGTCAAAACATCTATTCCAAAAAAGTAACTAAAATCATTTCCTTCTATTACTAATTTTTTCTTTTTTAAAAAATTCACTTTTAAAGTGATTTGTACGTCCGTTTTTTTTTTTTAATTTTTTTTATTATTATTGTTTTTTACTTTTTTGTTATTATCTAAATCTCTCAAATGATTTGGAAGTTCATTTCAAAGCTTTGGTAACAAAATTTTATGAGTTCTTTCACTGAATCTATTTACATATTTAGGTGTTACATATGGCTCTCCATTACACGTTCTAGTATTACATTCAAAAATTTTAGTATCTCCTTTGAAGTTAAAATATTTTTCAGTTATTAAAGATACTTAAGCTTTATTTTCAATATTTTCAAATTGTCTATAAAAAATCATTTTACATCATCTCGTTAATTAAGAAATTCCTCGTCTGTCGTCTATTTATTTATTTAAAAACTTTTATAAAAACTTAAGAAAATTATAATATTACAGCATGATACTACAAAATAAAGGATAAATTTTTGTTTATTTTTACTATACTTCTTTCCTCTCTTCCTTTTTTGTTCCTTTTGTATCCATTATAAAATACAATACTTTTCGTTTCCTTATTTTGGAGCATATTATTATACATTCTTCTTTTTCCTTTTATGGCGTTACCAATGCTTGATTTATTGATTTTTTTTACTTGAATTATAATCGTCAATGCTATTACCTTTTTTAATTCTAACCACGTTGGGGTTAGGTGTAAGAGTGAGCCAGACATTTGCCAGGCCTAAACCTTGCCTTGCCTTTCGTTTTTTTTTTTTTTTTTTTTTTTTTTTTTAATATTGTTGAATAAAGACGATATAGTTAAGTTTTTTGAAAAACTGGAACCAGCCGGAAACAGAATAATATTATAATGTTCACTTTATTTTAATATTATTCCCATTCAAGTACATACTCTGCAATAGAAATTTTAATCTTTGCTTTTTCTCTAAGCTAAGGCAATAGAGTAAAATTTTATATGACAGAGTGTGTACGTTCTGGATTTTCAAAAGGTGAAACAGTATGTATATTGTATATACACGATTGTGATTTATTATATTTTACGTTTCAAAAACTTGTGCTTCGTTTTCAATGTAATTCTTATGAGAAAAACATGCACTTCATTTGAATAGTAAAACATATAATCGTTTAATCGTCTGTATGTAAGTTAAAGCGAATTCACACTATACAAAATAATTCTAAGTCAATATAAAATATTTTGTATTCTCCATGAAAAAAAAATTGCATTGATATATTTTTTGTCACCTTATAGTTTTAATTCAATTCAATTCAATATTGGCTTTATTCAGAAATACACATTATACAAATTCATACAGAGTTTGGGCTTAAGTATATGTCATAATGTGAACTAAAGAAAATAAAAGATTTTTCGTATGGAGAGATGCAGATAATATTATGGTAATAAAGTGCTTTTTCGTTCTTTATACGTGCGCTAATATGGAAATCGTAGTCTTTGATATTGACTTTTGGATCAAGGATGCATCATGCATGTGTGGTCCGTATAGCTCAAGTGTGTGTCATCTGTGTGCGTAGCCGCTCGAAGTATTTTCTCATCATATTATAATATTAGACTTAGATAGGGACAGACGGAAAATAGTTCTATTTTTTCCCCTAACTAGTATCACTATAATATATTGATATCATTATTATTTATGGCTCAATAGTCAACTTCATATAATCAGCACTTGTCACTAGCAAGGTTCATCAGGTTGATCATAAGCAAGGGTCATCGTTAGTTTTATGTTAATTTTGGCCTGGTATTTGGCCAATTTAATATGGCATGTTAAATTGGGGGTTTTAAAATTTAAATTTCTAGCTTCAAAATTGTTAAAGCAGGTTATATCGCACATCATCATAAAGTAAAAATTGCAACTCAAAAAGTATTTAGAACGTGAACGAGCCTCAGTAAAAGGTGAAAAAAAAGAAGTGAAAAATGTGTGCAAAGTTGACTCCAAATGAGGGTCTTAGTTGCACCAGAAATTTCAGTTTCTCATTGTTGACCTTTTAAATATCACAATAAAATTTCATTTTAATCCAAGCTCCAAGCTTTAAAAATTCAACTTCGAGAAACTGCAATTTCTGGCGGAACCCAGACCTTAATTTGGAGTCAACTTTGAGCACATTTTTCACCTTCTTCCTTTCACTGGGGCTTGTTCACGTCCTAAATACTTTTTGATATGTGCTTTTTACTTTATAATGATGTGCGATATAACATGTTCTAACAATTTTGGAGCTAGAAATTTTAATTTTAAAACCCTCAATTTAACATGGTAAGCCCTATACCAGGCCAAAATTAACATAAAACTAATGATGACTCTTGCCAGTGATCGACCTGATGACCCTTGCCAGTGCTGTGTCCTGATTATGTAAAGTTGCCTATTGACTGTTCCAGTCAACTCTGTATAGGTATTCCAAATAATAGAATTCAAAGATTTACCGAGATCGAATACAAATTAGTAGAGGCAAGTAGTTAAAAAATATATTTATACTCCACACTAAACATTTCGTGCATTGTCTTTAAATATTCATGCTAATGAATCAAATTCTAGTGCATTATCCAAAATTATCCAAAATTTGATACTAAAGATTAAGTATTTAAAATGTTTACTCACTACCTGGGTATTGTCTACTAGTGAAGTAAGTAGAGAGAATTCTCTAATGTTTACGGAGAATCCGCATGTATCTTTTGTACTTGTATCGACACTAGCCTCAACCAGATTGAATAATTAGTGAAAATACACTCATGCTTTGACACACAATCAAATCATTTCGTAGGTACTTTCTAAGTATTTGTGCGTCGAGAGTAAACATTATTTGTTTTCTGTGGGATATGTTTTTTACCTTCAGTAAAAAAAAAAAAAGAAAAAAGTATAAAAATTCATATAATTTTTTAAGTATATATAATTTCAAACTGTATGCAATTCAATGACGCTTATTAACTGAATTGCTTATAATTTTAAGGGTAAATGTTTTTAAGTCAAGCTTATATATGCAAAATATTAAAAACTAGCAATATGGAGTTTGAATGCATGCGAAAAAAAACAACTTTATTTTTATTATAAGATAAGAACTTTTTTTTTTTTTTTATTATTATTTGACTTGGCAATTTATAGTAACTAAGAGTCGTGAGCGTTTGGTCGCGTCATAATTACAAGTCATAAATCATATAATTGTATTATTTGAAACAAATGAAACAAATAAGCCAAAATTATATAAATGACTGGTCATTCACGTGAGCTGGATATTCTTACATAATTTGTATAATTTGTGTATTTAATTAAAATTTTCATTATCTAAAAATAGCAAAAAAACAAACAAACAAACAAACAGAAAATGCCTTTGAGTAAGATTAAAAAAATAATAATAAAAAAAATATATAATGCTTCATATCATAGCTTTCTTCATTATAGTCATCAGTCAACACCATGCTCGCAGAAAAACGTATGCATAAAACTAGGACATCTGTTACGTGAGCGCAAAGGAATATTATTAAACACTGCACAGTGCACGTGCACACACAATGATCATCAAAACTATTATAATACTGCATGAAGTGTAATAATATGAAGTGTAATAATAAAATGCCTGCAGTAAGATAGAAATTCTATACGTTTTCAAAACACTTTGAACTGAATAATATTATATGTGCCTCGAGAGAGTTTAAGCTAAGCCTTTTGAAAAATGTGCATAAGAACAGAATAGAGCAGAAAGTACAACATTGTGTAAGATTTAATTATAATAAATACATCTACAGTATGTCGTGTACTTGTTATTCTATAAAAGTAAAATTTTTGACATCACAGGAACTTGTATAACATAATATAATAATATGTTTTACAAGAACTTGTTTAACATAATATTATATTATACAAAATTATATAACTTAAATATACGGGACATATTTTCATAAATCCTTATTTATAGCAAAATACTATCATCAATCATCACCATACCTATCTATATGTTATTATTATATGTTATTCACCATGCAGGGAAAGGGAGTACATCAATTATAAAAAAAAAAAAAAAAAAAAAACTTGTATATAAAATGATTGCATATAGCAATTAAATGTCATATTCTTGCTCACTGTAGCACGAACTATGACGTATGTATGTATGTGATCACAAATATTAATAATTTCAACAAGACACTATATTATGTAGGATAATTTTGTATTACGCTTACGTCAATGTTTTAATTCATATTACATATCTATAAAATAGAGAGAGAGAGAGAAAGAGAATATTCATATAAAATTAGTTTTCATTGACTTCAACTTATTGCTCTTTCATATTTAATGTATTTAAAACTACAAATATTTATTTTATAAAAGGAAATTACATACATAGACTTCTATAAAAAGCTGTTATTAAAAATGAAATATATGTTTTTTACAATACTAAAGAAGCGTCAATAAAAGTAACTCAAAACAATGTTTATTTTACAATTTAACGTATGCATCTCGCAATTTACGCTATATTCATTTTATAACTTCATTACTGTCATGTGCACGTACAGTAAATTATAATCTGTACGTGCTGCATTTTGTTCAAGTGCTCAAGGGAAAAAAATAATTTAATATACAAGTTTATACATTTTCATTTTATTTATTTTATTGGAGTGTTTCTTGTATATTATGTAGTTTCTGAACATTGGCAATTGTGAGGCACCTTCTGTATTTTAGCTTTACTAATACAATAAATTTCTGATCATTAGAGACCATCGTTTGCTTATTATTTTTTTTTTTTTTACTTTCAATTGACTGCATTTTTTCTTAGGTTTGCCTTGTGTTTACTCCCTTGTTACAACTGAACATAAATTCTATAGAAAAAATATTTTTATTTCATTTTTCAATCTTTTAAAACTTTAAAATATGTAATGTACTTTATTTCCTATTGGAAGGTTTCAATAGAATATGAAATAGTGTAGCACAAATGTGAGGAAGATAAATACAATGAGATATTCAAGACAACAATATACACAGTTTGAAAACTTTTAACTAGACATGATGTATATTAAAATTGAAAATTCTAGCAAAGTATTAGGTCAAATTTGTTAACTATGTAGTGTTGTTTCATTGCTGTATTCTTTTTTTTTTTTTTTTTGCTTATGTAAAGTTTACTTGTAATGTTGTGGTCAAGGTTTTGTAAAACAGGGCTGTGAAGCCCTCACAACGCCTTAATAAAGTTACTTATTATTATGTTCGTGGTTAATAGATTCTACAGAATAACGTTTTTCATTTGTGTGTGTGTGTGTGTGTGTGTTCAAGTTCAATCTGGACTTGAAAATAGAAAAATTAATTTTTTTATGTATGTATAATACATACATAAAAAACAGAAATGAGCAATGAGACAATTTCTTTACTTGATACCATTCTAGTTTGCTTGAATATTATATGGAGTGAACAATATATAACGCAGGCTGCAACGCACTGCAACGCACTTTATTTTTCTATGTTTTTTTTTATCAATTATTGTTAGTGAGGTCTTATTTTAAGATTTTACAATACTTTCTCTCTCTCTCTCTCTCTCTCTCTCCCTCTCGAACGTTCGTTTCTTTACAGATTTGTTCAACTAGTATGAAATGAAAAATACAGTGTATAAAGTATCCGGACGACGGATGAGAACTTATCCAGATCGAGAAATCTGGATCATAAATATGTAACAAAATTCAGAAAAAATAGTCACTTTCCGGGGAGGGGAAAAGCTACAAAAATCCACTCGGATCAAGCTATAGTATTTACCCAATTATACGGATTTTTTATCCGGATATTTTTTAACAGCATTATTATACAATATATTATATAAACTTTCATTGGTTGATCTTGTGTTTTCGTTCGTTTAGAACTGATAAAAATGAGTTACTGTTGAGACATGTAATTTATTCCCTCGACCGTCCATTCATTCTTTTCAGATCTAAACGAAGAAAAAACAAAAGATCAACCATACATAAACATCGTAAATAGATAGTGGTGTCTTAATCAGGTGTTCTTAACAAAGAAAAAAATATCTCAGCTAATAATTTTAAAGCTCAATACTTGTGTGTATACTGTAGTTTATAGGATCAACTATAATATTATTTTCAAAGTTACTTCTATATACGAAACTAGAACTACATATTATCTATTTTTAGATAAGCTATATTATAAGATTTGACTAAATTTATCCTTATCTATACATATTTGCATAATTTATAATAATATATCTTTATTCATAAAACTTTTACATTTTATTATTATTATTAACTCGAACATACAATTATAGCATATTTTTAGATAACCCTATTTGTGGTGGCAATAATATATTATTTTATGTTAGTATAGTTTTTATGCTGAGAAAATTAACATTTGTCTTATTATTTATCAGATGTATAAACTTACATCCATTTCATCATTGTGAAAATTTAGCAAAAGTTTACATGCAAAGCCATAATTTATTTTACAACATAAATAAAATAATTCATAGTATTCATGAAGTAATGGAAGTTTCTTAGCATTGAATGGTAACAAATAAAATGCTATTACATGTTCTTGGAAAACTCGCACTAAAATGTAGTTCTCTCTATATTATAGTATACTATATAGTGAGTGAACCATATAATATATTTTTTCGATTAACTTCAAAGTTGTTAAGCAATACAAATAGAAAAGTTTTTGCTTTTCAATAATTTTAAATATTGTTTGCAAAGTATATTGAACGTGGATATTCAAATTAATACATTCAGAAAAAGAATTAGGTTATGCATATAGAAAACAAAACTTTAGAAAAAAAATATATATTGAGTTTTTCTTGTAATCGGGAGCTAAAAGTAATACATAAATTTTCTTATGATTTTATATATCACAAGCTCTTATACTTTTCCAATTTTCTAGATAATAATTTCAAATTTTCTACTTTCTTACCTCGTATATATAAAATAAAATAGCTTTCTATCATTTAAATTTTATTGAATCAAGTTGAATATTGTATGTAAATGGCATGTTATAGAAGCTTGTAAACGGAACCCATGATGTAAAAGATATAACCTGCTTTAACATCTAAAATCCATGGTAAACACACAAAATTTGTTGGCAGAACTACCATACCCTACGTTAGGTTGCAGTGTACAGCACTTGTTCGCTATTTACAGCTGTTGTTGATTTTATTTTAAAGAGTGATATGATTAAAGATAATTTAGTCTACCTATGTTTTGTAAATTTTATTTTTCGAGTCTATTTGTAGTACCTCCTAAACATTTCACCCTACATTATACTTTAAAACATAATATATTCCCCATCTACTGTGAGTATGTATAATATTCATTTAGATATTTTTAGTCTTTTTTTTTTTTTTTTTTTTTTTTTAAAGTTTTTGTTGAATATGTAAATTATAACAATGTTCACAGCGTTTTAGTTTTATGTTCTATATAATATAGTTTTAAAATATTTAAATTTTGTAGGACCATCATTGTCTAAAACGTAACTTCAATTTACAATTGACGTATGGTACTGTTGTACTACTGTAAAACCAACTTTTTTTTTCCTTCTCTAATCTTTTATTCGAGTGTTTTTCATATTTCCTGTTTAAAGACGTCTTATTAATGACCTACAACGAAAATAATAATAATATTTTTTTTTTGGGGGGGGGGGGGGGTACTTAATTACAAAGGATTAAGTTTTGAAAACTTTTTTTTTTATCAAAGCTCGGTCCAAATAAAGACGTTAATATTTACCAACCTCAGTCTTTATGTTTAGCAGATAATTGGACTTATTTTCAACCACGGGCTCTGCTAACTTTTGCCCATTGATATGAACTTACGCTACAAATAATACTGTAGCTTTAATCGTCTGTGCGTTATAGTAAATTTGTATAAAACATTAGTTTGAACATAAAAAGTAATATAAATTACTAATAAAAATAAAAAACTAATAAAAAATATTTTTTTTTTCTGGTATCGTAAATTATTATTTTATTTACTTTGAAATATTAGCAAACGTAATAATTTAAATTCAATAAATGAAACAAGTTATGTTGTTATCATTATTTAAATAAAGTAAAAATTATTACATATTAATAAATAAAAATCATTAGAAAATACCTGCAGGCTATTGTACATTTTTTTTATTATGAATATATATATATATATATATATATATATATATATATATATATATATATATATATATATATATATATATATATATATATATAATATATATATATATATATCGTTTTGTTAAAAAAACTGTTATTGATTACTTTTATGATAAACATGCTTATTTATATATATTAATTAGTAATAATTTTTTATGATTCAGCAATAATAATAATTGATTACATAAAATAATTTTAATATAATACGACTGTTGCTATTTCAATTTTGTTATTAGTTTCCAATAACATATTGTTAATTACCCAGCCAAGTTCCTTTCAAAGAACTTATTGATCGGCGTTATTGCCAATAATAATAATAATTACATATTGGAAGTGCATTTTCGCATAAATGACGTGCATAATTATAAATTTAATATATATTGTAGTTAGAAATCTAAATAATTTTTAAAGTTAAATTAAAAATAATTATATTTAGTTATTTTAAGGCATGTCACAAGAAGACAAGCATTTATATCACAAAACAGTTGATGGGGCTTACATAAATAACATTAAATTAGTTTGTCTGTCCGTAGCAGTAATCAGAAAATTTCGATTTATGCAACCCGCACAACATTTTTGTACTATTTTTTGTTGGTTTCTGAAGTCAGAAACCCAGAATTCTCACGCAAATAGCATACTTTACAGTATTTTCACGCTCTCTTGTAGGGTCTCCATGCTTTTTATAATAAAACCTATATGAAACTGAAACTGAGTCTCATTTACATTCTGGTGACAATTTTGTAATCGGTTTTGGAGATCCTATTTTGTGTTTTTTAATCATTAAAAAGCACATATCAGCACTTTCATGTGGTCTATGGTTTTAGTTTTTTTTTAATGTTATTGTCATATTTGGATTTAAATTGTGATTTGTAGACATATTTGCTTTTAAGAATTTATTGAGACTCAAGTAACCATTTTGTATGTGTTTCACTTTTTTTCTACTTCTATGTCTCTCTCTCTCTCTCTCTCTCTCTCTCTCTCTCTCTCTCTCTCTCTCTCTCTCTCTCTCGCATTAGACAATTTGTGTTGGATATTATATTTTCTACAAATAAGAGATAATACTACATTGCTTGTTTAAATATGGCTATAAAATATCCAAGACTGTTCATATCAACATAGAGTACAAGTAGATTTTCATTCGTGTTACTGAGAAAATTTAAATATTAAAATAAACTTGTGAATCAAACAAAATCAAAATCAAACAAAAACAACTATCCTCATCACAATTAAATATTCTTAGATATTACAAATTAACTTCTCAAACAATAAAATAATAATTTACTTTTAATTTAAAAAAATATATTATTTGAGATGAATGTTTTTGTTTGTTTTTTTACATACGTGATATTCTTTTTTCATATCATACTTTTTGATTATATTCACATTTTTTGTTAACACATTGATTGGAGTCTAACGCATACATTCTGCTTTGAATAATTGCGTTGTATTGATACAAGCTTACATAATTAGCATAATACAGAGATATATAGCGTTTGCGTGTGTACATACTAAGTACATTTATATGACTCTCGAGGAAATATGTTTGTATACTGTAAGTGCACATACGCATTATGGTCATTGCTCATATATGTTTGCCAGGGAATTGATGTCCCTCGTCATATCGTACTGTGTAAATTTCGGCGCTATTTCAGATCAGAGTCTCTGAATACGTTGAGCATTATACGTTTGAGAAGATAAAATACTATGCATATTAAATAGGATAAGATATATTGCTTATTATAAAAACATCATTTAACACAACCTTTTTGACTTTTTCTCAGAATAATAAATAAATATAAAATATATAATATTATTATTGTAAAATAATAATAATAAACGAAAGAACAAAATTAAAGAAATAAAAAGATAATATGTGTATTTATACATAAAAAATACAGTTTTTCTTATCCTTACTTGCTGATGTATACTATTGATATTATTTTGATATTATTATCAGTGCGTTTACTTCTAAAATGTCATAATATGAAATAAGAAACTCCCCTATAATGTATCATAAAATAAAAAAATCCAAAATATGATATTTTGGCTTTGATAACTCTATAGCGTGTGTGCGCATGACGTCATTCTAAATGCTTTTCGATGCTCTTCTTGAGCAATGAATAACATTGCTAAGTATAAAACAAACGTAGTTTTTGGTTATTTTCTTTGGAAAATTAGATATCTTTTAGTTGTTATTATTTTTCTTACATACTTTAAAAACTAATTCAACTTGTTAACAGCCATCAATGCTCTCAAAAATAATGCGAAATATTTTTAAACTGGCAAAATGAGTCATTTTCCTATTCTGTCCAATGTTATTTAGCACTTACGTATGGCGTCGACTTTAACATGAATGAAACCACACTATTAAGTATAGAAAAAAATTTACTCATGTGCTTAAAATTTGAAAATTTGTTTAGAAATAATATGTTCCGCATGAGAGAAAACATTTATATAGATATTATGTTGATAACAAAAATAGCACTGACAATAACAAGAAATTAAGTCAATATATGTATACACACACACACATACAAAATTATAACAAAAAATACATATCTTTAAATTAACTTCTATTGTTGCTTTGGTTTAGAAACATATAATCCTCTTGCGAAATTGTATACAATTCAAAACAAAACAATAACAACATCAAACATCAATATATTATTCAATTTGTTACAATATACGTCACAAATATTTCAATGCTTCATTAAATGTTTGAAATATAAAATGATTGATTTAGAGAGTTTGTTACTAAATTAAGTCAGTTGTTGACTAAGTTGAGTCATTAAATTAATATTATAATAATTACAACCTTTCTAGTGTCGGACAAATAGGACAAATGCAAATAATGTTTATTGTACACAAGACTTTGGTAATATATTTTACTTTTGAAAACCCAGCTCTAAATTTTTAATGTTATTCTTATGAGAAATACTAGTGCTGAATTTATATGATAAAACATAGTATCACAATTGTGTGTATATAAATGAGGCAGACTACACAAAATCAAATTAAATTAAATCAATTTATTCATCAATTTATTCTAATTTTTGAGTTTATTAAGTATTTTTAATTAATTTTTTAAAGTAACAAAATTACGTTACAGACTGCAATCGGGTACAGGAAAAAATGGAAGCCTGTGATGCCAAAACTTATTAAAAATACTTAATGATATAAATAAATATAAATTCACATATGTATCGATTCAGGACAATGTAATATTTTAGAATATGCAAATATGCAATAAAATTACCCCCTAAAATTTTTTAGCCTTCATCTTTTTTTTTTTTTTCCTCAATTACATAAAAATCTAATATATTTAATTACATTTATTACAATACACGAAAAGAAAAGAAAAAGTTATATACGTAAATCTCTCATTTTTTATTGATTTTTAGATTTCATGTAACTTCCCATAGCTATTATCTTTGGTGCTTTCTATTCTTTTATATTTTTCAATTATTAAAAAAAAAAAAAAAAAAAAAAAAAAATGCCAGTATATAAGTTATTTCACTATACAATTTTTTTAGAGCTCTTTTGTTAAACAGTTGACGTAAAAGTCAGTTCATTTCACTTGGCAAATAAAAATCCTTATAATACATGCTCCGGTTGTGAAGGCATACAACGATACAACATAATAGAAAATACAATACTTGGTTTAAAAATTCCCATGAATTACATTCTTTAAGCAATTTATTTTTTACTATAACTTTAAATGCAATTTGCGTTACAAGTTATACATTCATCTTATAGCTGCCAGTACTGATTATAATGGTAGTCACACGCTGTTTTATTATAATTTAGACTTATTAATTAATTTTAAATTAAAGTGTCACTTACAATGTTTATTCAACACAAATAAAAGTCAGTGCTGAAATAAAAATAAATTCAAAAGAAGAAGATGTTTAAAATAAGTATAATTTATACACTGGCGTTTTTGTAAAGCATGCAGTAGGTATACCTTCTACGTACAGTACACTTTTGTTTCCATTTAGCAGTTTTATGGCTATAGAAGTCTCATGGGACTTTATTTACTTTATATACTTTTTTCAATTACTAACGATTATGAAATCAACATGCAAAATTAATGCTCATGAGACATTTCTTTCAATATCCTTCATCTAAAAGGTTTCTTAAGTATATTAAATATTTTTTTTTCTTCATAATTCATAGAAATTCAACAAAGATAAAAAAAAAAAAAAGATGTAATAAGAATGGAATAAGACATTTTAACGACCCAGGCAGTTCATAGCAACATTAAGTTGGTTACAAAAAGCGTTGGTCTAGTTATTATTTACAATTAACATAATATTAATAATAAATCAAATACACACGCGCACACACACACACACACACACACACACACACACACACACACACACACACACACACACATACACACACACACACACACACACACACACACACACACACACACACACACACACACACACACATATATATATATATATATATATATTAAAAATTAATTAATTAATTTGAGTTCATTTGCAAATGTCTTGTCTAATTAATAATGCTTTATGCAGATTGTCACTAAAATATTCCAAATTTGAGGAAGACATAAGTACAGTACATCAATTCTATCAATTTTTAAGTTAGGATCAAAGTACAGTATTTGGATAAAGTATAAATATATAATATATGCTTTATAATTTATTATATTAAAATTTTGTCAATATGTTTTCAATAATCGGTTTCTAATTACCAATGATAGACTATCATATGTTTTTGCTGTAGTATAATTTGAATTTATGTTTTGGGACCGAGACTTTCATAGAATTCCATAATAACATAGTTCTGCTTACAAAGTTAAATGAATGAAATCTTTATTATGAAAAGTATCAAATTGTCATGCCGTCAAGTTTATTTCATAACACATACCTGTACTTCATGCAAATATACCATAACAGGTGGCAAATTAAGGAATTTTGCAGCTTCACATTTTGAAAGTACATTGGTAGCATTTTAAAGTTTCATATTGTGTCAAACCTCAGGTGTAAGGGTAAAGGCTGCCATTGAAACGATGGAGCAATGAAAAAAAATATATATTTTTTCAGCATTATATTATACTGTATTGTATACACATACATCTTGCAAAATCTTAACTGAAGAAATTATAAATTTTGTTTTCAAAAATTTACTAATTTTTATAATTATATTTTTATCATAAGGTTTAAACTTTTCAACTTGTGGTTGCAATTTTTTTCCTTCCCTTTTTTATATTTTCCAAATTAAAATTTCAGTTGTTTTTGGAAAAACTAATTTTTATGTTTTTTTCTTCTTCTTCTTTTTCTTGAGTAATTGTAAGTAGGAGGATAATGTAATATAATTCTCTTTTACAATCGTATAGCACCATAACCGTAGTATGATATATCTTAATTCAAAGAAAATAGGTATTTAGTTATTTAATTAGCGATTGAAAGCAATTAAAAGTTTTTATTTTTATTTTTTTTAATAAAGTTTTATATTTTTACTTTTCTATGGAGTATGAATAATATATAATATTTATCGTAGAAATAAATTTGAATAGTAAATATAGAAATATATTAAAAATTAAATTTTTTAGGACATTTTTTTAAACGATACATGTTATATTTATTAAAAATTCAAATGTGTCCAAACAGAGGTTTCACCATGTAAAAGAAAATCAATCATCAATCAATTTTCAAATTATTAAAATAGTAAATCTAGAGTGCGGTTTATACAGTATATAAATATATGTGTGTGTTTGTGTGTAACAAACTTCATTTTTTTTTTTTTTAATTAAAAATAAAACTTGAAAGGTGAACATTTTGTTGATAAAAACACCATTAAATTTTCATACAAATTGTTAAACATAAATTCAAAATATTGTTTGCTTACGAATCAAACATACTATATACACATGGAAACACAATGGGATGTCAAATATTTATTTAACACGTATAAAAATCATCTCTTCTTGTGATTAAAATATAGATTTTAGTGAGGAAAAATTCATCATTAATATGCAAATAATTAAGAAAAAAAAGTGAAAATATAAATTACAAAAGTCATCTATTACCATCTAGCTCAGATCGAATAATATAAGATACAATTATGATGGATATTGTAACCATTTTCATAAGGTATAATATCATTTAATAGATTTTACTACGTATTTAATAATATATACAAAAAATACATGACATGTACTGAAATTTCAATTAAAAATAACAACAATACACACGTTTCCCTTCGTACCAGGAAAATATAAAATCAAACACAAGCAATTTTTAAAATATAATGACATGAAAGGAAACAAAAGTATATATATTGTTAAAGATAAAAAATTTATATTTACATTACATACATAATAATTATATAAAAATATATAATATAACATTTAATTATTATTTTATTTTTTGCTGTTAGGTTTATTGAATAACGTTCTAAAGTTGTTGTTTTTTTACAACGTTAACAGCTGCTTGTTTTTAGAACAAGAAAGTGAGATATATAAAATCTTGTTATATTTTATTGTATTATTTTCCTTTTCAACTTTTGATTTTGTTGTTAGATAACAGAACAAAATCAAAGCCTGTGGTATATAAGGTATAAGCTTCAGTGTATACTAAGTTAATGTCACCAAGAAGTAGAGTAAATAGAATAGACTATCAGTGACATTATACCCCTATACTATTTACCCTTGATCACCCTTGATTGCCCTACTAGTTGGTTAACTTTATTAAAAAAAAAGTAAGTAATAATCAACTGCATAGTAATATAAAGAACACCTTGTTTATAAAGAAAGTACTTGCATCAATGAACAAAACAAAATAAGTAGCACAGCATACTAATTTATTGGAATAAATAAAAACAATAGAGCTTAATATG
Organism: Ecdyonurus torrentis; assembly: GCA_949318235.1. Lineage (NCBI taxonomy): Eukaryota > Metazoa > Arthropoda > Insecta > Ephemeroptera > Heptageniidae > Ecdyonurus > Ecdyonurus torrentis. The sequence continues at coordinate 22,804,222 of OX439127.1, forward strand.
AAAGTAATTACGTTAGATTGCTTTTCTGTTCACAAAACAATTTAATTAATTTTTTGCTCTACTGTAAGTATGCAAATTATATAAAATGAAAATATATTTTGCTTTAATTTCAATACGTTTTCTACATACCGAGCATAATACTGCATAATAATACTGCATAATACTGAGAATAGTAAATTAAATTTTGTAAAATTCTCTTCTATATCCTCATTCATTTATTTTTTGTTCTTAATAGCTGAATATTATTGTAAAGAAAATAATATATCTACTTGAAAATGGTTGAAAAATGTAAGAACGTTTGATTATTTTCTTTTGCGACTATCTTTGTTTCCTCAAGCTGTACAGTAAAGATTAAGAAATTTAATATTGTCTTGAAAAACATAGAAGTCTCAGATATACTTGGGGGATATTATTGTTATTTTTTTAATTGCTACCAAGAATACTCTAGTTTCTATAGAAAAAAAAGAAGAAGAAAAATAGAATAGAATACACGTCGGAAATAACGTATGTTGGTATCTTAATTAGAAAAATCTATCACGTGTGCACAATATTGTTGTTCATCATACAGAACTATAATCTTACATTATTATATCCTTGCAATTGCATAAGTCATATTATGTTCAGTTCTATATTTAATATTATCAATTTTAGTTCCATTGCACAATAAAAAATAAATCTATTTATTTCTATTGTCATATTTAAAAAGCTTGCATAATATATGAATTTATTCATGCTGGCGATAAAATAAAGTTTTGCCACAAACAGTACTGATCTGAAATGTATATCTTTCGTTTCAAAACTAAATATTTTTTTTCTCTTTTTTTATTTTTTCTTGTTTTTGTTCTATCTGCATTTTATTTTTCTCTTGAACTGATTTTTTTTTTCTTCTTCTTTCTTTCTTCTTGTAGGGTGATTTAAGATAATAGTTTTTTTCCCAATGCTTTTCTAACTCCACATTGGGTTTATGTGACTGTTTTAGTTATTTAAAGTTTATTTTAGATAAACTAAACCGGATTTTGTTTTCACATTTTATAGTCAGATATAAATATTTCATTCAACGTTTTGGCACATATTTAATGTTATTTGTTTATGTTTAGAAAAAGGCTACAAGAAAATTTATGTGAATAATTTAATAATATTTTTTATGTTAACGATAAAAACTTATGAAATGAATAACAACTTGCGGTTCATTCGAATTTAACATTTTTTTTTTCAAATAATCAAAAATTTAGAAGGAGATACAACAATCCAGTTAGCAATGTAAAATATACGATATACGTGTATAATAAAGAAATATTGTTTAAACTTAAAAAAAATGCATAAGTTGAATAAATATTTCTTTGCTTTTCTTTCCTACAAAATCAATTTTTACTTTTTTTCACAACAAATATTTTCAGAAATACTCCAATCAGAGGTAATGCTTTTCGTTTTTAATTAATTTTCATATAATAACTTGCTTAATGAACACGATCTACATAAAAATTAATAAAAGTAATTACTAAAATATATAGTAGAAAATTAATACAAATATTAAGTTAATTAATAGCTTTGTTAATATATTAACTATAATGACGCTAGTAAATAATACCTTTTGAAACAAATCGTGAAGCTTAAATTGCATAGAACCTTGCTCTGCAATCAAGCAAAGATTTGATTCTTATTTATTTTCTTGTTTTTAATAGGCAACTAGAAGTGCTAATATCAATTTCCTAGTGCAGTAAATAAAAAACTTAATAAAGAACATTTTAATTTCTGGTGGGTAGAATAACATGTTATTCTACTAAAAAATATACATGATAATTATGGTATAAAACAAAATCCGTTGTATATTTTTTATTTACTTGTACACGCGACATATAAATAACATTGCAAATTTAGCACGAGTTTTTGAATGGTAAAATATACTATCACAATCACAATATACGTGAGGAGAATACTGTACGTCAGGAATTTCCTTCGGAAACAAAAAATTTGGCACCAACAAGTTTCCGATGAACAACAAAATTGGTTCTTATGTTTTTAAGAATACTTTCATTTATCATATTCGTATATTATATAAGAAAAAATTAAGTGCATTATTAAAGCAATGCATTAAGTGTAATAGTTATGTTGAACGAACTTTTGTTGAATCCCCGAATTGTAAAATGAAAGATATTAATCTTAAACTGATTAAAAAAAAACTATGTTTTTTAAGCTGCATTTTTCCTTTATTTATTGATTTGCATTTCTTCTTCTTCTTTCTGTACAAAGAAAGTGTTAACGTAATATTTTTTTTAATTAAAAACGCCTCAAAAATATTCTCTATTCAAAGAAGAAAAAATGACATGGAAAACAAGCAGCATAAAAATTCCCCCATCACCATTCATTCCCCCCCCCCCCCCCTACTTATATTGCAAAAACTTTCATATAACTTTCTTTATTACTTGTTTTTAGGAAACATTTCAAATAACTTAACCAACAGTTTAACGATTTTCTCCAACAATGTGACAAACGATGACGATTCCTTTATCATATCCCCTATATCAACTTTTTGACGCAATGATCTTTTTGTCTTTATATTATACAGCACAGATCAATAGCAAGAAGCTGTTCGATGATGAAAATCAGAAGGATGAGTTTTAAACTCTCAACTCAACTCGCAGACATATCAGCATTTTATTGTAATTTTAGATTATTAATTTTCTAAAGATTTGTTAGCAAAATAAAAGGAAAATTTTAAAATCTTAGGTTAATAAGTTACTACAGCATATTCAGACACACAAGTAGTGTGCAAACAACGAATAATTTTATATTATACAGATAGGTCTACTGTACAAAGTACTGTCTACACTTACAGAAATAATATGAACTATTCAATTCTTACAGTGACATTTTGATTACTTACAAAATCGTGTGACCTGACTTTTTTTTTTATATATGTATATAAATTTTATATATATATATATATATATATATATATATATATATATATATATATATATATAAAAGTATAATTGTTACGTGGTATATTTATTTTGTTGTATTAATGTTTATTATGTAGAGTAGAACAACGTAACAAGGGTAAAAGCAAGCAATATTTATATTAATATTTACTGAAAAAATTGTAAAAATACAGACATTAACTGAAAGAATATATGTGGGGAAAAAAGTAGACATATCAAGCGCAAGTATCAAGGAAAATTACATAAAAAGTAGCTCAAAACTTTATAAAGTGTGAGAAATATTAAAAAATAAAGCAAATGTAGCTTATTTTAAATTTAATACATATAAGAGTATTACGTAAATATTGCGTATCGAAATCAAATACTTCCCCCATAGTAAAAAATCTTCTTATGCTAGTTGCTACCCAGATTATATATTTTTTTTTAAATTAATATATTATTATTATATAAAATATATATTATATATAAAAAAAAGTAATTAGTTATTTTTAAATTAGCAAATCACTGCTATTTCATACAAAATAATAAGAGTGAAAACTGCTATAAATGCTTGTGTTTATTTTATAGGAATAACTGATAGTGTTTTTTTATTGAAGCTCTTGTGAGAGCTTTCTTATCTTGCAGCAAGAGAGCGAGAGAAAGAGAACGGAAAACTCATCTTATTTTCAGTCACATATACAGAGGCTATTAGTCATCGAGTCAACATAACTATTAACTGTTTAACAACCAAAGAATTACTTTGTAAAAGGCAACATTATTGGTTTCAAGAGTGTTGTTTGATATTTGCATATATATGATATTCTATATCCAAAGATATATTAAATTGACGGTTATAGTAATGCAACATAAGTAAATATACACAGAAAACATAACTTTGACTAGATGTTTAGGTACAGCACAAACCAAGAACTGAATTGAAAAACGTTTGAACAGTTAGAACAGTTTGAACTTGTTAGAATAAATGTTATTTATTCAGCGGTAAACATCGTAAAAACTATATATCTAGCAAATTTATTCTTCAAAATTTCTTAATATAGTAACTTTTTAGATACTATTTCTCTTGTACTTAAATATTTAAATACTATATGATTGCTATAATTATATTATATGTACTTACTTTACGAGCACCATGCTGAGTCATTTTCCAGTTTCCAGAGAAAGGTTTGGCCGTGATGACCATGTAACGTTCCACAGCAATGGCCGACAACGTCACGATACTGACCAAACCAAAGAAGCCGACACCGCATGCATACAACACGCAACCTGTAACAATGAGAGAATAATGTCATTAATTAAATACTCTAAGTAAATTCACATGTTCAGGCATTCATTTTACTTGTGCAAAATTAATTAATTGTGAACTTGTAAGGTATTGCCTATTTTACACAGGTAGTTTGGAAAATAACTTTCGTATTCCACCTTGTTAAAACAGTTAAAATGCAAATCAAAAGAGTTTCGGCGTGACTGGATATCTTTGACTGGAAACCCTTTTGACTTAAGTTTACTACTTTAATACGGTGCAACACAAAAATTAATTATTTTCATTTAATTAATTTAATTGTTGATATATGACAAAACTGAAAATTATTAGATATATATTTGGCATAGTAAATTAAATCTACGTTGTTCAAAAACTATATTGTAAAACTATTAATTTTGTACTTATTACAAAATAATTCAAAATATATTAAAATTAAAATAGTTTATAATATATTTACATATATTAAAATTTATATCAACTTACTATTATGAATTTTGTGTTTATTACAAAAGTAAGTTTTGTTAAATATGAATTTGATATTCTTCTACAATTAAATGATGAACATATACTCGCATTACGATGTGTATGCATCAATAATGATTATTACAAACATTCTTGGATAATTCTGATTTAGAGAAATATATATATAATGAAGATTCAAAGTAACAAAATTTAATGAACTAAAAAAAAAAACACAAAAACAAGTTTTTGTTACGTATGTAGTTGAAAAGTTTCTTTATTTTCTCAAATAGATCTCGGGCAAAAACACTACAAAAGATAATGAAAAGATACCTATATTTCTCCGCACCATTTCAGAAATTCAAAAACTTTTCTGCTGATAGCTACATTGTATAATATTGTGAAAGAAAATGCACTGTTATGATAATATTTTATGTGTCTGGAGTTTAATTAAATTAATTGGATATATATATATATATATATATATATATATATATATATATATATATATATATATATATATATATATATATATATATATATATATATATATATGTTTTAAATGTCAAAACGAATAAGAAGCAAATACACCCAAGGTAAATTGCCTGAACGTAATTATTTCCTTCTTTCCATCAAATTGGTTTCATAAAAAAATAGAGAATTTAAATTCAGTTATAAAAAAATGAAATATATTCGATCTAAGGCTAATGTATAGAAGGTATTATCTAATTTAACCTTCTGCATCTCCTCATCAATTTGTACATGACACGGGTGTGTACTGACGTATATCTAATGTGACCTATATAAATATTTTTATATTGAAAAATAATTTAATATTTATATGCGTTCATACACTCGCATAGTATAAGATATATGATAAACGTGCTCCGATGCCAATATATTTTTAATATTGGAGATATGGAATTTAAAAGATATGAAGTGGATTAATTCTTTATCAAAATTCTATATTCAAATAAACCTTATATATATATATATATATATATATATATATAAATATATATAAAATATATAAAATATAATATATATAATGTGATATATTTAATATCACATATTTTATAAATGTTTTACTCTCTTCTATTTATTTTACTTTAACACAAGTTTCCAGTAATTATGAAAGAAATGAGTGTGAGTAAAGAACGTTTCCACGTCCAATATTACGAGATATTTAAATAATAATACCACCCACACCGTTATTACTCAATGTAGTTTTATATGCATAGTTTCTTTTTTTTTTCTTTTTTTTTTTTTTAACGAGAACTTTACTGAAAAGAGCACCAGATGCAAAAATTAATAATATTAAATGATGGTATAAAATTAAATATAAACTACTTGCAAAGCTTGGAAATTTATAAACTGAGTTTTATTTCACTTTGTGAATCTAAAAAATATATAAAAAAAATCCTACATATTTTGTAGATTGAAAGGATGATTTAAAAAGAAAAAAAAAAAAAAAAAAAAAGTAATCCATAAATTAAAGCATCTTTCGTTGCACACTCTGTTGGTTCGACCTTTCATGATGAAATATACAGTTCATTTCTTTGCTCTATTGTCCACCATCTTCATTGTAAATAATTTTTATTTATATTAATTTCTCTGTATAGGAAAATATTGACTTCTACTTCTTCTACTTCTTCTTCTTCTTCTTCTTCTTCTTCTTCTTTTTTTTTTTTTTTTAATTTTTTTATCATTTATTCATAAAGATTAATCCATTTCACGACTTTCTAAACAATTTGTTTTTCCTGCTTCAAGCAATAATAGAATTGTTGAATTTTCTTGCAAAAAAAGAGAGAAAAAGATGGGGAAAAAAGTCTAGAAGGAGAAGAAGCTGTAGGAGGTTATGAAATGGATTTATCCACAATTTTTAAAGATGAAAGAACTTTTTTTTTTTTTTTTTTTTTTTTTTTTGTAACCATGAAACTCGTCAAGTGAATCCAGTTAATTCATCAAATTTGATACAGTTTTAGAGCTTATCATGTAATTCATCACAGATAATCAGATAATCTTTTAGGGTAAGGCAATAAGCATAAAAAAAAGTGAAAATTTAAACAAGCTTCATGGGGCTAATGTTTCAAACCCACTTGATTTCAAAATGTGCAAATTGACACCCAAGAATGTTTAAAATTTTGGGTTTTTCTTGGCCCACCAGTAGTCAATAACTTCTTTGACCAGTTGTTTTGCAATTGCATTACTAATCCCTTTCCGTAATACAAGGTTTATAAACTACTTTATAAATATAATCAATAAGCAATTATAAAATAAGCAATAAGATTTCACAATTGCGGTATTATTATGTAACAGATTCATCGCTGGACGAGAGTATAACAAACAAACAAAATTTATTTTCTCTGTACTAAACGTGTACTCCATAAGTAAATACATATTACACAAAATGTTCACTAAAGAGGAAGGAAAGTGTATATATGTATAGATAGATATTATAGCCTCTGATATACGGTTGTATTATATATTGTTTGTTTGTTTGTTTGTTTGTTTGCGAGGAGTCTTGATTACATATATATATATATATATATATATATATATATATATATATATATATATATATATATATATATATATATATATATATATATATATATATATATATATATATATAATATAATACTAGTAAACTAACTAGTCTAAGCACTTTATTCTTCAATGAAGGTTTTGTTTGCAATTGAAAGAAAATACAAAGCAAGCAACTTTGTTTTAAACTGTAACAAATATCAATAAAAAGAAGTTTGATTTAATATAATAATATGACGTGTATATATGTAGTGTAGACATGTATAATATTTGAGTATAAATTTATATTACCTATTATTATACTATATCAAAAGAAAGCATATTAAAAAATTAAAGTTGCATAATCCCTCTACGATTAAAATGCTATAACAAGAGCTTGACTATTTATAATATTAAAAATGATGAAAAAGCTTACTTTCAAATAGAAACTTTTGTACGGCATTATTTGTTTTTATATACCGTCCATATGTATTATATAGTTTTAAAATACATAAAAATAAAAGTATTTTTAATAAAAAAAGTTCTACCCAAACAATTTGTAAAGTAATGTAATTTTATTTGCCATTTACTGAAAGCTTTTATTATTTGAAACTCTACTGTTGCACTGCATTTACTGAACACATAGAGAGTTACTTTGCTATATATTTTAATTTTAACATAGCAACAAAAACTTTGTTTATAATGGATCTAAAATAGATATTGATATATTATGTATTTATAAATTACAATGAATAAAGCACAGCTGTTGGAATAATAAATTTTTCTCACTTTTTATACCAAACTTAAGGTTGCTTTTGAAGGTTAAAAATTGGCAACATTACTATCCTATACCTTCTGATAGAAATGTAAAAATATATGATCGAAATTATCTCTGATAAATTAAACTGGATACAAAACTGCCCACATCTTGTGTACCCTGTCCATACAGACACACACACACACACACACACACACACACACACACACACACACACACACACACACACACACACACACACACACACACACACCTACACACACATATATACATATATTATATGCAGGGCTGTAGTCCTAAGGAAACGCGGTGGGACGGCGTCCTGCCTAGCGAAAAAAAAAAAAAAAAAAAAAAAGCGAGGATCGTCCCACATGGAAACTTTCCAGAGGAGCGCGGTAAGACGGATTTTTTGACAAAATGTGCCCTAATTTGTAAATTTCCTGACTAATTTTGCTGTTTATTTGACTGAAATCACTAAAACATTTCGCTCGCTACACTCGTGAGTTTCTTTTGATAAAAAAGTTTATTTCATCATTTTTTTTACTATGCAATTTCGGTTTATTCAGAAATTTACGCATAAGTTATCTGACTTTCTTTTTATCATTATTTTTATTCTCAGAATAAGCTTTTAATGCCAAGTTAATAGTTAATTGAAAATAATATTAGAGCGCACAAAGCGAAAAAAAGGACAGGAGGTTTGTTTTCTATAGGAGCTTAACTGGAGATATGTAATCAAGTTAAAAATATTATATTTGATGTAAACTGCACCCTTCTTAGATTTTGGTGTTTTTTTAGGCATTTAAATAGTTCATACGAAACAATGTTCAACGCACAGTAAAAAATATTGCTGCGTAAAAGCTATAAATAAATATATTTCATATTTTATACATTTCCTTTTTGCCTTTTTTCATTGAAAAAAGAAATATAACATTCTTAATTACAATTTACATAATGATTTAAGCTTAACATAACCTCAATCCTAAATATATAAATATCCAGCACCTAAAAACCGAATTCGCAAAACAAATGTCACGTATTACGACAAAGTATCTGATAATAATAATAATAATCAAGCATCTGGGTCCGAATCGTGCGAAGCGCACGGTTCCGGGCTCCGGGGTCACGTCCGTCACCGCTCAGGAGAGGACCTAGGTATGGGGGGGTGGGGGTGGGCCTCGTCCTCTGAAGCCCCTTAGCCTAGCTCTCGTTTTCGGACGCGAGGCGGCCGAGGCATGGGCTTGGGAGGCCAAGAGTCACCCCGTCCTTAACTGCCTCGGTAACTATGGGCATCCGGCTCCAACGAGCATGCGCAAAAATGTTCCACCGCGCCCAGGACTGGACGTCAACCCAACGGAGGTGGTCATGGCCAAGTGCCTAAATAGCCATCAAATCGGCTATCAAATGGGTGCGGAGATACGGTGCGTGCATCTTGGCTTCAGTATATGAGCCCGTGCATGCAATAGTCTGCAATAGCATGAGTGTGGAGTTTTAAATTCATATAATATTGTTAAAAATAAATCTTTAGGTTGGAAAAAAGTATTTTTAAATCGTAACTTTCTTGTCGATTTTGATGCGTTATCAATGAAATTTAGGTCAAAATAAATTTTAATTATCTATTGTGATTGATGTATTATTTTTCTATAAAAAATGAGCGTGGCATTAAAAAATTTCAAAAGATATTATTATTACTATTTAGTAATTGTACAAGACTGACTTTAACGGTTTCAGTACACCCGCGTACTGATAGTTTGTACCAGTGCAACTAAAGTATGCAGTTAGAACGGTGGGATTTAGGTGATGCTGGGGAAGGGCTTAGTTTTAATAGTAAAATTAAATTACAAAATAAAGTGAAAACTTGCAGTAAAATATATATATATATATATATATATATATATATATATATATATATATATATATATATATTAAAAACACGTGTCTATGTGTTATTGTGTGAACGTCTAATAAAATGAACCAGACATAGGATCCAGTGCCTATACGACGGCCTCTAAGAGAGACGTATCCAACAGCAATTAAGTGCACCTGTGATCCTCGGTACTTTATGTATCAATACCAAGTGTATTGAGCTATATTAAGGGACAGTTATACAAGGACTTTGTTTGATTAATTATGTGGCCCTGCTAGGGCCTTTCCCGTATCAAAGTACGGCAGTGAAGAGTCACTTCGGTTGAAGACTTGAACTAAAGCTTCAAAGTGACCCACGGCTTTTCAGGAGCAGAACTGACAGAGGTCTGCCAGTCCCAGAAATGTCCAGTAAATCTCGCAATATTTTCCCCACGGCAAAGTGATAAATCTCCGTGAGATCTACTCCCGAGAAGCCGTGGGTCACCTTGACTATTTAGTTCAAGACTTAAATCAATAGCAATTAACTATTCAATTACTGTAATTTAGTACGGAAAAAACCTCAGCAGGGCCACATTTACAACTATAACTGAGATTTACTGGACATTTCTGATAGCAAAGAACGTTCTATCAACAATAACAAATTTGCCGTGTAAACGCTCGACGTTAAACAATTTAAACAAACTCGTCAACAACATATAAAAAAATACCGTTGCCATAGCAACGGAAACTGTTGCCATAGCAACGCAATATAAGCAATACAATTAGGCACTAATCAAGTTCATCTGGGTCTGTGTTGGAGCGTCCCACCTGGCATTTTTTTTTTATGACTACAACACTGAATATGTATATAAACTGTTTTAATTCATGAATTTTAGCACGTAGCATAAAAACGCCTGTGAATATCATTCTTGTGATTTGGAATTATAAGTAATGTTGTGACTTTTCACTTTCCACAAATTGACTTCTTCTATAGGACAATACCCTTATGTATGCATGTGATTTGTGGGTGTGTATTTGTGTGTGTGTGTGTGTTTGTGTGTGTGTGTGTGTGTGTGTCATGTGTAACACTATAATAATTCACACACACACAAATTTAATTCATAAAGTTTTATTTTTACATAAGTTTACATAATTTATATATATATATATATATATATATATATATATATATATATATATATATATATATATATATATATATATATATATATATATATATATATTATATACAATATTGTTAAAAGCATCTTTTGAAGTGTAAATTAATATTGGTAGAGAACTATGTAGAAAGTACTCACCACAACAATTGATTTAGAACAAAGTTTAAAACTAATTTATATCAGTAAATACCTTTGAATATAATTGGTAATTGGAATTGCAAGATTTTCAAACTCAAAATTAAAATAATAACAATTATTTCTTAAAATTGTAATGTTGATACAATTTTTGCTATAATAAAATATGTTATGTATATTGTTTTATATATTGAAATATATATATATATATATATATATATATATATATATATATATATATATATATATATATATATATATATATATATATATATATTATAAATATCGTAATTTACAAAATATGTTGAAGCTTTTTAAATTAAAATCCTCTTTTATTTTATTTTATTTTTTTTTTTTTTTTTGCTCTAATTAGTTGTGAAGTTTGAACGTTAAATGTTTTTTTTTCTTTTTCACTTCAATTTTCCATTCCAATCATTTATTATAAATATTAATTAACTTTATAATATTTTTTTAATTTATATTATGTAGTTATGAATAAGAATATATATATATTATGATTGGAGTGACAGAAAGCTCTCAAGAATGTCACCAACAGTTTTTAACTATGCGTATTGTGTTAACAGTGCAGTACTTATACATCACGTAATACACTCAGCTCACGTCAAGGGTATCAGAAAACTTTTGAAAAACTTGCTTGTTCTATGAAGTTGCCGTAGAATAATTATTTTCTCCTAACTAAATAAAAAGTTTTATATATATACACACTGTGAACCTTGTATTTAAGTCTGAAAACTAAGTTTAAGCTGATGTTTTATAGTGTGAGTGATTTTTTTACGAATCTTTTTAATGTTAATCACACAAAGTTTGTAAATTTTTCAAAAAAAAAAAAAAAAAAAAAAAAAAAAGAAGAAGAAGAAGAAGTTGATAAAGCGTCTGAAATGTCGTTCAGACTATATAAATGTTGTTAACCATTTTTTAACCCTCTGTGATTGTAAAAATGTATGTGTATAAAGGGATGATAAAAATGTGATATTTTGACACTTTTTTACCTTGTTGTATATTCAAACTTTTGACAACTCATACGAATACCTAAAATCAATTTAATATTTACAAAGAAAGACATCACATTCTCTATATGTATGAAAATTCATGTGAACAAAAACTTTTTTTTCGCTTTATTTCATCATTGAATACCTCCCGCCCCCCCCCCCCCCCCCACTCAAAAGAGAGAGAGACAGAGAGAGAGAGAAAGAAAGAAAGAAAGGAAAGAAAGAAAAGAAAGAAAGAAAGAAGAAGAAAGAAAGAAAGAAAGAAAGAAAGAAAGAAAGAAAGAAAGAAAGAAAGAAAGAAAGAAAGAAAGAAAGAAAGAAAGAAAGAAAGAAAGAAAGAAAGAAAGAAGAAAGAAAGAAAGAAAGAAAGAAAGAAAGAAAGAAAGAAAGAAAGAAAGAAAGAAAGAAAGAAAGAAAGAAAGAAAGAAAGAAAGAAAGAAAGAAAGAAAGGAAAGAAAGAAAGAAAGAAAGAAAGAAAGAAAGAAAGAAAGAAAGAAAGAAAGAAAGAAAGAAAGAAAGAAAGAGAAAGAAAGAAAGAAAGAAAGAAAGAAAGAAAGAAAGAAAGAAGAAAGAAAGAAAGAGAAGAAAGAAAGAAGAAAGAAAGAAAGAAAGAAAGAAAGAAAGAAAGAAAGAAAGAAAGAAAGAAAGAAAGAAAGAAAGAAAGAAAGAAAGAAAGAAAGAAAGAAAGAAAGAAAGAAAGAAAGAAAGAGAGAAAGAAGAGAGAAGAGAGAAGAGAGAAGAGAGAAGAGAAAGAGAGAAAGAGAGAGAGAGAGAGAGAGAGAGAGAGAGAGAGAGAGAGAGGAAAAAGAAGAAAAGAGACATGTTCACGCAGTTACAACACACTATTGCACTTTATATTATTTTACTTATAGTCATTCACACTTTCTTTCGTTTTGTTTTGTCATTATTATTCTGTCATGTCAATTTTTGATAAATAGAAAACAATATAATTGAACAGCCGTAATAATGTGTTAAAGTTGGGGAACCAAAATTTTGGATCTTGCCTATATTAATTATTGTAACAATGTTTCTTATAAATATGATATATTTTATAATATAGAAAATAGTGTAAAGGAATGCAGAAACAAAATATTAGGTCATTTTTACGTCTAGAAGCTAACAATTAATACAGAGAGAGAGAGAGAGGATTTTAATTTACCTTTTTTTATGGTTTGAAATCATGTTCATGAAGTGTTTTTCACACGGAGCTATCTATTTAATGTGTATTAACTAGATTGCATGAAGATTTAAAGCTTTTTAGTGGAGATTGCTTGCAATGAAATTTATTGCGCAATACAAATAATGCTCAGTGTGAACAGGCCATAAATGTATATTATGCAAAATGGCCTGTTGTTTTTGCACATGATTGTGACGGTATGTTTTACCATTTCAATTCAATGCATATTTTTCTCATAAGAATAAAATTGTAAATTTAGCACCAGTGTTTGAAAGGTAACATATTTTAACACAATCGTGTATAATATATATAAAGTTTATTTTTTGACCTCATCGCAACAATTTTTTATACAAATTCTCTCATATACAAATATACAAATTCTCTCGCATGACGCCAACATTTCATTCCATTTCAATTAACTTTCAGAATCAGATTGTAATATTAAATTTGCTAACATACTGAACGTTACCAAATATTAAATAGATATATTTATTTGGGTTGTCAATTATTTTAAATTGAATATCTAATGTCTTTTTTTTTATTCGGAATTTTTGCTTTTCAAAGCAACAGTTGTCAAATTTCACAAGATGGTGTGGTCATAATAAATCTGATACATACTGTATACTTATGATTAAGGACATAAAATATTTTTATCTTAATTTTGTAACATAATTCTTAGTTATTCATATATTTTGCTAAGGGTTGACATTTTTTTATAACGTCTTGAGATGCAAATTTATAGATATAATTGCTTAAAGCCAACATAATATAATACACTTTAATATATAAAAAATTGTTATATTCTTCATCGAATAAATTTATTTTCAATGAGTTTTTGAAATGCTCAGTATTGGTAGGATTATACGTAAAACGTCTGTAATAAACAAAACAAAAAGTAAAATTTAACTAGTTGATAATACATGTATAGTATACAGATTATTTTTGAAACGGTAAAACATTGGGGGTGGTGTTAATGCGTACATTACTTCATTGCGATTGCATGTGGCATGGTTATAGCAGATCAAGTTTTTGTACGTTTTTAGGGCCTTCACGTAGAAGGAACTATTTAAATTTTCAAAATTTTAAATACACCATTTTACTTTATTTTTCTCGTAACTCGAAAGTTTTATTTATTTATTATTATTATAATTTTTTTAACAACATTTCTGATTTTAAATATAATGCTACAGTAAAGACAGTCATAGAGATATAGAAATTGACGTAGAAATGATGGGTAAATTCATAAATTGTAATCAGAGAATAACCCAAGATATTGAAAGTTTTATTTTTTTCCAAATATTGAAATTTAATGTAGTTAGACCCAATAATTGTGTACCTATTTGGATTATAAGTGTATGTATTGTATGTAATATACAGTGTGTCTGTGTGAGAGTATATATAAACATATACAAAGGAAATTGAAAGCTAACTAACATAAAACAGTATACTGTATCTAGCATAAAATTATATTACTGCACAGTAATGCTTTTATTTAAATTAAATTTAAAATGCAATTACTACATTAAAACGAAGATAAAAAAATTAATTAATGCTAAAGTAAATTTAATTTTGCCTTGTAATTATAACGTCAAGATTCATTATTATTATTGTTTATTTATTCAACAAAATTAAAATTTTACTGTGTATACTCACATCAGCAAAAAAAAAAAAAAAAAAAAAAAAAAAAAAAAAAAAAGGATTGCCATAAACGGAACGATATAATAAAGAATGGGCGCTCATTACTTTCAAACAAGGTTCCAGTCTTTTTCTTACATAAATGTGTATTGTGTATACAGTATCTTGTAAAGTGAGCTCACTTTTGAGTCAAATTTTTCAAATTATATGAGATCGAACCTATAACAACGTTTGTATGATTGAGATTATTGTACTCTGTTGTAACAACGATTGTGCAACGATTGGTCGAAAAGAAAAATGATCATAAATCTATGGAATATAGGACTACAGGCCTCAATTATACGCATAACGGCATGAAATCAATTTAACATAGTAAACCCGTAGAGAGTTATGCACTTGACGTTCATTTACGTATAATAATCATTATTGATTTTTCAAGTTTGTTTAACTGTATATACTAATTGACTTCTTGCATTATAGTCTATTGCTCATTTGTTATAAAATACTTGAACGTTATATAACAACTAATTACGTACTTATGCACTTGAGAGAAGATGCACTTGATTGATGTTAATAGAATTAACTCAATTACTCATGTATAATTGTAAAGAAGCATCAAAATATATTTATTATAATTATTAAAACAGGTAAGTATCATGACACCATAATACCTTTCGGTGTAGGCCAGGATTAAACCTTTACTGTATAGGCTTTAATGTATGATCTATAAGGTTTACCAGACCTCTGGCTCAGCCCGTTATCACTGACTCTTCTGGGCTCTACTACCAGATCTGTGCAACCCGGATCACTGACTCTCGGAAAACCAAGAGTTGACAGCACATTCGCGTTATCAAGCAGTGGTCAAACTGCCAGCACAGCCAAGCCACCAATCTTTGTACGCGTTTTATCCATCCAAGAACTAACCACGCTTGACGTTGCTGAACTTCAATGATCCAACAGGAACTGGTTCAGACAATGCGATAAAGCTGTGTATAATTATTGATAATAGCAATATGTTTTGTACCAATTATAATTTTATTTACTAGATTCAAATATTAATTAAGTAAAACATAAAAATGAATACAAGAGCTATTTATTGTGCTTAATATAACTACTTATATTATATTTATATAAAATTTTCCTCATTATTTTTAAGTACAGTAATGGAGAAGCGTTATCAAAGGCGGAAAGTACTTCAAATATTATCCTCTTTAGATTTTTCATTATAAATAAGAGACTTTTGTGTTTGGTAAAAAAAAAAAAAAAGAAAAAGAAAGAAAAAGAAAAAAGAAAGAAAGAAAAACGAAGAAATTTAATGTAATGCGATTAAAAAAGGTGGACTTTAACTTTAGAATAAATCAGCTATGTTAATCATTAATTAATTATTACAGTAATTAATATTAATAATGATATACATACATGGAAGCAGCCTATTTTCAAAATCTAATTTTCTTGTCTGATAATCGCTGAACTGTTCAATGTTTTCCCAATGGAGTGTGACATTTTAATAACTTTCATAACTTTTGTGATTGGTTTTGTCACTTTATAGTTTAACAGAGAGTACTATTATACTGTATAATATAATTAATATGTGATTTTTTTAATTTTATTATTATTTTTTTTTTTTTCAAAAGTTCTAGTTATAAATTATATGGCATGCCATTTTATGCCTACCCAATAAAAATATACCTTCAATATATTGAATTGAAGAAAAGTAATGTGCTGAGACGAAAACTGAATGATAAATCTTTTTGAAACAGTGTGACAAGACGTATACAGAATAATATTACATAATTTTAAAAACTTTTAATAAAAATTTTACTGTAATCTTTTCCTGCGTTTTTTTTTTTTTTTTTTTTTTTTTTTTTGTCTGCGAGGTGAAAAAAAAAATCCTAAAACTATTAATTTTTTTAAATGTACAACTTTCAAAGAGAAATTATCCTTTATACACCATTAGTTACACTGTATATTTAATTATAAATGTGAAATATTGTACTAAAAGGAATAAAATCAAGTTTAGTCTTAAAAGCTTTTCAGAGTAAAAAGTAAATAATATTGACTTCAATATAATGCAAAATAAATTGGATTATAAATACATTTCTGCATAATATTTCAGTAAAAAGTTATAGAGAAAAGAAAAAGAATATGTAAATGCAGTCAATAATAATATTTTATATAAAATATGTAGGGAATTGCAATGACATCGAACTTACCGAAGGCACCGAAGCTCCAGGATTCATTGAATGATGAAATAGCAGCCATGGAATGCAATATGGCATTGCATAGATCAGACACGGCAAGGTTGACAATAAAAGAGCTAGCAGGACCTCTTAGGCGACGGAACCTGGAGCAAAAATAAGACAAATATTTTATAATAGTACTCTAGAATCATAAAAATAAATTATGCCAAAAAATGTCATGTTATTTTTGCTAAAAAATAAAAATAAAAAGTAGTTATCACACATTTATTAAACTGATTATTTTAACATACAAATCATTCACTTTATTTTATTCAACAAGGAAATTGCAGGGATAGCACTGACACAGTGTAACAGCAATTTTTCTTCTTTCAATTTTATTTAAGTATTATATTTTTGTTATTTTTTTACATATAAGAAAGTAAATTATATTTATTTTGTTAATAATTAATTAAATAATAAGTTTTCAATTCAAAACATTGCTGTGTTTCTTTCAATAAACTATTTGTCTTTGATTTAAGTTTCTATATATTGCAAGATTGAAATTTACTTTGATATAAAATTGATCTAAAAAGCAAGTAGCGTGCAAATATAATTATACAGTAGAAAATAAAAGCAAAGCATGATTTTTTTTTCTTTTTTAAATGACTATAGTTTGAAGTATGAGAAGAAACTTGTACTTCTATAAAAAGTTTTAGTTTTTTACAAGTATTTGTTATTTTCATTAATAATATAAAGAACGTTAGATTATTGAATATTATAAAGAAAAACTGCAAGGAATGAATAATTTTGTCATCCAAGGCTTAATACTAATTGACTTATTCTACCTTATATAAAAATATCACAGTACAGTAATCAGTCACATCGATAAACTTAATACGTTATTTTGGTACAAGGATAAAGTATTTCATATTTCTTTAGTAAATTGAATGTTGAAAAATAAGAAGAAAAAAATTATGTTAAAAAAAAAATCTCATCATTTTTCAATATAATATTGAATTGCTTTTGTTCATGTTATATTTCCATTTCATTAAAGCCAATCAATTGTTCGCTTTCATAGTCACTACCAGCATGATATCATATTATCAATTTATATAGTGATCAAAAATATGTTTGCTTTACTCAGTTCAATAGGTGACTAAACTGACGCATAGAATCTACGAACAATTCAGCTATATAGATTTATTATAATCAATGGCTTTAAATGTATAAATATGATAATTAATTTGTCGGAGATAACAAAATTAACAATTAAAACTCAAATTTTATGAAATGTATAATATAGATTTATGATATTATCAAATAAATTATTATCATGAAATACTTTATATATAACAAAATTATATCTATATATGGATTTTCATGATGAGAAAAGCAATCACAAATTCGTGGTATGAGAACTTTTTATGTGAGGACGCTAAAATTTCATCATAATTCTATATCATATTTCCACTAAGTTTGCTATAGATATTTCAAATTAAGTATTATTATTATTATTTACCTTTCTAATCTGGCCATCCTTTGTAATGCCACCAATAGACGTATACGAAAGGATCAGTTAAAACAACAAATACCATTTGGCACTGACTTATACATAGTAACGGATAAAATTAAAAATAAAGTTCAGTCCAGGAATGGAATACAATTCGGGATAACTAGAATCAGAATAGCTCTCCAGCCTAATAATTAAAGGAACTGCCTCAATATGTTTGGTATATAAATTGTAAACCTGTATTCAAATTATGACATTATATTTAAAATTAAAATACAAAACAACTTATATTTGAAAAATAATTTCAAGCACACTCTATCGTTTCCATCTTCATAATCATTATGGTTTTAATATTGGATATATAAATATATACTTTAAAAAAAAAACAATACTAAATCTTATTACTATGTAGAGACAGTGGACAGTGGTAAAAATATCGCGTTTTTATTGTGACAGCGACAGTAAACTAGCTCTCTGATTGGCTAGTGGCAACCCACTAGCCAATCAGAACGTTAGTTTACTATTGCTGTCACAATAAAAAACGCTATATTTTTCCCACTGTCTCTACCTTTAAATATAATTAAATATAAATACGTATTTATATATAAATAGAGCATAATATTATATCAAATTTATTCATTAATGTAATTTTTTGTTAAAGTTAATTTAACGTAATTAATATTATTACATTTATATAATAAAAAAAAAAAGCTGTACAAAACTTTATCTCCGGTACAAATAATCTAACGTGGTGATATGATGAGATTTTTCTTTCATGGCGTGATAAAAAAAAAATAAGGAAAAAGGGGAGAAGCATTGAATAGACCTGTCAACCACAATCATCTCATCCACTGTTTTTCTCTCTCTCTCTCTCTCTCTCTCTCTCTCTCTCTCTCTCTCTCTCTCTCTCTCTCTCTCGTTATGATGATGCACCTGCACGCACATACATATTAAACGACAAACACGTGAACGCATACCCATAACACCCTCATATAGAAAATATAATAATTAAAATACAAAACATTTACATTATGAGGGATACAAAGAATTGTTAATACAGTCACGAGTGGCTCATTTTGCACATCTTTTATTATATCAAAGAACGCCATCTACATATTATTAATGTTGCATAATATGTTTTTAACATGATTTGTCATTGTCTCACTGGAAATGAATAAGGATATAAAGAAAAATTAAATAAAGGCTTTTGTAAAAGGACATTCAACTAATAGTTAATATAGTTGGCAACTTAACCCTATTTCTGAATTGGAAATACAAAATAAATTAATGACATTATAATAAATTTGTATTCTCATCTTATATTTGTCAAGAATATTAAGGCTTTTTCATGATAAAATTCAGTTTAAGGAAGAAATTCAATAAATTAAAACTAAAGCATTTCTTTAGTATGTCTTAAATGCGCATTTTTGTTAAGCAGCCATAAAGCCATAACTGATATTTCTATAATAATGACAAGTAAAAAAATGAACAAATAAATATGGAGTTTCAATTTTTATGGATATTATTGGAAAGGTAAATTTGCAATATATTTATTTATAAAGTCTATTTGGTAATTAATGCTGTAGGTTTTGACATATTTACAACAATTTGCATCACTATTCAAATAAGGATCAATTTAGTTTTCATTGTTTTTCATCTCAAGGAATAAGTAGTAGAAGTTTTCAAAAAAAAAAAAAAAAAAAAAAAAAAAAATTACAATTATCTTAATAATATTGTTTAAAAACAAGAAATAAAAAATATTAACTTAATTTACAAATTCAATATCTTTATTCAGCAACAGAACAAGCCCACATAAACTGAATATAATTTACTTCACTGAATTTCCTTTACTAAATTTATATTAAAGTAAAATAATTTATCATTTTCACTTATTTCAAACAAAATAGTGGAAAAATAGTGCTATGTGATTGGTCTACGCATATTTGCTAATAAGTGAAATTAAAATACAATATAAAAATTATAACGAAAGTTTTCCATAAATCAACGGTTATTAGTGTGTTTAAAAAAAATCAATAATATGCTATGGTAATACTAAATATTACATAAACAGCTACATCTACAAACATTACACAGTATCACTATACATGAATTACAATATAATATACAAGACTCATGATACAAGATAATATATGACATGTATATTATTTTGAACGGATAAAACATCCCTATTCATTACTGTAATACAGTAGTAAGAAATATGTTGACAAATGAAATGTAACCTTGATGTATCTATCTGTTGATGATACCTATCATATAATGCAAAATTCATTTATAAGCTTCAATTCAAAACAATATTATATACTATACTACTTAATTAATTATTAATGACTACATTTTACATAATAAAGTTTCAATACTTAGAATTAACAGTTTTTTCAGTAATGTTCTAAACAATTTGTTCTATAATATTAATTATTGTATTTAATTGATAAAGTAATATTTAACATACGTTCATTGAATTCATATTTCATTCATTAGTTAAAGTTGAAACTTATTTTATAATGGTAATTAGATAAAAAAAAATGTATGATTGATCGATTGATGTGTTCAACACGTTAAAGCAACGAATGTGTTAAAAAGTAATAATAATAAAAAAACGGGAAACTGTTGCTGAAAATGATATCCTATACTTCTTCACTTTTATAAATAAATATTGGAAAACGCTTTTTTTTTTAAACATACTTATTCTTAAATTATTGCAATTTGGATATTATGTATAGATATTCAATTTGGTTATAAGGAGTTATACTACTTTAAATTGAAAAGTTAACTATTTTCAAATATATATTATTTCCTATCATATCTCTGTATGACATTTGTGTCATTATTTTAATTAACTAACAAATTGTTCAAGTGTTATAAATTGCTTAAGTTATTCAAAACATCAAGTTATTTGTCATAATGCCACGTGTGAATGAGAGCACATAAAGATAATATTTATTTAACATATTATTCTATTACCGTCTACAATAGTATAATTATATTATATCACTACACTTGAACTCTATAGAACTGTATAAGTTTATAATACTATTTGAACTGTATAAGATTATCTTGAATTAATAAACACTGAATATTATTATAGCTTACGTATGCTTATCTCGTTGGAGAATTTACTATCTGATTTAATATTTAAACCATAACCCATAACCTGTAGTTCTGTTAACTTAAAACTTAAATATTGTAAAATATAATTAAATAATACCTTTGTTTACGAATAAGAATGCAGCTTAATTAGTATAGTAAATGAAAACGACACCTCAGTTCAGTATACTTTATGCATTATTTTGAGGTGGGTGGATCATACTGATCAAATTTGCAAAAAAAATTATCATCAAAAATATTTGCTATTAAATAGTTAAAACATGATTGCCAAATGGAATTATGCAATGTATTATGCAAATTTTCACTGTCACTTAAAATATGGTGTGTTGTGCTGGGGAAACTCAATAAATTCTAAAAGAGTGTTTAAATTAAAAAAAAAAGTGATACGTATTATATGTGGTGCAAAATTCAGAGAAGAGTGTAGAGAATTATTTAAAATATTAAATATTCTCACTCTCCCGTGTGTTTATATTATGGAATGTGCATTAAAAGTGTTTAATAATATAAAGTTTTTAAACGTCATTAAGTGGAACATCAATATGATACAAGAAACAGTGGGAAAATTAAATATATGTATACGAGAACCGAAATGTATAAAAAAGACCCATTATGTGGTAGCATCAAATTTTATAATAAGTTTCCATTGTCTATAAGATCACAAACTGATCCAAAAATATTCTCCAGGCAAACCAAAATATTTTTGTTAAATAGGCAATACTATTCATTAAGTGAGTTTTTGGAAGATGATGGTATCTAAATATAAAAATGTAAATGTATTTATGTATAATAGTTTTTTTTTTTTTTTTTTTTTTTTTTTTTACTTCTTAAAAAGTGAGTCCGGGCCCTAGAGTGAGCCCACAGTTAATATTTTAGTTTTAAATGTATTTTTATTTTGAATTTACAATTTTTTTACACATAAGTACAAAAAAAAAATGTAAACATGTAAACATCTTATTAAAAAATTTGAGAACTTAATTTATCATTGTATATGTATAAATAATTATATTGTTTCTATAAAGTAGCAATTTTAAAAATAGCATTTTTTTTTTTTTAGTATGTAAGTTTGACGATTGATTCTAAATGTCTATGTTTTGTAGATGTGAACCTTGGCAGATGCATTGTATTTGTAAAATTTGTATACTGATTGTAGGAAAGAGCAATGAAATAATTTTTTTGAATTTTGAATTGAATTTTGAATTGAATTTTGAATTGAATTTTGAATTTTTAAATAATGCACTATGTACTTAAAAGATAGACCAGAAGAAAACAAGCAATTATATCACAAAACACTTGATGGGACTTACATATTTATAAATAACTTTAGTTTGTCTCAAAACCCAGTGATCAGAAATTTTCAATTTATGCAACCCGCACAACATTTTTTTTACTAATTTGATAAATAGTCACGCAAATTGCATACTTTACAGTATTTTTACGCTCTTTCAACATTTTAGTAAAAATTGTCATCAGTTTTTAAGGTCCCATTTTGTGTTTATTAATTAAAAAGAACATGTTGTTTTACATGGTCTATGGCTTTAAGATTTATAATGGAGCAGAACATTTGTTAAGCTAAGATGTCAATTCAAATACGATATGTATCCACAATATTTTAATTTAATAAAATAATTTTCTTTAAAAGTAAAACAGAGGGAGAAATAATAAGAGAACAGTTGGAAATAATTTTTTTAGATAAATATTTATATACTACAGTATATTTAATTAAAAAAAAAAAGAAAAAAGAAAGTTCTTAATATTCATTTTGAACCACAATGTTGACTAAAGGAATATACGTTTTTAATCTCAAAAAAATAATATTTAACAATCTCTACTATTTTAAAAATATTTTATTGAAGTATTTAATTATAAACATTATATTATTTTGAGCCCACATGAATAGAATATCTTAAATTTTGTATATTCCAAGGAAGGGTTATATTGCTTCTTATTAGGGATCCCTTTAGCTTCTAACTGCTCTACTCTACTCTATGTATAATCTTCTCTCTCTCTTGCTCTCTCTCTCTCTCTCTCTCTCTCTCTCTCTCTCTCTCTCTCTCTCTCTCTCTCTCTGGAATGTACCGATTATTCGACGGTCTTGTTTGCTCAGTAGTGCAAACATTTATTCATAACTCGCAGTACAGAGGAAATATAAAGAATATGCAACTTCTACATTATTAATAATTTCCATCTTGTATTTTTGTTTTCTCTATATTATATTTTTATTTGTATTTCAAAATCTATACTTTATATTAATGAAAATCCCTATGGAATGAATATACCTCTCTTTTCAATAATAATAATAATAAAACTTTTTAATGTTTCTTTTGCAGTACACAAGCTTGTGATAACATATTTTACCATTTTTAAATTCAGCGCGTATTTTACTCATAAGAATAACATTGACAAATAAAGGCAAATTTTCGAACGGTAAAATATATTATCACAATCATGCGTACACACATTAGTTTTTAGTTTGTGATCTCTTAAGATCACAAAGTTTTTATATTATAAAATATTCTTATCAAACGTGACATTGAAATATGAAACTAAGGATTTGTTGTTATGAAACTTTAAAAAATAAATTAAAATAAAATTGAGGAATTGTGAAAGAAAATACCATATCCCCCCTTTTTATAATCCATAATATCATTTTAAAAATATACTAATCTGTCAAGAAAATTATTTCTCTTCATCCCCCCCCCCCCCAACCCCCACCTCCCTTCTTCAAAATTATGCTTGTGACATAATGCAATATTTCAAAAAAATAAAAATAACAAAAATAGTCTTAATTTTACAAGAAATTTGACAACGGTATAAATAGAATGTCTTTTATCCTCAGAAGAAGTGTACTTTACTTCATATCTGCAAGTGACATTTTAGAAATTTAAGCTATCTTTGCTTTACGTAATAATAATAATAGCTTTGTTATAATAGTTCCAACAATTCAATTCATCTCATAAATTTACAGTTCACTCAAAATTTTAAATGTACTTTAATTTTGTTATTACTTGAATTTTTTAAAACTTTAAAAGTAACGAAAATAATAATGCATTGAATGAGCAATTATGTAACTAAAAATGGAATATCCATTTTTTTATTTTCACAATAGTGGCCAAAAGAACGTAAAATCATGATTAGTTTAAATAACCATTTTTAGAATTACTTATATCATATCTTTATTCTTTGACATATAATATAAACCCTCCTGAACATCCTTTCATCCATTGCTTCATACGTCAGGGCTCAAAGACTGTCTTGCTTATCTTTTCGCCTATGTCTATATGAATGTTATTCCAGTGAATGACCAGTTTACATATATCCGGAGAAGTGATAAAAGATAAAACTAATAAAATAAATTCTCTAGCTTCAATTTTCATCTTCATTTTTTTTTTAATAAAAACCAAGTTTAAAAAAAAATATTTATTTTAATTAAAAAAAAAAATGTAATAAATTATAGGAATATTTGGTAAGATTTTTTCCTTCATTTCTTAATCATCCTACTTTAATTCATTCATGTACATATATATACATATGTACATTGTTTTTTTCTTGTTTTTGTGCATAATATAAATTTTGATCAAAATTGAAGGTACCAAAACTAAATTAAATAATAAAAAACATAAATAATATATTTTAAAACACGGCCAGTCCTGCGCAAATATATGTGATTAACAGTGCAAGAAAAATCTCGTTTTGAGTTCCGAGCCCCTTCAATTCGGGAAAAACTATAGTTTTGTTAAAAATTCAAGGGATCAAAACGTTTTCTCTAGGTTTTTATCGAAATCGGTTGATCACTTCGCGGTTGGATAAAAATTTGTAGCTTTAGACTGATTTATAGGGTTTGCTTGACATTGTACAGTACATACATTTTAAAATTTTGTTTTTCTCTTTTGTTTCAGCAGACGCACAAATCAAAAGTTGTAATTATAATTACGTCCTTACAATATTAACTAGCACTGCTACATTGAATTTTATATTAACAACGTAATTATCAGTAATATACGCATTTGTATTGTTATATTTGAAATTTGAATACAAATATAACGTTGATTTTCTATAGTTAAATCGATATTTAAAAAAATTATTTTAATGAATGCGGAATTCAATTTCTTTGTTTATTAGTTTTCTTTACAATATAGAAAGGAGGTTTTAAATTTTAAGATTTAATGATATTTCATTTTCTTGTAAATTATGAATTTAATTAGTTATTTTTATTGAAAAATGTTTTAAGACTTCAGCTCGAATTTGAATCAAATTACAAATAATAATACCACAGTGAAATAAGAAAGAGGCACACATACAACATAACATACCTACGACGAAAATTTTATTTTTAATTCTTTGAAAACCAATTACAATTTAACAGTGTCTTTCAACGAATTTAAAGATAATTTAAAATTGATTTCATTTTGACATTTTTGACCTACGGTATCTGTGTATTACCACTTACTTCATACCACCAAAATCATTCTTGACTTTTTTATGTTTCATGGTACGTTACGTTACGAGTTGTTAAAACTATTAAAATATGATTTAACATCATGTCGTGCTTGGCAACATACAATAATAAAACTAAAAAAAAAAAAAAAAAAAAGTAGTTTTGAGAGTGTTATATATATGAGAAGTAAAACCGAGTTGATATAATACAGTTAAATAATAATAATAACAAAAAGATAAAAACTCCTCCACGCCCTTAATATATTGATTATATAAATTGTTTTGCAGGATTTTTTATTGTATACTATTAATTTTTTTGGTTCTGTTAGTATATATATATATATATATATATATATATATATATATATATATATATATATATATATATATATATATATATATATATATATATATATATATATATATATATATAAAAAACATAATATCACAACTCTTTTATATTTCACCACTTTGTAATTTTCAAATCATCAAAAGTTATTAAATTTGCTCTAGCTTTTTGTTACGTATCTGTTTGTTACACTAGAAATAATTCTTTGTGTTATATTGTTACATACAGAACACTTTTAAAAATTGAATTTTTTAATAGCTTTTTTTTTTCTAAACTTTTTTACTATATGACCAACTTTTTTTTTCCTTTGATAATCCTATTTAATACTTGTTTGCAACAAAGAAATATGATTTTACTCCATTGGTATAGATATATAAACACATAATTTTAATTTATTAAAAAAAGGGGGGGAAGGTGCATTGATATAAATATATTCATTTATTTATTTGTTTGTTTATTTCTTTAAAGGAAATTCTTTTGCAAAAGATTAATTTAATGATATTCAATATTTACCTTGTATCTAAAGACTTTTCAAAGAACTGGAAATATCAATGATAAAATATGAGAGAAATTCTATAATTGAAAAGTTAAGTGAAACTTATACTTAGTAATTTGTATGATTGATAGAACTTTAGATGAAGATAGTTATTACTTATCAAACACATATTGTACGTAAATATGTGATATTAAAAAATAAAAATATCCTTGCTCGCAACTCTTGACACATTTCTTCAAACACATGAAACCTAACTTTGGACATTTTCAATTGGAGTAAATTTAATGTACTTATAATGCCACGATACGAGCAACAAAATGTCATCTAGTCATGAATCAATCGTATGGACATTGTTATGTTGTAAATAATAATTTAATTTCAAAACATCTTATAAAGCCCATACATATGCGGAACGTATTATAATATTTTATACACATACATTTTTAATCAGTTATACAAACTTAAATAATAATGTTAATAACAACAAAAGGGCATCCGGCTCCGAGTCGTGCTAGCGTACTGTTCCAGGGTCCGGGGTCGGGTCCGTCCCCGCCCAGGAGAGAACCTAGGACCTAAGTGTGGGGTTGGACCTCGTCCTGTAAGCCCCTTACGCGAGGCGAACGCGAGACGGACGCGAGGTGGCTGGGGTTGGACTTGGGAGGCCAAGAGCCTCCCCACCTTTAAGTGTCTCAGTAACAATGGGCATCTGGCTCTAATGAGGCTCGCGGAAAAGTGTCCCATTACTCCCGCCCATGAGAGGACGTCACTCTAATGGAGGCGTGTAGAGCCTAGTGCCTCAAATGTCATCAATTCGCCTCATAGTAAATAATTACAATGGTTTGGGTGCGTGCATCTTAGCTTCAGTATAAGCCCGATGCACGCGTTATTAGCCCTCCACATCATCGAGTGTGCGGAGCTATAAAATCAAATAATAATAATAACAAGAAAAAAAAACATTAATTATATTGTGTTGGTGTTGTTATTGTCTGCATAACATATTCTTTATGCCAGTGTTCGTACTGTTCGTGTAAGTAAAGTAAAATGCAATTAAAATGTCAACTATGAAATTTTATTTAAAATGTCACTCGTTATCATTGTATGAAAAATGTTACATGTGTATTATATAATAGTTTACTGAGGCCGTCTACTTAATTATGAGACGTCTCTGTTACATTATAAACTAGAGCTTAATTATTTAACAAAATAATTTTATTTCTAAGCATTTCCACGAAAATAAAGCTTAATTATTTTTAAAATGATATGACATTTTTCCCACAAGAATAAAGTTGGTATTGTATTTTATATTGGAAATAAAGTCAATAAAATATCTGTTTTATCAATGATAATATTGAATGTATTATAATATGTATCTTATTATTATTATTTTATTATATATGGCTATAGCATACCATATAATATTCTTCTTTCCTTCTTAAAAACTTGTTGTCAATTTTTTTAATAAAAATCGATATCAGATTTCAGAGAATAAAGTAAAATATCTCTTTACTCTTAAATTATAAAAACATTGCCTAATATCGACACTTTATCTACATTTTACTTCAAAATTATTTATATTTATTATGTAAATCAAAACTGTGTACCAATGAGCCATTTTCAAATATCTCAAATACGTTTCCAAATTAAAATATTTAAAGTTTTCCTATGTGCATTATTATAAACATGCAGCCATTAAAATGAGGATTTTTTAAATAGTCCAATTACAGCTCTCTCTTGTATTACACTTCAACTATTATGTTATTCATAACACTATTAGAAAATCTTTTCTTTACTCAATGCAGATTTTTATAAATTTACATCACTTTTTTTTATGATGTTGCCTGCTTACTATTCAATTTCTATAAAGTAAAGAGCAAACCTTTTTTTGCTGTAAATTGAAGTGAATAATAAAATATTGCAAAGTAATATATTATTCTATTTATTTAAATATATTGGATGTAGCAAAAACTTTTCTCGTTAAGTTTGTCTAGTTCCAATATATATATATATATGGGTTAAAATCTGTGTATTACTGGAATATTATTAAATTGAAAAATACTTTATATTTAACTTCATATTTTTATGAACTACATTTATAAAGAAAAGCAAATAACGTAGAAACATTGAAAATATGCAAAGGAAAAATATGTTTTTATACTTTTTGTATTAAGGCAAGGAATAAAACTTTTTTAATAACTATTAGTTTTTTTTTTTTTTTTTTTTTTTGAAGAGGAGCATTAATATTGTTCTATATTTTGGTCAAGGTTGTTTGTTATAGTATAGTTTGATACTATTGTGTATCTATATGTACAGTACATAAATATATATATGTACAGATCTTATATGATACTATTATATAATATTATATTTCTTGCTGGTTAAATAAATGGTACCCGTGGGCTCTATTTGTATCAACCAAAAATGAAAACAATGCTCATTGTTATTATGGCTATTGTATACATGATGCACATGTAATATAATGTCCTCTTTTTTTTTTATCTTCAAACAATGAATAATACAGACACGTAATGCAGTAAAAACATAAATACGGATACAAATCAAAGTTAGTGTTAGATTATAATAATAATAATAGATGTACTAAAATGCATAGTAATTTTGTACAAATGCCGGCACAATTCATATATGGAAAGATTTTAGGTAGCATTGTGAGAAAAAGGCAAGCTAAATTTACGAAAATTTATAATGTAAGAGTTATACTGTGTATATTATAATATATTATATACACTATGTCTATATTTGTTAAATGTGTATTTTTATGTAATTTATTGACAATGCAGTTTTTCTGGTAAAGGTGTGAGTTCACTCTATAGATTAAACGTATAGGCATTTTGCCTTTTTCTCATCACCCGTTGGGTATCTTACTTGTTGTTTTTGTCTTTTTTTTTATGTACGTACATTCCTATTTTAAACCCAATAAAGAACTATTATTATTATTATATGGTCAATGCATTTAAATACACACAGACACACACATATACACAAACGTGTTATGAAAAATGTGAAAAGTTAAAACGTTAAAACTATCGAAAAAGGTTTTTAAAGGTAAAAACACTAAAAATTACCTAATTTTTTGTGACGTTGATTTTGACTCTCAACTGACACTAGGAAATAAACCTAGTAAATCATACCTTACTTAAAGTAATACGAAAAACTTTGGCCAAGGTAGACTTAAGTACACAAGGTTTTTATTATATGTTTAACCATTCAAAAAAAACTTGCTACTTGCACTACATTTGCAATGTTATTCTGAATTTAAATAAATAAATAATCATCTTTATTAAAAAAAAAAGCATAAAAGAAATTACAATTTTTGAAAGGGCGAGGTTTAAACCTGACTAAATGTCTGGCCCACTCTTACACCTAACCCTAACAGAAAAAATCAATGAATTTTTAATTACAAACAAACCCATAGTATGAAAGAATTAATAATATGTAGAAAGAAATATATTTATATGGTAAATTTTAAATGTTAAAATATATTATCACAATCGTGTGTGCATACTCACGGTATTATAAGTATGCATCACATAACAAATAATTAAGTCATATTTTTACAGAAAAACTATTGACAGTGATAACAATATTACAGTTGGAAGGAATTCGTTTAAGTAAACATGTAGTTTGAATAAATAACGTATAATGTGAGATTCAGTAACGATGACGCGTACATACAATAAAAAATAAATTAACTTCGTATAGAATACAAATAATATAAGAGTTTTACGTTTCTTTTCAAAAATAAATGAAAAATCAATATTAAAAAAAAAAAAAAAAAAATCCAATAAAGGCAAGAGAAGGGAAACTTACAAGATGGCGTATATTGTATTTTTATTTCTTAAAATAGAGATATTATTTACTTTTCTGTACTTTTCTGATCCTAATGTTTAAATGATATAATTGTTTATAGCTATATCCTCTGAACACAATAATAGCTGCATAAGCGTAGAGCGCAATAGTAATACTATTATTTTAATAATATTATATTTTGAGCTGCAGTTTCTTTTATGTGTTAATAAATACATAGATAAGTTAATATTATGTGAGATTGATGTTGTAAATAGTACAAAATTTTTAATATAATTATATATTGTCAAGTTGTCGAGGTATAAAATACTTCCGTCAGTCAGCTGTTAATGTATTACAAGTATAATATTATGTAATGTAAATATATGCATATATAAAAAATAATAATTATAACTTTTCATTTATATACTGTAGTTAAACAAACTTTAGAAAATAGAATCCACTCATCCGGACCTAACGTTGACCATGGTCAAAAGAATCCAACAGTTTATTATTACTAAATACGTCATATATATAAAGATGAGCTGCATAAAATATGCATCACAAAACTTAAATGTGTGTCATATTTTTTAGTTATTTAAACTGGTTTCATTTTAACGCTAGTTTCACAGTGTAAATACAAATACGAAAGTAACAACATAGTATTATAACATAAAATTGTACTCCTTATATAAAGAGCTATTTCTGCTTGTTATATTCTACTGAATACATACATATTCAGTGCATTTTTCCCTTATAATAGTTTTCCTACAAGTAAATAAAAAAGAGCTTTATATAAAGATATAAATAAATTTTGTAAAAATAAGCATGACGTGCAGAGAAAGTGACATACTTTACAAATTAAAATGTATTTCAATAAAAAGTTATCATTATTATATTGTTATTTTTTTTTACTTCTTACTTCTTTTAAATTGTAAAGCTATAAATAAATCTCATTCTATATATATATATATATATACAGCTTCAAGTATGATGTAAAAAATACATGACGTTTTAAAGATTTTGCAGTACATAAAATTTGAGATAAAATTATTTTTAAACATTCCATTAATAAAAATGACATGTTTAAAGTGATTTAGTATTTTTAGGTTATTTTATTTAAACGTATTTTATTTTATTTATGGTGTTTTATAATTTATATTTTTGTTATTATCACCGTAATTTTCTTTTTCTTCTTCACTTATTTTTGTTTTCATGGAAATGTTTTATTTACAAACAGTTTTTATAAAAGGATATTATTTTCTCTCAGCGTTATTTTTATAAATATTTCATGAGAGAGGTGTATCAAAATCCCTTTGAGATCAATGCGAAGGACGAACGACGACTCTGATCTTAAAACATTATTTGTCCTTGTATTAATGGTTTACGCGTAGTCAAAGGGCTTCAGAGTTGAGAAAGTCTTGCATAGACCAAACCCCGGAAAGAAGTTCTCCTCTTTTACGCTTATTGTTTCATTCATTATCGTTAAAATTCAATTTTTATTCCCAAAAGTTATCTAAGTAATGACCTGCATTAGACCTGCATTACTACAAACCTAAAGATTTTTGTTATATATAAATAAGAAAAGAATTGAATATAAAATTTGATTAATAAATTTTTCACGATGAAAACTTTCTAATGCAAATCATAAATTATCAATTCAAATGAGAAATGCAACTTTCAGATTTTTCACATCAATATTATACTGTGTGAATCATGGTAATATATTATTTATTATATATCAATATTATTTCTTTTCAAAATGCAATTTGTTTTGTGATACGATTTTCAATTCCCAGTGGTTTGCTGAAATAGGATTTTTTTCCATATCTTTTTATAAATTGAAACTCAACTACCACAGAAATGATCTTACAGATGTGTTCATTTCAAATAGAGTGCGTTTGAAGATATTTTTTCAATAATATTATTTCATTTCGTATACTTTTTTTATTGCGCAATTTCATTGTTGAGTTCGAACAAAAAAGATCAATCAACTAGAGCACCCGAAACTATTGCTATTTTATTTCCATAATAAAGGCATGAACTGATCTCGCCAATCTACCGCAGCAATGTTCAAGGAGGCATTAAATTAAATTTTAAAGAAAGAAAGAAAGAAAATAGAGAGAGAGAGAAAAAAATGTTTTACATCTTAAAAAAGAATGCCAAAATATTCTTTATTATGTTTCACAAAATCCGTTTTTCCTTACCTGGTAAACACGAAGAGGACGATGCAATTGCCAACAGCTCCAGCAGTTCCAACCAAGAACAACAGTGCACCCAAAATGTAATGCACTTCCTTGCGAGGTGGTGGGTAGAGAAGCCAATGGTGATGACATGGCACAGAAGGGTCTAAGCCGTGCTCTGCTCTTGCGGCAGTCTCATTAAATGCGGTTTCATTCATCGTCTGAAAGCATGACATATTTTTCTGTCAGCCAAACAAACATAAAATATTCTATAGCATACAGTCATGAATTTTAATTTCTATTATTACTTTAGTACATAAATATATTATATTTCCATTAATAATTTGTGTATTTAGTTGCTGTAAATATCCAAAAGTATAAAAAAATCAATATATTATACAATATATTAAATCTGATAAACATGATGTTTATTATTTTTTATTATTCCACTGAAATGATTGTTCATGTTCATTAATTAATCTTTTAAGTATTATTTTATGTTTAAAAGCAACAGGTTTAAAAAAAATTATTTACATAACTGTACAGAGATATTAAGTATTATTGAAGTAATTCAATATTTCGCAATAATCAATAACATTTTAAGTTCAATATTTCTTACTCAATTTTTTTAATTATTTTCTGATATATATATATATATATATATATATATATATATATATATATATATATATAATTACACTTAAAGTCGTGTTTGCTGCTATTTTTATTTGGACTATAATAATTTTAACTTTTTGTATCGTTTATAATTCGCAATACAATAATAAAAAATAATTGAAAATAATAATCATAAACGACAATTTCATTGGCACTGGGTAAAAGTTATTTTTTATAGCATAGCCTGTAGACACATTTCACTAATTTATTATAACTATTATTTATACCATTTTTTTATTTTTATTTTTTAATTCCATGCAGTAAATGTAAAAGAGAAAACATATCATTTAAAAGTAGTTTGAAAATAACCAACTTTATTATCAATATCTTTCACAAAGGACCTAAATAAAACTCTAAGTTAAGCGACATAATTTCATTGTTGCAACAATATACAGCAATTTTTTTTACTCGATTTACATAAAATATTTTTACGTCCATCAAGAAGCAGCATTTTTTATATATCCCTAACTATGCTCTATATTGCTTAAACAAACGTACACTATGCCTAACTTATACCCTAATCCTACCCCCACTTTCACACCCCTTGTAAAAATCTTTAACTTAACATTTCATTATTTCCCAAGAATTTCTCCTTTAACACTATATATATATATATATATATATATATATATATATATATATATATATATATATATATATAATAATATTATATTATATTACATATAATATAATGTTATATATATATATATATATATATATATATATATATATATATATATATATATATATATATATATATATATATATATATATATATGTTTGTGTGTGTGTGATTAATGATATAAAGATTTTGATGCTCAATAAAACAGAACTTGAGTTTGTTGAACAGTTTATCAGAAGTAGAATTGTGATATAATAATAATCAATCTCTCCGGTTGCCTATCTGATGATCATAAAAATAAAACTGGAGCGACTAGACGGAGAGAGCAAGCGAGAGAGAGAGAGAGAGAGAGAGTTTACTTTTTATAATGTTAACTTTAATACAAAAATTCTACACATTATAAAATCCACTTAAAAGAACCTGGTATTAAATATTAACTTATCTAGAGTTTCATTATTTTTAAAAAAGGTATTGTATTATTTATTTTTACACATTAACTCTATGTACAATATACTTTGATGTGTGGGACACGAATGTAAATCAGATCAAATAGTATACACGATACACATTTGAATAATTCTTCCACTTTCAATATATCTAATGTTTTCAGATCCAATGCTTTTAAATTTCCATTACATAGTATATTAATATGTTTATTTATTTATGTATCGTAGAGTATTTCAGCGAAAGGCTTTGGGTTGGTTCTAAATAATCTGTAACTTTGCATCCTTATTTGAAGATTTTTTTTTTAGATCAAGTGAAACACTAACACTCATATATATATATATATATATATATATATTATACTGCATGCCATCCTGCAGTGATATGCAGAAACAAAATAAAATACAAAAATATGCAGAATTTTATAGCTATGCAGAATTACATCGTTTTATTTATATTATTAAATTTTGATTATTCTTAAAATAAAAGCTTTGGGTTACGAGAGTGTACTTTATATAATTTAAACATATGCCCTTTTGTTAAATGAACATTATACGTATACTAATTGTTATTTGATATTTATAATTTCTTTTTTAATTTACCTAATATAATTATATTTTGTTTAATATGAATACAAAAAAGTTAGCAACATGAGCAAAATGCTTGAAATTTCATTAAAAAATTGGAAATAAATATTTATGTGACATAATTTTGCAATTATTTTTATGCAAAATAAGAAGCCATAATAGTAAAACAATTATTTATTACGTAATAATATGTATAACGAAATAATAATCTAGAATAAATTTATTTAAGAATTAATTAAAATGATTAATTATTACCTCCTACGTATAATATCTTACATCATTAGCATTATTTATTTTGTTAGGAATATTATATAGGAATATATATATATATATATATATATATATATATATATATATATATATATATATATATATATATATATATATATATATATATATATATATATATATATACATATACATATATATATATATATATATATATATATATATATATATATATACATACATATATATATATATATATATATAATAATGAAATATTATGCGCTATTATATTATGTAGACGTATGTAAAAAGTATTATATAATATATTGTAATGTGTGTGTTTGATCGGCCGCATATTTGATGAATTATGTAACAAGTCTTGTATAACAGATTTGCTTACTACTGACAAACTTGCTTACATGATAAAACATAAATTTATTGGTTATACTAAATTGTGATATTGTAGTTCACTCATGTTGAATAACTCTTGTTGAGAGGAAAAAAATAAAAAATAAAATCTTTATATCCTGAGAGGTATGCAACTTGTAGAACACAATCTTATGAAAACCAGTTATTGAAACGGCAATAAATTTAAAAAACTATTTGTATACACGTGCAATAGAGAATATAAAAGTATGCCAACTACTCACTTATAGAAAACATTTAAATTCCATACTGGTAATCAGAACTAATTGCATACACATGCACATAAATGTATTTTCAAACCACGTAAATTTAGTATTTTGCTTCATTGGATCAATAACGTGTCACACAATTAAAAGAACAATTAAGTAAAAGTTTCACTTTGTGTTCATCCCGATGCTACCAGCTTAGAGGTACAAAAATCATTATTATTATTTTCACAATAAATGTGTGACGTAGCTATTTTTATCATACAAAGAAGAGAGAGAGAGAGAGAGAGAGAGAGAGAGAGAGAGAGAGAGAGAGAGAGAGAGAGAGAGAGAGAGAGAGAGAGAGAGAGAGAGAGAGAAGGGTGACATTAGACAAGGGTAAATAAATTGTTAAGCTGTACTTCAAAATTGCAAAATTTTAACAAAGAATTATTTTTGTGTTATGAAAGCATTCACTGTGAGTTGAAATAAAAAAAAAAACTCTAGGAACAAAATATGCGTGTGTGTTTGTGTGTGTGTATATATATATAAAAGTAAAAGAAACCGGCCTGCGGGAGAAAAAGTATTTTTTTCCCTCCTACTTTTAGGTCATACATAGTTTTATATGAAAGCAGAACGCATTTTAATGCCAGTATATTGTATAGTGTATTGTTTTTGCGTGTTATACGTTTTCAGACAAATAATAATACGAAACTGTGAGTTTCATAACGTGCTGTCTCGCATAATAACACTTTTATTTTATCTGAATCCATGTTATGTTGAGTTGTTGGTAATTTTAATAAAATACTTTCCGATTTATTGTTATAGTTTATTTTTGTATGTTTATAAAAATTTGTTTGGTTCTAAGGCCATTTATTATTTGGTGTTTTCAATTACGTAATCTTTTGCAATAAAAATATTTTTGTTATTAGTAACATTTATCAAATGTTACATTATTTATTATTACTGTTTTGTAATTATAGGCACAATTTATCTAACAATAAAGAGTCAACAGGGTTGCAACACAGTTGTGTCATAGCCTTGTTTAAAATTAGGGCTGTGGGATCGTTTCAAGACGCTCTGTTTGCAAATATTCACCCTTTCTATATTTGTCCTGAATACAGGAGATTTTTTTTTTTATTTGTTAATGAATTTCAAACTGGAATGAAAACTGAAAATTACATATTAGTAATTTGAAAAACAACTATGATTCTTTTATTGCAAACTAATAATTCCTGTAGGAGCGTAGATATTTAATATATAATAAATTTTGTAATTTTGACCACACAATAATCGCAAGTAGTCAGAAAAAAAAAAAAGAAAAAAAAAAAAAGGTTCCACAGCGCTGATTTCCACTCCAACAATTATTCTTACGGTTCCGGTTCTGGATTTTCTAACATTTATTTGGTTTTGGTCTAATTTTGGTTTCAAAAATATAGTTTGTATAAATTTGATTTGGTATTTACTTAAAAATGAAAAGAAGATTAAATCTGCATCCTATTTAAGGGTCTAAAATTAATGTTAA
Source organism: Ecdyonurus torrentis (assembly GCA_949318235.1). Lineage (NCBI taxonomy): Eukaryota > Metazoa > Arthropoda > Insecta > Ephemeroptera > Heptageniidae > Ecdyonurus > Ecdyonurus torrentis. Next base: position 22,841,939 of record OX439127.1, read on the forward strand.
TTTTCATTCTCCGTTCTCTTTCTCCAAGGCATTATTAATACGGTATTAAATTAATTGTTTAGTTACTTATTAATGCTTATTTTTGTTTATTGTTATAATGCATGTAAATTTTTGAGTAAAACTTTCAAGACGAAACGGATTTTTATGATATATTTTCCTTTAATCTTAAGTGAGCTGCATTTTACCTACAAAAGTTAGATTAGCAAAGTGTAGCAAACAAATCAATAAAGAAGAAGAAAAAAAAACTACACTTAACCACTTATCGTTCCAGATTTTATGGTTCCATTGTATTAGGCTCCAAGTTTCTGATATTTTCAAAAAGATCTGGAACCGGCTCCCTGCTAAGAATTTCTATATTAAAATATTAACATTAGATTCTTTTATAAGGTTATATATGAAAATTAATTTTCCTTGTAAGTTTAAATTAAATTATGTATACTTTGGAACTAATCCACTACTTTATATAAAAAGTAAACAACTTAAAGATACTTCAACGTATCTGTTATATTATAAATTATCCTTTGATATTTTTTTATCTTTATATTAAAATTTTATCGTATAATTTACAGGCTACAACAATAAATAAAGTTAATTCATATTGAAATAGAGAGTGGAAAAAAAAGGAGGAAAAATCAAACTTTTACCTTTCTAAAAAGGAATAATAGAATTTCATTATTCTCATATTTGAAAAATAACAGCCCTTATTACTTCTCGTAAAGTTTAAAACAAACTTTAATATTTAAAGAGTAGAACATTACCTTTATTCATAAAATTAGCATAATTTGTGTATACCGATTATTTGATTTGATTTGATTTGATTTTTTTTTTTTTTTTTTTTTTTTTTTTTTGCTTTTTAGCTCGTGAACAAGCTTCCATAAACAGAAAATAAAAGTAACTCAATTACTACAATTGAGCAACAATGAAAATGATAACATTATGTATTTTTTTATATGAGTTTCATTAAAAGTGAATTCCACAAATTGATATAGTATGTAATGATTTCATTTGTGTTTTCTTTTCTTACTATACCGTATCCCTTATCTGGTCACTCATTGGAATGACCCTTTAAAACTTATAGACATAAGTGGAAGGATTAGTCAAGAAGGCTTTTCACCATCATATCGTTTGGCACCGACTTATCCAGTAGTAATCAGTAATGGATGATAGGATTAGCAAGAGAGGGATATGATATAAGTGGGAAAGTTCTAAGACTGGGAGGAAAACGGTTGCAGCAGGGGGAAAAAAAGTAAAAAGTAAAATGCCTTAGTATTTACCTAAAATGAAGAGGAGAAACCATAGAAAGTCTACGTTCTAGGAAGCCAACGAGAAATTTTCAAATTTAATAAAATAACTCTGAATAAAAACAGTGCTTGAGTATATTATATTATGTAAATGATGAAGTCAACAGGGCAATATTTATATTTTATGCGCAAGATTTTCCAGTCACTACATCTTTACACTGGATTAGATTCACGCACAAAAATGAATTCATAATAACTATATTAGCGCATTTTTAGACACATTTATGTATAACAACATAATTTATGCTATACTGTACAATAACTATGTTAAAAGTTAAATAGCATAAATATTAAACACTATGCTGTACATCATAGGTATTTATACTGTTGAAATTTGATGTGTTTTTTCTATGACTTAAATGCAGCATAAATTACGTAAATTTTCCTTTACTTTCTGAGTAATATTTTATAATATTCTATATCGTTAATATTAAAGAATGATTATCAGCATCGCTTATGATTTTGCATAATATAGCGTATTACTATATAAAAGCTATTTATGTAAAGAATATTGCTAGCAATAGTAGCAATAGGAGTGTTTTTGTAGTGAGTATACTGCATAAATTTGAACTTTTATAATTATCAGCCAATTTAAAAGTGCTATATTGGAAATGTTATTTATAATAATTCTGAAATTGAATTTCTGGAAATATACCTAGACTCACATTCTTATTTTTAATTATATTACTTTAAGATTCCGATTTAAATAGTTTTGAACAAATTCTAAATTTTATAACAGATATTTCTTATTAATTTCATGCCTTACTGCATATAAATACATATAAAAATAAAAAAAATCTGAGAGTCGCAGGTGTCAACATTAAAATACATCAACATATTATATTGATTGGCACAGCAAAATTATGCGTGATAATTAAATAAAGATCAAGTGTTTCAGTGTTATGCTAGGAAATATGCTGCATTTTTTTTTCCAAATTATTTTCAAATATATAAAAAAATTGGTTGAAATGAAGTTGAAAATTCAACTTCAAAGAAAAAAAATCGCACGTGTTATAAATAGTTGTATTTTGATAAATGTTTGCATCAGTCATAAAAATATATATGTTGAACAAAATGTTCATAATAAAGTGATTATACTCATAATAATACTCTATACCCATCATAATAATAGTAATGATAATAAAAGATCAATACATTCGGAAAAAATTTAAAGTTCTAAGAAATTTAGTCAAATTTTATTTGAAAGCTAAATATCAACCTAACATATAAAAAGTTTCTCTCTTTGAAGAAATTTATATTATTTAATAAAATATGTTTCATAAAAGTGAACAAGAGTAACAAGCCGTAAAATACTGACTTATCTTGTTATATGTAAAATTCTTATAAATTTCCTCTATAGATATAATGAATAGCATGAATACGAAATAATGAATGGTGAGTAAAATACGTAATGTATAAAATGACATAAGAAAGGAGAAAATATACACCTGGAATTAAGATCACATCGTGAGTAAGATGAATATATCTTTTCCTATTGTTATCTTTTTTTTTTTTTTTTTTTTTTTGCTTTGCTTTGCTGAGAAAGAAAGAGAGAAGGAATCGAGTGACATGTATCTGATTCAAGAGAAGGTTTTCCGTCGTACTAACAGGTACACTGAAGCGGTTGGAATATAAAAAAAAGTCAGAACAAGCACATATTTTAGTTTTTGTATCTAAAAATAAAAATGCTTACAAATGAAAAAAAATAATAACAATAAATAAATAAGAAAAATAAAAAAAGATATTTAAATATTGTACTTTAAAAATAAGAATCCTTTGTTAATCAAACAATCAGAATAGTATGCGTTCTCTCTCTCTCTCTCTCTCTCTCTCTCTCTCTCTCTCTCTCTCTGTCTCTTCGTCTATCTATTCTTTAAAAAGTAGAAAATTTAGTATTTACTTGGCTTATTCTCAGTTTAAATTTATTTATATATAATAATAAAGGAAAATTATATTATTTCATAATCATATGACGTCAATATAAAATGAGAAAGCAAACTAGTGCGCAATATTAAATAAAATAAAGTTATAAATATTTTCCAGTATTCTGCTTCCTTATATTAATATTTTATTCAATCTTGGGAATGGATTTTTTTATAGCGCTTCTTGTAAATTGAGTGCATCATAAATTCATTCAAGTGTAAATAAATGCACGTAGAATTGTTGTTTGCAGTTATTGAAAATTCATACAATTTTTATTGACATATTTTATTTCTATTCTTGTTTATTTCTATTCATACTTTTAATAATGCATTATGATTTTAGAATAAATAAATAAAAATAAAAATAACTACTTGCTCTATTTGCTGAATAAATAAATAATGTGAATTTAATTTGAATTTAAATGTTATTTATTTTGCTATGTAAAGCAGTAAAAAAGAAAGAATTTATTTGTAATTTCTGTGTGTTACCTTCACATTTATAGTTTTAAATTAATAAATAAAATTCAAAATTCCAATGCTACAGCATTGATATATATATATATATATATATATATATACATTATACATAATTATATGCCATGTTTACTTTAAATTAAAATAAAAAGTATAAAATATTTTTATAGCAAGGCAAGTAATTCATTCATCTAGAACCATATTAATGAGCATGTTCTCCATTTTCTATTTTCAGTTATACATGTAGTAGGGACTGAATGTTCATTTCTTGCACCTACTGTATTTCTGCACAACTGAAGGTTTTTTAGTCACCGCAAATATTAAAAAAAAATTATATGCATGTTATATTGTAATATTATGTAACATATTATATTGTTCGTATAATAACAATAATTACTAGTATACAGTGTGCATACTTTGCACTTGCAGTGGTAAAGCAACAATGCAATATCAGTATAAATTAAATTTCACTATAAACTATATTCACTATTTTATTATGGTAACCTTTGAATATATTATAATTATACAGTCAGTACAGTATACTATAATAAAATATATATCTATATGTATATGTATAAACATAACGTATAAATAAAATAGTACATGTTATTCATTAAAATATTCTGTAATAAAGTATAATATAGTGTTAACATAATATAAAAATGTGTGTTTGCTTTTTTATGGTAGTAGTTTAAAGATTAACACAAAAGGACACGATGTCATGCACATTTGACATATTATCACATATAACAATCTACACTCATTGTTATTATTTTATCCAATAATTCAATAAGAATTGTTCACTTATACCATCAATTGATATAAAAATCAATAATGTGTTTTTTTCCCACAACTGCTCATATCACTAAAATTAAATAACTTCGCTCTCTCTCTCTCTCTCTCTCTCTAAAATTTTCTTTCTGATCTGATATTTTATGTTTTATCCAACAATGCTTTAGGATATGGTATGCTATAGTATAAACTCAGTTACAGCTGGAGTTAAAACAGTTATAGTTTAAAAAAGTCAACTTTCATGATATACTTTATTGGAAAAGTGAAGACTTGTTCAAAAGTTAAAAGCAAGTTCATTATAATGGTACATTACTGTTGTAAACCGTTTATATATGCATGAAATATAATATATTTTTATAACAATGTAAAGTTGATGATGTATCCTATAAATAGTTTTTACCTCTATCCAAGGTTTATAAAACCTTGCTTCTATCCATGATGCCAAGTTATATTTTGCACATGTTAAATACGTATTATAATATAGAATATGTATGCATTATTGTGTTATGTACTTTACACGCGTTCGTGTATTGTACAGTTGAAGGAACAAAGGAAAAGACGTCGTTATACTGAATAACTCTATGTATATACATTTAGAATTTAGAGGCACGGTGATAGTCTGCTAAAGCTTTTAACTTCCTTAATTTCCTTAAAAGATTTGTGAACAAAGAAGACACTAAATAGCGAATTTAGTTTGAAAAATTTGTCTATAATAAGAACTAATTCCTAGAACTTATTTTTCTAGTCACAATTTTTTTGCAAATGATAAAGTATTGTACTACATTTGTATAAAAGTATAGACATCAATAAAAAAAAAACGAATATTGCACCTTCCATAAGTTTTAATCTAGCTTCAAGTTTTGCATCAACTTTGTTTAATCCAATAAAACTCTTCTTAATTCCTACAGCTTGATCTTTACAAATAAATTACCTACGTAATCTATAAAAGGGGTTTAAAAGGACCTTTTTTTATTATTATTATTTTTTATAGTATGATACTACTTGTAATATACTATGATGCACATATTGTCGCTTCATTTTAATCATAAAATGATTAAAGATAAAGAAACGGTTAAAACAGAAATGTCAGCCCATGATGAACAAACATCGAAAACCATATAATGATAATTTAATGTATAGTTTGTCGCTGTACGTACACTTCAAAGGCATACATTATAGGCACATTCACTACTTACATGTATATATATATATATATATATATATATATATATATATATATATATATATATATATATATATATATATATATATATATATATATATATATATATATAGTGTGTGTGAGAGAGAGAGAGAGAGAGAGAGAGAGAGAGATTAAGAATATAAATAATTTAGATTGAAACAAAAAATTACGTTTTATAAAACGTTAACTTATTATAATAACATCGAGCAATATTGCTGTATCGTTCAGCAAAATAAAACATCCATACTCAGAAATCATTATTTATTATTTATGCCAAAATTATATATAAACATCCTCCTAATGTTATGTATTATAAAAAAAAAATGACAGAAGAAATGTAAAAAAGATGTTGAGTTAAAATCAGAAAATTTATGTTGCTGTAATTATTTATAACGTAAAACAAGACTATTACTATACAATTTATTTTAATGTATGATTGTGCTATATTTCAGCTTGTCGTGATGAATCACTTATATTGTTGGAAGAAATATAAACCACTTTTGCATTATCAACTGCTATTAAAATCTTCATTTCGTACTAATTATATGAGTTATCTGTATGTAAGAGATATAATCAATAATGATTTTAATTTTATGTTGGTATGTGTACAGTATTTTAATAAAAATTGTTATCTAAAAAGTTGCTATATTTTTTATGTGAAATTGCTTCGTAAATAAATTCTTAACAGAAAAAAGTTTAATTAGAAAAAAGTAGTATTATAAAAGTACCGTCGCAGTGTCAACTTTAAGTCATAGAGTAGAGTGTGAGAGAGAGAGAGAGAGAGAGAGAGAGAGAGAGAGAGAGAGAGAGAGAGAGAGAGAGAGAGAGAGAGAGAGAGAGAGAGAGAGAGAGAGAGAGAGAGAGAGAGAGAGAGAGAGAGAGAGAGAGAGAGAGAGAGAGAGAGAGAGAGAGAGAGAGAGAGAGAGAGAGAGAGAGGAGGAAGAGATAGAGAGAGAGGCGGATAGAAAAAATTTCAGAGAGAGAAAGACGTCGTACCATACGTAATACGTATTACTATTAACTTTTACTTTTTTACTTTTATTTATTTTTACTTTTTGTATTTTGTGTACAGTTTTCTTTCAAAAGCATACGTGATCATATCACTATTTTATTTTTATTTTTCTTCTGACGTTCTTGATTTTCCAAAACAGTAAAAGAAATTAAAGGGAAAATGTATGATGAGCTGTATTCAGCTAGAAAATCCTATACAATATACCACATAGATACAGGTAATATCTCTATATTTCATCTAAAACTCTGGAAGTAAACGAAATAAAAAATAATTTTTAAAAATATATATATATATTGTAATATTAGTAGCAGAGAAATTTATAAACAAGCAGCAGTTGGTTAGAATCGATGTGTATATTATAAATAAACACATTTAGTATAGCAAATCTTGTTGCAATTTCCCTCTGTATTATATTTAATACTGGCACTTTGTGATGATGAAAGCTTGAACTCTGGACCTGTGTATAAAGGAGTAAAAAAAGAATCAAAAATACAGAGGGAGAGAGAGAGAGAGAGAGAGAGAGTGAGAGTAACAGCAAATAAAATTATGAAACATTTTATCAAGCGATGCTATAATATTTGCTTCAATATGTATACGCACATTTTATTACGTACATAAAATGAAATCGAACAAGCCTTTTTTTTATGTTTAAAAGGCTACAAACATATTCAAATACAATTTTGATATAATCTAAAAATATATAACCTTTTCTCTATTTAAAAATGTACATAAAAATTATGTATTTTTTTTATCGAAATAAAGCTATATAAAAACATGTGTTGTAGGTTTGCAAAGTCTCATAATATAGGGGGTGTGCGCATGACGTCATTCTGAATGCTTTTCGATGCTCTTCTTGAGCAATTAATAACATTGGCTATATTCTTTGGAAAATTGGCTATTTTTTTGTTATGTTTTTTTTTTTTTGCATACTTGAAAAACTAAATCAACCTGCTAACAGCATCAATACTCTAAAAAATATTGCGAAGTATTTTTTAACTGTCAAAATGAGTCATTTTCCCATGCTGACCCATGTTATTTAGCGCTCACTCATGGCGTCAACTTTAACATGAATGAAACCACCCTATAGTTTACGTTAGATTTATTATATTTCTTGTAAACTACCCAATATATATTTTTACTTGATTAAGTTTTGAGTTTACATGTTATTGATTATACACGTCTGTTTAACTATCCGAGATTCAAAATTAAAAGTGCTTTGCCATAATTTAACAAGAAAAATCTACAATTAAATTTGTTTATAATGTTTAAAAATTGTATGGAAAATTTTAATTTCAAAGTATAAGAATTTTATCCGAATGTTAGGTAAAATATTAATTTTTTTATTTTATTACGTTTACAGCTTCAAGGCTCTTGTATAATATTCTCTACTAACAGAAAACATTTTTTAATTAGATGCTTGTTGATTCTTTCCGCTATATATATATATATATATATATATATATATATATATATATATATATATATATATATATATAGTTATATATAGTTATATATTAAAAATTAATCACTAGTCGAGTTTATATGATTTCCTTGTGAAGCAATAAAATTGTTAATTTAATTATAAATAATTACTGTATAATAACTTATGACGTTACAAATTCTTTAGAAAATTTAAAATTATTTCATGAAGCAATATAATATATTTTTAGCTCTATTATATTATGTTAGCACCAAAACCAGAAATTGATCAAAACTAGTTGTTGTTTTTCTCTTTTCGACTTTTGCCAAGTCACTTTTGATCAAAACCCGTAATACCTTTTTAATTCGGCTTTTGGTCACGAAATTTTGATCAATATGAGTTTTGAGCATTTCGCAAAAAGCAAATGTTTTGGTCTTTGAATTTTGACCAAAACTAGTTTTGATAAAATAGAAAAATCAAAGACGGAAAATGAACAATTCTCAACTAAAATATTTGCTAATAATAAGAATTCTTTAAGCGGAGAGAGAGAGAGAGAGAGAACTGCGTATACGTATAGTGTTTTACGCTAATTCAAGTAGTGTTTTAAAACTCAAACTGATGAATATATTTCTGTTACATTTTTTATATTTACGTATATACAGTAGTTACATATTATATAGAAGGTAATGGTCAAACATTACTATTTTTATTTTCTTCTTCTTCTTCTTTTTTATTTTATTTTTTTTTTTTAGCTTCTGTTAAACATATGACGTAAAAACTGCCTTCTAGGTATATGGAAAATAAACAAAATGTCATATAATATTAGATAAGTTTTCTGTGTATATATCATGTAAATATAATATCATGATATTAATGTTACATATTAAATAACATCAAAGCATACAAAATATCAAATAACGTGTAACGAATTTGAAACAGTAAGTTGGTTATTGGATTTTACCTAGATTACGTCCCAAACGGAGCAGAAATCTACTAAGAAGTTGAGTACATATTAGATAAGATTAAAAATAATACTATGGACAGTACATCTTTGTGTATTTATGACACTTTTTACAATGTTTCATAATTTTAAAAGAAATAGGCAAATAATGTTATAATACTGCACTAACGCAAAACAAACTTGTATTACGATATGTATGTGTTACCTTACCTCCATACCAGTTTCATACAAGGAAAGAAAAAATATAAAACTTTTTCTTAATTAGTGCGATTTTTCATCAATTTCTTAAAAACTGGTGTAAAGAATTTTTTAAGTTTGTGATCTAAAACAACTGGTTGGTGTAAACATTTTTGCTATCGGTTTTCGATTAAAGTCGTCTCATGAATATTCAAACCGAAAAAAATCTTTCATACACTATACAATAACAGTAACTTTTTTGTTTGTATAAAACACATTTCAACATTTCACTCCTTTTAAATTATTGTATTGTACGTAACGTATCATCTTGTATTCAAATTTTACTAACTACGCAGGGGAATATATATATATATATATATATATATATATATATATATATATATATATATTTCAAAACGTGCATTTGGATATATTCTGCAGGGGAAAAAAATGTTCAATTTACAGCCATTTATTTATTGTGTTTGCACTTTTATAAATTTCAGAACTTTCAGGCAGCTCTTGATTTTGAAAGATCACAATAGCTCGATTTTGAAAAATCAAAGTTTAGCATTGAGAGTTAAGCATTATTAATTTCTGGTGTGTACCTTCCTGAGCATGTCATATAAAATCGAGACATTCATTAAAGTGAGGGTTTACTGTAAAGTGTACTGCGCAGTAGGAATCTTTAACTAGAACAATTTTACAACTATAATATGTATAAACTATCATGTTTCGTATTTTTTATTTCATAATTTACCTAAAAAAAGTAAGATAAAAAATTATCCTTTGACGAGTGGCTCAATTTTTGTAACCTTTAAAATTTATTGTAATATAATATGCAATAGATGTTTAAGTATCCTGTAACATTGAATTTATAATATTTTTATTTTAATAATTTTTTGATTTTTTTTTTTTTTGCTTATGTTAGAGTTGAGAAAAATTTCCTCGGCAATATAAAGTACGGTGGATTGAGCAGCAAACATTAATTTATCTTCTTAAATCCTTACTTTGCAGGATCAGATACAAAATACAATGTTCTATTATAACTATGAGTAGAAAAACTTTTGACACGTAAACTTTTAGGTCATCAATATCAGTACTTAAAACAGATTGTGTGTGTGTGTGTGTGTGTGTGTGTGTGTGTGTGTGTGTGTGTGTGTGTGTGTGTGTGTGTGTGTGTGTGTGTGTGTGTGTGTGTGTGTGTGTGTGTGTGTGTGTGTGTGTGTGTGTGTGTGTGTGTGTGTTGGGTGTGTGCCATACACACACACACACACACACACACATATATATATATATACATATCATCAGTGTGTGCGTTTGTATTAATATATTATAATAATATGCATGTTTTATGGCTTTTAATTTTTTTTTTTAATTTAAGCCTTAAAGAACCTTTTTTAAATTATACTGTATGACGTGAATTCTTTAAATGCTCTCTCTCTCTCTCTCTCTCTCGCTCAAAATTATAAATGTTGAAGTACTTAATACATTACATAAAGTATAGCCTTTAAGAATACTTTGAGAATACATTGCTTGTTTGCAAATATAGCTTGCATGATGTGTACAATACATACAATACATCACCTTTTTTATATATATTTAAAGTTGTATCATGCATGATATACAGTATATTTATTACTATATATTTTTTATGTTTTCAGTTCACAATGTTCAAGTTTTGCTCACAACAGTTTTATTATTATTATTATTTATTACTATATTTTGTATTATTATTATTTGTTGCTTTTTTCTGTTTTCTTGTAATAGCTTTTTAATTTATACTGTTATTTACTTTACTATTTTGTATACGTGCCAATGGACCACTTGCAATGAAATGTTTTTAATTTTTGCAACGTGTAAGTGGAAACGAGTTTTCTATAAGAAATGCATTGAGAATTTATGAAACTGTTTTAAAAAATTCGTTCATTGCAAGTGTTTCATTAAAAAAAAAAGTTTTATATTTTTATAATAACTATAATTAAATAAATAAATAAATAAATAAAATGATGAATGTATACTTACTTAATAACTTTTTTAACTTCTTGAAACTTTAAAAGTATGATTAGAATTGCTATCAATGATTGATTTTCTTTAACTTTTTTATGTTGATTTTATTTATCGATTGGCAATGGAGCATTCAGTTATTATTAACTTTTTGCACAACTTTATTTTAATTAGCTTGTATAAAAATAAGTACTCTTTCTTATTTACATTCAAGTTAAAAAATATAAGTATACAAAAAAGTTAAGAATTTTTTATTGAATTAATGAAACAGACTAAAAGAGAGCGAGAGAGAGAGAGAGAGAGAGAGAGATGCAAATTAGAATGAAAGAAATAGATGAAAACAATATTTGAATATATTATTTTAAAATTTTAACTTTTTACGCAACAAGACTTTTCTATTAAAACTTTGTGTATAAGTTTAACCTTGTGCAAATATATACATTGACTTACCAAAACTTGCATTAGCGTTACGTGACATATTTTTATGAGAGTAACGATAAGCTGGGATTACTCCGAAAAATATAAATTTACACAAACATAAAGCCTTCTTTTTTTTTTTTTTTTTTTTCTTTTTTCGTGTGAGGTATTTTGCGTTAACTAAAAAATATTAAAATAAAAGCTTATAATAAGCTGATCTCTATAATGTAAAATAAAGTAATATTTTCCATAAATGAAACGAGGATGAGTGACTGTCGGTAAATATTCCAGTATCCAGTGTGGGTGTTTGGATATTATGAAAAGAGAGAAAAAAAAAAAAAAAAAAAAAACTTTTGCAGCGTTTTTGTTTTAAATATAATCGAAAGTTTTATATCATTCATTCATTCATTCATTCATTCATTCATTCATTCATTCATTCATTCATTCATTCATTCATTCATTCATTCATTCATTCATTCATTCATTCATTCATTCATTCATTCATTCATTCATTCATTCATTCATTCATTCATTCATTCATTCATTCATTCATTCATTCATTCATTCATTCATTCATTCATTCATTCATTCATTCATTCATTCATTCATTCATTCATTCATTCATTCATTCATTCATTCATTCATTCATTCATTCATTCATTCATTCATTCATTCATTCATTCATTCATTCATTCATTCATTCATTCAATCATTCATTCATTCATTCAATCATTCATTCATTCATTCATTCATTCATTCATTCATTCATTCATTCATTCATTCATTCATTCATTCATTCATTCATTCATTCATTCATTCATTCATTCATTCATTCATTCATTCATTCATTCATTCATTCATTCATTCATTCATTCATTCATCCATTCATTCATCCATTCATTCATCCATTCATTCATTCATCCATCCATCCATTCATTCATTCATTCATTCATTCATTCATTCATTCATTCATTCATTCATTCATTCATTCATTCATTCATTCATTCATTCATTCATTCATTCATTCATTCATTCATTCATTCATTCATTCATTCATTCATTCATTCATTCATTCATTCATTCATTCATTCATTCATTCATTCATTCATTCATTCATTCATTCATTCATTCATTCATTCATTCATTCATTCAACTCATTCATTCAGCATTTTAATTTTTAAATTCCCTTACATATTCATTGATCTTACATCAACTGCTTAAATAAATGACATATCCAATTAAATAAATTGAGTATATAGTATCTGTGTACAAAAACATCATTACGATGACAAAATGAGAAAATATTACATTTAAAATTTGCCAAATTTATCTAGCAAAGTATGTTCATGATCATTCTGTAGCGGTCCCAAATCAATGTAATATATTAATTACAGGATGTAGTTTCCTTTTCTACGTTAACCAATATCAATATCTTGTATAACATGATGCAATACGTAATTATAATCGTATTGTGTAAGTGTGATGTTAAAAAAATATATATAATGATACGTCTGGAACTTTTTTACGTTTGTATTTTCTTTTTATTATTTTCATGCGCTGTTTTATTATTATTATTATTATTATTCAATAGCATTCGATATTCTACACATAAGCAAAATAAGAAATAGAAATTTTAATACAAAAGAAAAGCATTTTCTTTTACGTGTTCATAAAAGCTTTGAAGCTTTGAAGTTAGACATACTGTATGTATATTATAATCATACCTTTCAAACAACCCAATAAACAGGACTCGCAAATTCTCAAAAATATTCGCCCTATTAGTAGCTTTTCTGGATAAAAGAGTAGATATATTTTAGTATAAATCATACGCACAAACTGAGTTGAAAAGAAATTAAATTATCTATTATATAATATATATATATATAGTATATTGTAGTAGTGTGTGTGTGTCTGTGAATTTATTTTTTATACTAAAATTTATCTTTGTTTAATGACCTATCAACTATGATTATATAATACCTATTTTATAAGTCATTTTAAAAGGCTTTCAAGATACGGTAATTGTAGTTTTAAATATTTTTCAATCCCTTTTTCTCACTTTTTTTAGAGATGCGAGGAATTTAATGGAATTTAATATATATATATATATATACATACATACATATATATATTTATCCAACGTCTTTCATGCTGAAAAATTTGTAGATAGTTATCTAGCATAATAAAAATAAAAACTGGAAAATATATTGCTCTACTTTTTACAATTTATATTAACTTAATATTTTTTATCCTGTCTGTAATATCTGTTATCTATCTACATTACATGCATACATAAGCTCGTCACATAATTTATATACCATATTGTTGCTTAGCAATTTTATGGAATAAATATTATTACTGCTTCAGTTAGCAATCGACACTTAAATAAATATTGTACATGTGCGCTGCCGCTTCGTGAGTATAATTATATAAACATCGTACCCGTATATCAAAAGATTTTAATTGTATATTATTATGGTGTATAATTGAATTTTCCATTTTGTTCTGAAAGTATACTATATGAAATTACATAGTGTTAAATGAACTATAAAGTGAGATATAAATAAACAAGTAACTGTATTAAAGGAATAGACCAGATGAAAACATAAGCATTTATATCACAAAACACTTGATGGCACTTACATAAATAGCTTTAGTTTGTCTCAAAACCCAACTGTAGCTCCGTAGCAGTGATCAGAAAATTTCTATTTATGCAACCCGCACAACATTCTTTTTACTAATTTTTGCATGTTTCTGACGTTAGAAACATAAATAATCACGCAAATTGCATACTTTACAGTATTATCAAGTTCTCTCATGGGGCTACAGTAGCATTCTGGTAAAAATTGTCATCAGTTTTAAAGATCCCATTTCGTGTTTATTCATTAAAGAGCTTAAATGTTATTTTATGTGGTCTATGGCTTTAAGTATGTACTATTGAAGATATCGCACAAAATATTTATATTTATAACTTATGAAATTCCATTATTATTATTTGTTGGAAACTGCATGATGAAAAAAGTTTGACATACTATGAATAAATAATTTTAGTGGTAGTATTACAAATTAAGAGTTTACTAGATTTGGATACTTGGGTAACACTATATTATATAAATTATATTAGTTGTATTGCAATGTATTATGGAAGAAGAAATTGTATTCATGCAATTTACTATTTATTTTTGCCTAGCAAAATTTATTTCCCACGTTTAATAAACAATGAATAATTAATTATAAACTTTTTAAATACGTTAAAAAAATTTTTTCTCGATAAATATAAAATTTTACCTTCCAGAAACAATAAAACGTGTTGACATTTTTCGTCGTTCTTAGTTACAAATAATAATACAATAGAAAATTATAATATAAAGAATAATGTATACTAATCTTAAAAGATTTCATTTGTCTCTCCCCTCCTCCCCCCCCCCCCCCCCGCTTATGTATTAAAAAGTTACAACACAACTTAATATCATTGATACTGACACACGAGCCTATCTACATGTAAGCCAATCTCAATGACGTAAAAAAAAAGTATAAAAAAGCACTTGTCGTACTAAAAAGTAACGATACATACTACTGTAAAATTGTATGAATGAGTACCACGTTCATGGCAACAAATTTGAAACTCGATTTATTGTTTGTGTTTTCTCTCAAATGCCAATTTTATTACTTGCAAGCGTTATTTTTTTATTAAAAAACATTATCTCTGCATTTAAATACAATAAACCTCCTCCTTTATTGTTGTATGAGCTTCTTTTTTCTTTTCTCAAATTTCAATGTTTGTTTGTTTCAATATTCATGATGTACTGCACGATTGAGTACATTGCTCACTCAATAATGTGCGTTGCTTGATGATATATCTTTTGTATCATCACCTTCCTAAAATCTTCTCCATTTATACTTCTATTTTAGTTAATTGCATCTATTTTTTCTTTTTTTTTTAAATAAGCTTTGTATTTAGTTTAATATTTTAGGGAAAGCAATTGCAAAAATTAAGTAATGTTATTTTAACTTTGACATTTTAACACTCAAGTATAATAAAAGTTAATTACCTCTGACTTTTTAAGGGTGAATAATAATAATCCTGTACTGCAAAAGTAGTGTATTGAACAGTATAATATTCACCTACCTATACCATGGTATATACTGGGTAAAGAAACACAAAGTAATGTTTGCAAATATATTTTGGCTGACGGCAATATGAACAACAGCTGCATAGCTGAAGAAATGAGTGCATTGACAAGTTAAACTTTTTAAACTTGCTTTACAGTTTATATATATATATATATATATATATATATATATATATATATATATATATATATATATATATATATATATATATATATATATATATATACACACACACATATATATATATATATTATAGGTAATATTCTTAGTGTTGGTATACGGTATAGAGTTGTGAACCATGTTATAAAGACTTTAGAAAACTCTTTTTAACCTACTGGGCAAATAACGTTACGAGTTACGAGCGTAAAAAGTAATAATAGGAATTAAGAGAAAAAAAATCACAAAGAATCATTTTCAAAAGTTTAATTACAAAAAGTTTTTTTCTTCTTTATTTATTTATTTATTTATTATTATTATTATTATTATTTTACAGAGTGCTATTCAATGAAATAAAATAATTGAGTTTTATTATTTTGTGGTCCAAAGTTGATTTTATATCAACAAAATTTATATTATATAGTATGCATAATTAATGTATCTGTGTTTATTTTAAATTGATTACAACATTCCTATTAAATTTCAGTTTTTTTTTTTTTTTTTTTTTTTTTTTTTTTATATAAATTTATTATGGTAAATCAAATAAAAAAACTAACAGTTAAATCCCGTGTGTATTATTCTCATTAGACCAATAAATTTAAAATACGTGTCCAAATTTTAGCACTAAAATTGACTAACATTTTAACTATAAAATCATTTATATAGCAAGTTTTACAGTATAACAAAATAAAATAATTAATTTTATATTTATATTTAATTTTTTTTTTTTTTTTGTAATTATTTTTGAAATGAATTCATAGTAATTTTAGAAATGTTCATTAAATACTGAATATTTAAACTCCCTATTTTTATTAGGTATGAAGCCATATGACATGATTTGTTCTGGATTCCATAATATTATCAATCGATAGAGATTATGGCAACAGCAAACCCGTTATACATACTATTTACACGAATGGTTTTGAAGACAACAAAACAATTCCCCTTCCCCAAAAAATGAAGCTCTATTGTGTAATAATAAGTAATAATAAGTAATAATATTGTGTATTAAGTATAACGTATTAAGCATTACACACATTCAAATACTTCAATCGTATGAAATTTAAGATGACAAAGAAAAAATATATTTAAGATTTTATTTAAATTTTATTTGTTATTATTAATAATTAAACAAGAAATTTATGTTTCATATAAAACCTAA
Organism: Ecdyonurus torrentis; assembly: GCA_949318235.1. Lineage (NCBI taxonomy): Eukaryota > Metazoa > Arthropoda > Insecta > Ephemeroptera > Heptageniidae > Ecdyonurus > Ecdyonurus torrentis. Next base: position 22,859,075 of record OX439127.1, read on the forward strand.
TTCTCTTACATAAATAATATGAATACATCACACTTGTATACAGTACGACGTGTTATATTTTATAGTGAACAAATTATTACATTAAATAATGATCATAAAATATGTTTATGGGAATATTTTACGTTGTGCTATTTTAATACTAACGCACGTGCCCTATAAATTTTAGAAAGTATGTAATTTGTAAGTCATTGTGAAAATCCATTTTCCAATTTGTATTTTACATAATACACTATAATTGCAATTTGTTGAAAACTTTTGACAGAAGAAGTATTTTATGATGCTCAATTGATTTATTCTATTTTTAAATGCGAGTAAGTTTTAATATAATATTACTTTATTACACTGAGAGACATTAGATGCTTCCGCGTCAAAATAGAGCATCAGCACTTTCCACCAGCGCGGCGAGGAGTATCTGCACTTTCCACGCAGCACAGTGCGTGGACTAGTGGCCATTTACTTAACATTACAGATGCTCCACGGTGGAAACTGCAGATGCTCCACTCGCCGCGCTGGTGGAAAGTGCAGATTCTCTCTTTTGACGCGGAAGTATCGCATTTGGAAATTAACTTAGACAAAAAAATGTCTTATCAATTAATTTTTGTAGCACCTTACACTCATCTTGCTTGATCATGAGATATAGTATAATTCCTAATTGAAGCAATTTAAATTACATACGTAATTGAAACAGTAATTTTTATCACCATAAAGGATATTAATACAACTTACTATACAAAGTGGTTAATATATTTGTTAAGCATACTAGTAAGTAATTAAACTCACATCATATAAATGTTATTAGAGAATTACATAGTAATTTACAATTAGTTTAGAAATTTGAACACCTATGTGACTGTTTAAAATTTAAATTTAAACTTTAAATGCTAAAAACATTCAATTCTCTTTATAAATATATATTTATATATATAGTAGCTTACAACAAAAGGACTTTATAGAATTTTGTAATAATGACATAGTGTGAAGTACTAAATACTTCAAATACGTAAAGACTGCTTTGTGGTGAGGTGAAAACTACGTATGTATGTGTAAGCATAATAATATGGTATTATCGTATACATCAGATTGAACTTCAAGTCATAAAATTTATACATCATCATCATAGTTTACGATCTATACATATTAATTAATCCGACTTGAAATATGTATTAATGTAAATATATTCTCAGTAACTATTATTAACTTTTTTTCTAACAAAAATATCAAGTGTATTAATATATTATTAATAATTAAAGTGAAAAGAAATATAAATTAAAGTAAGGAAGTATCATGACACCATAATACCTTTCGGTGTAGGCCAGAATTAAACCTTTTCAGTAGGGGCTTTAATGTATGATCTGAGGCTTACCAGACCTCAGGCAAGAGTTGACAGCACTCGCGTTAGCAAGCAGTGGTCAAACTGCCAGCACAGCCACGCCGCCAGTCTTTGTACGGTTTCACCCATCCAAGTACTGACCACGCTCGACATTGCTCAACTTCGGTGATCCAACGGGAACCGGTTCAGACAACGCGATGACTGTGCTATTTAAATTAAAATTTGAGTAAATAAATTATCTAATTTTAATTAAAAATTATCAATAAAATTATTTAAAATAATTTTATTACGTTTATATGTTTAATTCTACTAACAAAAATTGTAACTGACTGTATTGTAATAAACGGTGGGGTTAAATTGATAGGTTGTACGCCTGATTTCGCCCAATTAATTTCACCTATAATTATTATTATATCTAAGTTTGGCTCTCTGGTAAAAAAAAATATATTAATTAATAATAAAATTTAATTATTGAGTCCCAAAGTGATCAGGCTAATCTAAAATTTTATCTAAAATAAGGGTACAAACTCTGGCTCAATATGCAAAATAATAACACAATATACGTTAAATTTAAATTGGATGATATCATAAATGACAAGCTTATTACGATATAAAAATCCTGTTTTGAGTAGTTGTAAGTCATATTATGCAGATGTGATTTATTGATATAATGTTTAATAAATGCTGAATGTTATTATATGCAACTTAAATGTTATATAACTATATTTTAACCCAATATATTACATGGCAATAATTGTTATAAATTAATTTAATTCCCGCCAACAAATAAGCCATTAACACATCTTAATAAAACAGCATTTTGTTTTCTAATTCAGTTTGACTTGCAAATTTTTAAATTTTGTTAAGTATAAATGCTTCAAAAAAAAAATTAAAAAAAAAAAAAATATATGGCTCTACTCTCAGAATAAATAATATTATATATTTATTGCTAGTGTTCATAAACGTTTTTGAACAATATGTATCATTCAAAATATTGGCATTAACAAAACAATAAAGTTAAAACGTAAATTTTAATATAGTAATCAAAACTAGGAAAAAAAAGTGCTGTAAAAACAGAAATAAAGTTTATAAACTCTGCTACTATTTCCCTATAGTACCCTTTTCATAACAATCCAATTCGCAGTTTCAATTTTAAAACTGTACGCGTCATTTATTATAAATATTCGAAAATCGTTTTGTTTGTGATATTACTGTATTAATGATGAAAACATCATTTTATAATAATATGCTGTTTTTTTATATATATATTTATTTATGAAAGCAATTTTCATTGTAAACTATTAATTAAAATGATTTCAATGGATTTGTTAAAAAGATTGGCTTGCATACACAGAACATAATATAGGTTTTGCCATAACATTAAAACATGCGCTATATTTTTAAGTACAATGGAAACATCAAATTTACATAAAAGCCTAATACTATTTGCACAAACATGAATACAAAACTGTTTACAAATTGCTTAAACCTTGAGTTTGTACCAATGCGAATTGAAGTTGTAAAATATCATAAAAATGGATATTAGTTCATGTGAAATGCATTTTTTATTACTAACATTTTGCAGACTTTACAAAATTATGATGTTCTACTAACGGTATATTATTATATTATATAGAAACTGTTTATAATAAATGTTGTTTATATATTATGTATAATGTATTTTAATGCATATAAAAAAATCGTGTTTATTTTTTGCCTGAATGTTTTTATATAAAAATTCGATGTTTTTCTAAACTAATGCAAATAACGTAATTTTTTTTACCTTTATCATTCAATTTGATTGTAAGCTTTTAAATTAAATTCCTATTATATTTATAGGAGTAAGAGTATATTTATAGATAAATTATTTTTCAATAGTGAAATGCATTTCTTCGTTCGTAATATAACAGAAGAAAATCAAATAAGAAATAAGAATTGAATTTCATTTATATACATTTATTCTTACATTATAATATCTACAGATATCTATAATATATACTATATACACTAACAACCAATATGCTCAATATCGAAATATGTTTCTCACTCTGATCATTTCTTTTGAGTTATTTCAAAGAAAACGATGTTGTTCTCTCGTAAGAAATAACAAGAGACGTAAAACAATCCAATATAAATAAAAATTGAAAAAGAAAAATATATATCATAATATTATACTTCAGTGAACTTTTCGCTTAGTTAACTTTCAAATTTTACAATAAATTATGTACAAAAATAGAATTCGATTATCGAACTTAATTCCTAATTAATTAAAAACTTTTATATTATTGAAAATGTTAAGTAGCAAGACACCTACTAAAGGCTAAATATAGAAAAAAAAATGTGAAATTTCCCCTTTTTACGTAAAATAATAATTTTTTCCACGCATGAAAATGTGGTTTAATTATTTATGATTTTACCTGCAAAAGTGTTTAAAATGTAAAAAAAAAAAAAAAAAAAAAAAAGAGTATATTTTCTATATATTTATTTTTTAAAACATACATCATTAGCATTATATTATTATTTTGGCCATTCTTTCTTTGTTTTGGCCGGGGAATATTTATCTGTTTCTCAGGAATGGCATCGAAGCGCAAGCTCATGGCAATGAATGAAAAATATTCTGAATTTCTGGCTACTTTTCTGCTATACAGTGTATAAAAACATTGTTGCAAATGATATATTATTGTCAGTCTGTTGATGTACTGTATGTGCAGTACATCAAAGTTAAGTTATATTATATAATATATATATAACTTTATGGTCCACTTCTATCAAGTGTCTAATCTTCAAAACTTTTTGTTCCCGAAAAGTTATAAAGATCAAACACTCTACAATATATTTCTGTGGACTTGATTTTTATATAGTGAATGATACACACTGTATTTTATACACTTCATTTCAATCATGTGTACTGTATATATTAAATACTGTAGCCATTAAAAGGGTATTGTTGTTTATTTATTTATTATTAATGTTATTTAAATCATTTCTGTTTTAGACACTGTTATAATTTTGTTTGATTATATATATATATATATATATATATAGCTATATTATAATTTAATTTACTCATATATGAACGGTTATTTATGATGTGACATTAATTATTATTTCATGAAAATAAAAAATCAAATTACATTATCTATATATGAGGAAAAAAACAAACTGATATTGCTTTTGTAAAAAGGAAAAAATGAATTGTATTGAAAATCACAAATGGTAAAATGGTAGTGCAGGATGAAAAGAATAAAATGTATTATTGTACAGTATTATGTGAGAGTGCATGTGTGTCTGTGTGTACAGTATAATATATATATATATATATATATATATATATATATATATATATATATATATATATATATATATATATATATATATATATATATATATATATATATATATAACTTTATTTTTAATGCATTCATTCAGCCTGAATTTTTAAGATAAGGAGAGAGAGAGAGAGAGAGGAGTGAGAGAAGAACACCATTAAATTCTGTTTCTTAAGAGAGGAAGAGGGATGGAGAGAGAGAGAGAGAGAGAGAGAGAGAGAGAGAGAGAGAGAGAGAGAGAGAGAGAGAGAGAGAGTGAGTGAGGGGTGAGATGTTAAGGTGTATACCATGTATAAGTGTTTCTTTATACAGTATAATATCATATTATATTTATGTGCCATAATTTTTTTCAATAAACTACAAATCGATAAACGCAAATGAGATTCAATATAGTTCTGTATTATATTTAATTTTTATTGTTATATTTAATGTAAACAATTATTTTAATACGCATACACTAATACAAAGTAATAAATTAATTTTTTAGAAAATTCAATGTTTTTAATATAATTCAAACAATCATGGCTGATATGATTTTTTTATACTATATTTAAGTTATACATTGATACGTGCCAGTGTATTATCATTGCAAAGTACAGTTGATTTTTATTTCGCTTTTAGTTGGAAGTAGCGAAGTAATTTAATTTACTAGCAATATTAAAAACATTTAATAACTTATTAGTATAGACAAAATGAAAAAAAAAAATCAACATTAACTATTTGATTTGATTTAAACAAATCATAAACCAGCGTACATTAATTTTTACACAGCCCTCTCAATTTAATGATATTCAGTATTATATCTTTGAAATTCAACAATATTAATTTCTTCTAATTAAGTTATTGCACATAAAAATACTTACATCTCAATTTTTGTATTGACTGGTTAATAAAATAAGCCGTATAAAAATACATATTATAGCTGCTTTAAGTCCCGGGCGGACGTTGAAATTTAAGTAAACGCTTCATTGATATACTGTATAATAATAATGATAAATTAGAAAAGCAGTTTGCAAATAATAGCACATTTCCGTAAGGTTAATTTATATATGACAAATAATGATGATTCTATATGATAAATACTGTTTTTCATTCAAATTTTGTAAGGAATTTACAGAGCAGAGCATAAATAAATAAAACATACCAAATATGCAAAATATGCTTCGTTTACAATTCTACCTACGCAATTTTACCAAATGTCAGCTCTTACTTTGATTACACTTTCTGTTTAGTTGATTATTATTAAATTTTATATAATTTTAAAGACTATATTTCGTTTCCTAACCCTGATAAGACATTTCATAGTACGTTACTTAAATAGAGACGAAAAAAAAGGCATGCTATACTTACTAATTTTAAAGCATTGTTATTCACATTTTTGAAAATAATATGAAAAAGTAACTTTATTGACCGAGGCGAGGCAGTTCACAGTAACAAATATAGTTACAACAAGCATTGCAACTATATATTTTAGATATATATTTACAATAATAAATGTATTATATATTATATATATGTATATATATATATGTCTCTTATCTATGTCTAACTACTAACTCAAACAAAAATATGATTTTAATCAGTATACTGTACTGTGAATACTGAATATTTTGAATTTTAAATCGATTTCGTCGATTTTAGAGTAGAGGTAAAAAAATACTGTGATATTAAAATTGTCATATATTCTTTATTAAAATTTGTTTCAACAGATTTCTAAAGAGATTATTATTATTTAGCTTTATTAATTATTGATGAAAGATTATCATATATTTTTAGTGTAATATATATTATGGGCTCCTTTCGTTAAGTGGCGTCACATTATTCAAAATTCAAATTTAAAATATGTTTATTTATTTCTATCTCCTACATTCATATACAAAACATTGTACATCAGCAGGTTCTTGTTTAAACAAAACAATGAGAAATGATAGTCAGACTTATACACTAAAAAAATGCACAATATGAGTGCTAGATAAGAAATATATCGTGCTGCCAATATTTTATGTAAGCGATATTTATTTTATTTTTCACATTGATATTTTATATGATAAAATTTTTTATTACACATGTATTTTTTATTTACACATGATCTCTCTAGATAGCATATTATAATTTAATTTTTGGTTAAAAACAAATAAAATGCTTAAAATACATAAAAACATAGCCGTGGGCTAACTCTAGGGCCCTGACATTGTTAAATATCAATAAAAATATATATAAAAAATAACATTATAAAAAAATATTAATATCCATTAATATTGGGGATAGCGGTACATTTCTTAGTTCAAGATACCACAGTGCAAACGATAAGGTACAGTTTTAACCCCTACTCAGTATACAGAGTAGTTTCTAAACTAGAGATTTACAAAATCTATGATACTAAATCCACGTACAGAATGAATTGAAAATAAAACAAGTACTTTAATACAATTTTTGTTAATGTCAAAATTTTGAATTGCATTATCAGCGATGACTTCAATTGAAAGATAAACAATAATTATAATGTTTTGTGAAGTCAATTACACCTTGTTGATGTCCTATCTTCCATTTTTTTAAATATTAAATTAATTTGCATCATAATTTATATATAACACGTGTGGATAAGATTTTAGTAAAATAAAGCTGCCAAGCTCCTCACAATGCCTTCTCTATTATTATTATTAGTAAAATGAATTTTATTTTTTTAAGTTAAAAATATAAAATAAGCAATAATGATCAAAGTTATAGTTATATAACTATATTTACATAAAGGTTTCAAGTTAACAAAACTTTAAAAAAAAAAAAAAAAAAAAAAAAAAAAAACTGGCACACAACATTGGTATTGAACACAAAACTTGGCTCTCTAAATAATATTACTTTTGGTGGTTGTTCAAAAGCTCGTAAATAGCAGTGATTTTTTAATATAAAGCTTTAAACTTTTTTGATATCAATATCATTATTATACCAATATCATGAAATTTGAATCTGAAATAACAGAAATGACAATTTTGTTTCTATGAGGAAATAAGTCTCTCTCTCTCTCTCTCTCTCTCTCTCTCTCTCCCATCTTAAAAAACAAAAGGGAAAACAAACTGGGTTTGAGTTTGAGAACGTCATGACAGGAAGAAAAAAAAAATCCCAAGACACTACAAAAATCACTAACAAGCAATGTTTTAGGTCCAATTTTTATACTATTAATACGATACGCCTTCACTGATATTTATTGTCAAAAATGTTATCCAGTATGCTGACAAAATAACATTTTTCAATAAATATTATATGAAATATCATATTTTCAAACTAAATTGTCTGTATTTTACTTTTGATTACCTAAACTAACACCTATTTTGTTTTAAGTATCTAATAACTGTTATTGTAACAATAATAATAATTTGGAACTATTATCTTAAAGCGTGAATGTTTTTATAACTTTTAATTCATTGTAAATTGTTGTCATATATAAAATATAAACTACAAAATGTATAACGTTCAAATTATGTTATTATATATATATATATATATATATATATATATATATATATATAATATATTACGTAAGTAAAAAAAAAACTTCTTTCTAGCTAGATGAATATATATTTTTCTAAATAAATTCCCCTCAAGCCATGAAGCTAAGTTACATTTCTTTTCTTTGTTATGATTCTTGCTCCTTACTATGCTCTCCCTGTTATGGTTATCATCCTAGAATAACAATGCTCTGCTCTTGGTTTATTTGTATTGATACTATGTATGTACGTATCATGGATTATGTTCAAGGAAGTAAGTTATATGTGTGGAAGGTTGAAAAAGAAAAGGTAGTCCATTTTAGAATAATAATAATAAAAAAGATGACAAGACCATGCTGGCTAAACCCGTATGTATTGTATTTTTATAGACAACAATACTATTTTAATTTCATGGCGTTATATACTGTATATATATATATCGAGGGTGCTCCGCTATAATGTCCTAAGTCCATTTGACCTTGAAAAATATTTTTTGCTTCAAATGACCTGAAATGGATAAATCCAAAATTTGGGGTTGATCCGACGATTTTTTATTTTTCAAGGTCAAGTGGACTTAGGACATTATAGCGGAGCACCCTCGATATATATATATATATATATATATATATATATATATATATATATATATATATATATATATATATATATATATATATATATATATATATGATTTATATTTTTACCTTTTTAAAAATAAACAAGTGTGGATTTATGTAGATACCTGATGTTCATCAATTATAGTAAGAAAAACAAGATTATGATAATATACTTTGACATTTAAACTAAGTGTGGGATTTTCTCAAAAGAATACCATTGCACATTTAGCGCAAGATATTGAATGGTAAAATATATTGTCATGATTTTTTTTTCCTTTGTTCCTCTCTGGATTCTTGTAAATTGTACACATATGACATTTTGTATACTTCTTTACAATAAGAGATTCTATTTCTTTATATAACTTAATAACTACATAGTTATATGATTTTAACGTATCTGAAAAAGGACAAATTTCTATAAAAATTAAAAATATACCATTACAATTTACATTATATTAATATTGTGACATGCATCATCATTAAAGGTCACAAATATATCAAATCAAAATGCTATACAAAGCTTTTCTTGGCAGTCTTTTCGTATACTCAGACATTTCAACATCACTTTAAAACATCACATTAGCTTTAGGTATACTGTAAGACGTTATTATATTTTAGAACATTATAATATTTTCATAATATAAAAAAGGTAGTTTTATATCATTAAACATATAAAGATATATTTGTTACTTAATGTAACAAAACTAACATAACTTATAATGTTGCAAAAATATTATGGTTGTGTTTTTATACTTTTTTTTTACTTGTATATAATTGAAACATAAGCTTCATGATATTTGAAATTTGATTAAAATGAAGTTTGTTTATAGTATTTGATTTTGATGAATAATGGCAAGAGAACCGGTTTAACAAGAATAACGCTTATAAAAATTGTCCATTTACGGTGAATCTTCTTAAAAATAAAGCAATAATAAAAGAAAGAATACATAAATAATCAATCACTTCTGTCTCTTGCTGTTGTCTCAAAAGAGAAAATTATATATATATATATATATATATATATATATATTTATATATATATATATATATATATATATATATATATATATATATATATATATATATTAAAATGACGATAGATTTCATCCTGATTCAAGTTATTTGGAACTTGACCAAAGATACTGCCTATATACATGTATTATACATATAACGCTATAGTATAATTTTTTTTTTTTTCGTATGAAATGATAATACTGTAATGCTATTGTCTTTCAAAATTCTTATTTGAATTAGATAGGCAAGATTTCTTGAATACATAAAGTCTATATCCATAAAATAATGATGAGTGAAAAAAAATTTTTAATTAGAAACTAGATTTGGTTATTATACGTTCACTTTGAAGTGTGTTTCTCTTTGATATGGAGTACTTTATATTTATCTCCAAAACTTTTGTAATAGAGAATAGCATTGAGTTCTTTAATATGTTACTGTGAGTGCGGACTGCCCAACTAATAGATCCATGTAACACAGTTGCAACACACTTGCAATCAATAACTCTAAATTAATTAAATTATTATAATATAAGCTTTTTTAAATTTCATAATAAATCAAGATGTAGGTTTTTTGTAGATATTTTATTTTATTTCTTTTTTATTTCTATTTAATTCCAGTGTTTTTCATTTGTTATATATTTAATTTTTTAATTATTCATTTTTGTGTTAAATTTTGGTAATTGTGGTAATTTTTAAGAAAATATGAAAAATATTAAAGCAAGTGCACGAAAACACAATATGGCAAAGCAAGCAAAATAAAAAATGACTTCTACTGTATAAATACTGTATAATTTAAAAATTTCAAATATCTTTTGATAATGTCTATTATTCCATCAAAAATTCAGCTATTTTGAAAATGGTAAGTAATATTTAAAAACAAATACTTAACGAAAAGCTTAGGAACAAATCTTTAAAATGGTTCTTTTACGAAAAAAAGTATTAAAATATTATGAAGAAACATTGCACATTATATATATTATATATATATATATATATATATATATATATATATATATATATATATATATATATATATATATATATATATAATATATTAGCGATTATTCCTATCACCTTATTTTTATAAATTTTTGTGAAGTTCTCTTTCCTGTGCAAACTCAACGCTTCTACGCCGCATTGCACACAGACTACGAAAAGCTGCTGAGTTGTTCATGTGATTGTCACACACTGACTGAGGAACAAGGTGAAAAGAATACGTGTTAAATACCAAACAGAAGACAGCTTTATTTGAGTTTTAAGAAGAAGTTTAATGGTCGTGTTACTACTTTGACAAGTAAAGTAGGACTTAAGGTTTATCTTCATAGCTGAATAAAGTTTTTTAATCTTTATTGTTCTTTCAAAAATTCATTTTCATTTTCCAAAATAGGAACAAATAAAAGTAACAGGTTTATTACAAGAAGATAAACATAAAATAAATTATTTACACTTTCAATTCCTCAAATATTTTATCATGAGGTTAACATTATGATATTTATACTTTACATGTTTATTTATATATTATGTAAAGCTTGAAAATATAACAAAGGTAATGACTATACAGATCGAAATTTTATGTTATACCAGCTTAGATCAACATAAATAAAACTCTTAGGAATTAAATTACATAAGTTACAGTCAATTAAAATTATGCATGTATCAATAAAGACCTTTTTTTTTAATTAGGATTTTAGAAATATATCTTGTTTTAAAAAAAATGTAAAGCCAAATATGTTTAGTTTGGATGGGACTGAAATTTTAAGAAAATAAAAATGGCTACCGCCCCTGCAAGCTTGGTTATGCAACCTGTATAACATTCGTGTATTCAGCTACACAAACTGCCTACCTTTAGGCGTTTACTTAAATTTAGTTTTTTCATTAAAGTAATGAATAGTGTCATCATCTAGGGAGTATTTTTATTTATTACGTGTACTATACAGCAATCTTCTCAGAGTAAAATATTTTGTTCCAAATTAATCCAAATATTATTATAAATACGTTAGATTAAAACAAATTGTAGAACGCTATGTCAAAACAAAAATCATAACCTGTTAAACATTTCTTGTCACACAACTTGACATTTTCATTCCAGTAGAAAACATCGAGTAACTTTTTTTTTTTTTTTTTTTTTTTTTTTTAATACGACAATTTATTTTATACGTTTTTCAAGCTAATATTTTTTTATATCTAACGATTTATTATATGGACCTCGTCAAAAAAGAATAAAAAAAGTTTGTGAAAACCACAATCTTTTTCATTTCATTAAATTCTTTCTTTCCTCTGGACTTGAAAGTTTTGACCAGGTTTTTATATTATGTTAGCTCTCGGACGCAAATTTACTTTTACGTGATAAAAGTGTCTCAGAAACGTTGGGCTCATGCACGAATCATTGAGAAACCAAATTCAAGTTTATAGGAACTTAATTTTTATCCTAACGCGTTAAGCACTTTCTCAAATTTCACAACACATTAATTTCCATTTAGTAACGATGCGAAAAACAAAATTAAAAAGGTTTGTGCATTAGAAGTTTTTGAATTAAATTTCCTAAAACGTGATATAAAACACCTTTTATATTAATAAAAAACAATAATAATATTCCCTAAATTTATTAATCAAATATTACTTTTTTATTATGAATAAGCATTTCATTTAAAAGTAAAAGCAACGAAAAATGAGCACATACCCCGTATTGGTATATAATAAAGCTCAGCCTTAACCGCGTTGGATCACCGAAGTCGAGCAACGTCGAGTGTGGAAATCTGGAAGTCGAGCCCAGAAGAGTGCGTGATAACGGGACGAGATAATATATATAATATATACATATATATATATATATATATATATATATATATATATATATATATATATATATATATATATATATATATATATATATATAAATATATATATATATATATATTATGTATATTGTATAGGTGAAATGACTAAAAAAAAAAAAAAAGTTACCTACTTTAAGTGTAGTGAATATTTGCAGTTCTTCCTTAAATTTTATACCACGCCATTATTGATAAAGCAAAAAAAAACTTCAATTTTCAGTGTATACAGTATATAAATACATGTAATTCAACCAAAGACCATAATTTGTATGGTCTTTGATTCAAGAGATTGCAATAGGCTTTGTTTTGTACTTCCAAATCTGTCACCAAGAACTATCATAACAGGAGGAATACGGTGAACTTGAGCTTTTAACTCACAGCAAAATTATTGCATTTTTTAAGAACACTTTTTCTGCACGAATCATGCAGGATTCACTGATAACTGCACAACTTATGATAAAAATATGTTTAACCCCTCATATTAAAATTATTTATAATAAGTTGATAATTTATTTTAAATTTATAAAAGAAAAATATAAATATTGATTTTATAGCTATTTATTGTAGAATATGTAGTATTTATATCACTGTATATAACAATCCGCTTCATTTTTAAAATAGTACAAAGGATGCAAATTACGTGTTACTGGTTAAAGCTGTGCAAATAATTGTTTTGGGTCTAATTGTTAACTTTGGAGCTTTTTATAAGTCAATACAAGTGTTTTTTCATAGCTAAAACCTAACTTTTTCTTTGTATGAAATAAATTTTATATTTTATTTGTGAAACATTATATAAAAAGCGTTCCTCCTCCCCCAATCTTCTTTTCTTTCACACTATTTCAAAATAAATGAATGTACAATAAATTAGCATCATCAAATTTTTAGCTTATTGAGGCATAATAAAACACTGCTATTCAACTGCAAAAAAAAAAAAAAAAAAAAAAAAAAATGCGCAATTAATTATAAATCAAACAATGTAAATTCAACTTATATAGTTATAGTGCTTTTATTATCTGAAAATGTGTTACTAAATTATTCACCATCTAACTGGGAAAGATTAAAATTTTGTTTTAAAGGTTCTTGGTTTGCATTAATTTATAGGTTTATGTATAGAACTGAAATTTTTAAATACAAGATTACACATCATAATAAAGACTAAAAAAAAAAAATAATAATAATAATAATAATGAGTGCTATTAAATATGAAGTTCTACATTTTAGCAAAAAAATAATAATTATAATATAATAATATATTATATATATATATAAGCATTTAACTGTATACTTAAATATTTATAACTATCTAAATACAGTATTGCTCCAGATAACGTTAGAAAACCTCAACTAATATTCATGCATGTTGTATTGCACACTTTATGTCAGTGCTCGGGGGTTAGAAACTCGTCCTCCAAACAGACCACAATACCATTAAAGCTGCTATACTGCATTTGACCAACCATGCTATTTTTTTTTAATAATATAAATTAAACTTGCTTTGTGATAACCACTATACGTTGAAGGTAATTTCATTTGGTTACAACAAATTACACACAAACACATACATAACTGAGGCAACTTATATAAAATATTATAAGAATATGTATATTAATTTATACTAACAATTAATATAAATATATGATAATATGTTTGTGTGGGCGTGTTTGTGTGTAACAATTTTCTCACTATGCTTATCATTATTTTCTCATTTCTTCAGCAAATATGACCTCTGCTGGTCACTTTATTGATTCTTTGGTTGCATTTTCAATCATTTTATACAAATTTTATATATTGAAACTCAATAAATTTAGCACATTCAGCCAAATTTTCATGAATTTTTTATTGGTATTTTTTTCCATTTAAAAAACAATCATACCTACAATTCTGCATTTTTTTTCACGTTTTATTATTATTGTTATGTGTAAAGGAGCTCAACATTGTTACTATACACTGAATATATTATCTTATGTTTTATCATCTTATGTTTTATATCTGTTATTCCAAATTTCGAAGAAGAAGGAGAAGCGAAGAAGGAAAAGAATTTGTTATATGGTTAGGAAGAAGTATAGAACGTTTTTATTATAAATGAATAGAACAAATATTTATTTCTGTCTTCTGTCTTCAAGGTAGTTAAAAAATGTATTAAAAAGGGAGGAAAGATTTTATGTTGGCTAACTTGTTTCTGCTTCCTTAATGCAAACAATAATGTAAAACCTTTATTTTTATTTGGAGATGTTATAATTATAAACCACAAAATTTTGCAACTTCAGTTTTATATTTAATTGTTGAAGTATTGAAAATAATAATAAATAAAACAAAGAAATACTTTTTTTTTTATAATTTTTTAAGTTTCGTAAATTTTAACATTTCATATTATTACTCCTTCACGTACCTTATTTATTAGTTAAACTTTAACACAATACAATATCTATATAATAAACTTTTTTTTTTTTTTTTTTTTTTTTTTTTTTTCAATCTAACATACATGAATGAGCTCAGCCAGAGCATGCTAAAAATTTGTACTATATCACTTTAGAGGATACTCTTAACTCTCGTAATAAGCATTCTAGGCATACCTTTGAGACAGTTTGACTATTCAAATTCCCTAAAAATGTTAACTCTCTCTCTCTCTCTGTCTCTCTCTCTCTCTCTCTCTCTCTCTCTCTCTTTCTTTCTCTCTCCCTATGTGTGTGCGTGTTTCAATTATATATTCAAGCTTTATTAAATCTATTATCATATTGAACTAATATGATGTAATATTTCTTACGGGTTTTATTATAAACAAGTCAATGTTAGATTATATATATGTTGGAATCAAAACCCGAAATTGACCCAAACTAGGTATTTTTGCTCATTTCGGCTTTTGGTTCGTCGCTTTTGACCAAAACCCGGAATGCTAGTTTATTTCGGCTTTTGGTCACGAAATTTTGATCAATACTAGTTTTGAGCATTTCGCAAAAAGCAAAACCCGGTGTAAACATTTATGTCAAGTTTTTGTCTTTGAATTTGACCAGAACTAGTTGTGGTCAAAATAGAAAAATCAAAAGCCGAAAATGAAAATTCCTCAACTCAATTATTTGCTTGAAGAATGAGAGAGAGAGAGAGAGAGAGAGAGAAATAACACGGCACGTTAAATAAAATAAGTTAAAATATTTATTTTAATTTACAATAACAGTGATATATTATGATATATCAAAGTTCAAAGTTCAACTGCACCTTATTATATATAATGTTATTTAATACATTATTATATAATATATTATCTATTTTAACAATGAAATCCAATCTTCAATCAAAAGCATTATTAAATCGATTGAACAATATAGTTATATAATGATCATTATATAACTAAGCAAATCATATTATAGTAATTCAAGTATAATATAACATAATATTATATATTATATAGTTTTGCACTAATTGCATAAAACCGCTTGTTTTAATAATATCATCTTACTTTCAGTTGTTATAAAACCAAGTAGCTTATTGTATATTATATTTAATTAAATTTATTTTCTTGTTGAATATCACTTTTAGAAAATCTAACGGTTTATATAATATACAATATAACATTAATATATATATATATATATATATATATATATATATATATATATATATATATATATATATATATATATATATATATATTGAATCTCCGTAATTAATTGCAATACAAGTTAAGGAAATAACAAAAAAGAAAAAGGAAAAAACAAAATTTATTGATTTTCTTTCAGTCATGTATATATTGATAATATTAAAATATAAGAGTAAAACCAGAATCTCAGCCGAAAAGAATCAATACATTATACAAGTAAAATTTAAATTTATTCACAATTTAATGCTTCTTATAAAGAAAAAATAATAATTAAAATTTTGCTACAAAAGCCGAAACTAAATTTCTTACTGTTATAGAAATTTGCTATATGATTATTATATTATTACACACATATAATATAAATATATTTAATAAATATATATTAATTATATATATATATATATATATATATATATATATATATATAAATATGATATTACTTCATGTTGAAAAAAACAAGTGACAAATGATGGACTCTGTCATATCTCCTTTTTTGGATGTTTTACCATTAACTTTCAAGCTAAAAAACAAGAAAATCTTCTCCTTTTAAGTCCATACAATCTTAATATCTACCACTTTTTAAAAATAATTCTAAATTAACACTTGAAGCTTTCAAAGTGTAAATATATTATATTTAATCAAATTTATTAACGTACACTTTTTCTCCTCATCTTTTGTACACTTTATCAGATTAAAGCTTTCATCCTATTCTTTACCTTAATAAAATTATATTTTCTTCTCGTAGAAACATTCAATTTTTCAGTAAGAAGGTATGAATTGCATACTAAAATTTAGAATTTAAATCCAAATTATTAAAAAAAAAAAAAAAAAAAAAAAAACGATTCTGTTTATGCTTTTTTTTTTTTTTTTTTTTGAAGTAGGTTTAGTGAGGAACACGACTTTAGTTTAAATGTTAAGAAACGGAAGCAAATGAAATTATTTAACTAATAGTTTAATATATATGTCTAATGTGTATTATAAGTATATATTATAAACAAAGAAATAAAGCTTGAAAATATAGAACTCAAATTGCATATTAATATAATTATTTTTATATCAGGTTTGACAAAAGTCATTATCACCGAGTAACATTTGGCATTTTAGTACATTTTTCATTCAATTTATTATTATTATTTAAATAGTTTCAGATAGATTTTTAAAGTGGTGCTTACATACATCAAGTATTTAAAAAAAATTGTAAAAGTAAAGAAAACCACATAAGATGCTTTTAGTGTCAGGATGTAGGTAAAGTGACTTCTTAATCTGACGGCTATTCAATATATATATATAGTGATTCAGGAAATATTATATTGACAATGCTGGGCAGCTACTTTGCTGTTATTGACGATCATAGTAAAAATACAATAGAGATGTTATTCATCTTCAAAACATACAGTATACTTTTTAACTTAAAGAACCCAAATGTATATTAAGAAAGAAATTGAGAGAGAGAGAGAGAGAGTTTGAACTTCCACTGTACACAAAAAAAAAATCATAAATGTTTACGCGTTACGGAGCAATGCATTATACGAATGGAAAGCTTATTTGGAATATTAATCATTAAGACTTATAAACTTTCAAGTTTTTTTATTGTTATATATTTTTTTTTGTGTACTTTTTATAGTTTTTGGCCTATTTTCTTTACTTAAAAAGTACCTAAATATATATAATTGATATTACATAATGTAAATATTGGTGACGTGCCCAGGATACACAACTATACGCACCAATATGATGTAAAGCAATTTAAGATGTACTGCTGATCTAGTATTACCCTATTATTAGTGTTGACCTTTATTAATTTTATAAATGTACGTTTTACAAAACAAAAAGAAAAAAAAAAAAAAAAAAAAAAAAAACGAAAACGAAAAAGTCTGATTTAGTAATGATCATATAAATATGTTAAAATGTAGCACAAAATTATGTATTATGCGTTCTTATAATAATAATCAATATTCAATTTCAAATTCAATTTTCAAATATATATAGTTGGTTTGAAATATTTGGATTTATGTCGGAGTCACTTTTCTAAACTAAAATTTTTTACTATACCTTCATTATTTTGTTTTTGTTTGTGTGTTATTGAAAAGAAATAATCCAGATTTTTATATTTATAATAATCATATTCATAATTATGATACCCAGAATTCCATAAAAGTCTCAGTCCCAAGTCATAACTTTAAATTATACGTAAAAGCAGCCCATATTATATCACTATGACAGTATGTAACAATCTACCAATAGTAGTTGCATATCTAAATAAGACACTGGTTACAAATCTGTTTTTTTTTTTTTTTTTTTTTTTTTAATGAATAAAGAATATTACACTTTGATAAAAAAAAAATCCCTGCCCTAAAATCTACGAAATCGATGTTCAGTACAGTATTTATGTATATACAACACACTAAAATTTGGAACATTATACTGATTAAATTTAAATTATTTATGTGGTTGTCGTAAAATATAAATAAGGCAACTGAAATTATTTCATTTTTATTTTTATTTTCGTTTTCGTTTTTTTTTTTTTTTTTTTTTTTTTTAGAAAACTGCCTACACTGATTCCGGAGATATTTAAATGAGGAATACTAGACACACTTTTGCGTGTTTTAAGCCATAGAAAATTTTAAAGAATTTTTCATTAGCGACTACCTCCGTTATGGTGTGTGGGTGTATGCTGTATATTTTTATATTTAATATAATATCATTCTTTAGTATATTTTTATCCTTTTTTTAATAAATTTTTAAAAATGTCTCATATTAATTTATTCCAATGGAAAATAGTATTATATTCTAATGAGTATAATGCATATTAAAATAATAAAAAAGCTAAAATGCCCACTGTATTTTTTATATTGTATAATAGTTTTTGTTGTTGTTTTCAATTTATTTTTCCTTGTAAAACTGATAAATAAAGTGAGTTAACGGTTAATTTCTAAAAGTCATGCAATATATAACTGAGTCTAAAAATATTGATAATATAGTTTGTTCATCATTTATGCGCTTTTAGCAAACGATTTTTGCATAATTAAATTTGATCATGTTATGTTTATTTTACTCAACTCGTTTACATTATTTTATAATAAGTATTTTTCATATGAATTATTGAAATTGCTTTTAATATAAAGTTGATATATTGCTTTATTTATTTAATATTTATTAGCAATCAAAATGTTTCTTTATGAACTTTGCATGACATAATATGTGTATAAATGTAGTATGTAATTTAGTACGAATAGCAGAATTGAAACCACCTCGTATGGTAAAGTTTTAAATTTTAAAATAATAATAATCAGGGACCGGAACTGTAAACTATTCCGGTTCTTGAAACCGACAATATATATATTTTTTAATTTTATTATTATTATTATTTTTTTAAGAACTCGTTTTTAAGAACCGTTGCTCTATTTTGGGAAACTTGCGACGAAGGGTAGATTCAATTATACTATTTTAAATTTTTAGTAGTATATGCACTTATAGATGTCACGGAGTGCAGGGGTTGGGGCTTTGCTTAAATCTCATGAAGGGGGTTCAAAATCAGCTTTAGGAAAATTTTAAGGGACATGCACGATGGCCGAATAACGAATTGGAACCGGTTTTTGGAACTTCCAAGACCCGATTCTTACAAACCACTTTTAAGAACTGGTTTTCAAATACAAGAACCGCTTTCAACACTCGGTTCTTAAGAAACGCAAAAGTTGAAGGTGCTTCCAGTCTCTTATAATAATAATAATTAACAAATATTTAATTAAAAAGAATTGATAAATGTAAATAGTTTTATCATAATTCTGTACTCATCTAAAATGTATATACGTTCCTTGTTCATAGAAATCAATCACGAAAAATGGTCCTGATTATTTTATAAGCTCGCCACTATATATATAATATATGAAGGCATTGCAATATATTTTTAGTAATATAAAGTAAATCTTTGTTTTTTCATTTGTCACAAAACTTTAAGAAAATGTTTAATTTTGTTGAAAATTTAAAGTAGAAGTGAGATCAAAGGCTAATCCAATCCACAGAACAATAATAATGAATCTTTCATCAAATTGTATTTTAAATCATTTGTAGATTTAGGTATTATATTTTGTACTTGGCAATATATATATTATATATATATATATATATATATATATATATATATATATATATATATATATATATATATATATATATATATATATATATATACACACAAACATAACTTATTTAAATGACAGTTTTTATTATTATTATTGTAAGTTTCCTTTTAGATGCACAATATTTTCATTTAAGACGATAAAATGCAGAACATTATGTATATAATATAAGCATAACAATGCTAAAGTGGAATGACAAGATTTCATTGTAAAATAACATTAATAAAATTTTATAGATTTTCTATACACACATGCACATAAATAGGAAAATTAGGTACAAAATTAAAACAAACTACAATTTACGTAAAAAAAAAAAAATCAAATTGTAATTATTAAGGTTCCTTATTTTTTATTATTAAATTTTTTTTTTCGAGCGGTAGTTTTACAAATAAATACCCTGCCAATATTAATAACTAAAACATAGTAGATTCGGTAATATTAATATAGCTTTTATAAAAGTTATAATAATTTCTTAATTAAATTAATAATAGCAGATTTGAATTTTAAAAAATAGCATTTCGTACACTGAACAGTAAAAAAAGTACGAGCGACCAATTATTTTACTTAAAATTAGCAGCATAATTTTTATGCGTGATGAACAATCTATAATACTTCAAGCAAGCATACTCTTTAAGTTTACTTTTTCATTTTATGATTTACTTGAATAATATGAGAACAGCTTTTAGCTTAAAAAAAACATGGTTTATTGATAATGTTCCATAATTGGATCACTTTAGTGATATAGTAATAAATTCCTATTTAAAATGATCAAAATAAAAATTCAATGAAATCTAATTAAATTAATCTACTAATTAATAAAAAAATTGTTGACATTTTTTAAACCTCTTTGTATGCATCGTTAATTACAACTTTGTATATATATATATATATATATATATATATATATATATATATATATATATATATATATATATATATATATAGTGTGTGTGTGTGTGTGTGTGTTAACAGAGATATTTAGATATTTACTTGGTAATATTATTTAGGAAATATTTTACATTCTTTTTTATATTAAAACTATAGATCCCAACTATGGGGAAAAAAAAACTTCATTATATTGCATTATTCCCTCCACTTATAGACGAATAAATTACGGACGTCAAGTTTTTTTTTTTTTTTTTTTAATATACATACAACGCTTTTACTAAATGAACGTTTATACTTTGTGCTTATTTAATACAAAATGGCACGTCATACTAAATTTGCATGTGTATTTCATCATCGTATATTATTATAAAAGATGACAGGGATACGTGTAAATAATTTGTCAAATAAAAATATTTTATAATATTAATATGGAAAATAAAATTTAAAAACCTATTTTGTTATTATTAAGTTAGCATTTTATAAAAGTCGATGAAAGTTATTATTTTTTTTTTATTGAATAATTTTTCATTTGATATTTCTACCATTTAGTATAAGCGCCTGATACGCAAAAAAAAAAAAAAGAAAAAAAGAAAAAAGAAGAAGTTTTTATACACTTCTTTGATTATATCACTTGAAAGCTTTAAAATCCAAAAGACAATATAATTTGTAATATTTTAATATACTTTTTTATTTTTGCTCTGGGTTGAATTATTGAGTCATATATTTAATTTCAACTAAGCGTAATGGTGATTTTAAAATTATTATTAATCTCTGATTCTTTTACGTTTACTACGTGCAGAAGATATACATAGAGAAAATAAAATAGTCATAGTTATGATGTTTCCACCTGTTGTAAAACGTTATATAAACTTAACTAAAAATTTATATAAATAAAAGAGACATAAAAAATGGATTTAATTTAAATATTTTTCCTTTATCATTAGGTTTCGTTTTCAAAGATAAACAAAATGAAGTATACAGGGCCGAATCTTAGTATTTTTGTAGTAAAAAAAATGTATATATATTTTATAGATATCTATTTTTCGGTTCCATTTTCTAAGATGATATATGTATGTAACACCTTACTTACGCATATAGTTCATGATTGAAAAATCGAAGAAGTTATCAATAACAAAACCAAGCAATTTTTTTTACATAATAAATATATAAATTATATTAAATTTAAAAAATAAAATAATAATACAATAATTCGGTATTAATTCAATTTTTAAACTAGAAATGTATTCAAAAGTTTATTTTTTATACTAAATTTCTTACTTTTAATTATTATTATCAATTTCATTAAAAAATTTTAATTCAAAAGTCATAATATGAAATAAAAGCTGAAAAAAAGAGTACATGAATATAATCCGTAAAATACTTACTTAGAGTAGAAGATATGATCTTTTTTGTCAGCAAAAAAGTGAATTATTTGAGTTGAAGTGGTGCGTGTGTCAGGAAACTCTGCGTGATGTACGAGCGTACGAGCACGGTGAGCGAGAGAGGAAGAAAGAGAGCGTGCTATTCAAGTGTCAAACTTTTAGCGCGCTTCAATTGTGGACCTCTCCACGAAAACGTGTCTTGACGCTGGCAGATACACAGCCACACTACGATATGGGTCTCACATCCAGCGAGTGTATCTCTTTTACTTTGCCTGTTCTCCACTCTCAACCCTGATGCTCATGCGCCAAAACATCCCCCCACACGATATGTCTCCATAATAAAAAGAACGTATTTGTGGGTGGTATTTTAAACAATATAATCAAAAAGTTAGTAAAAAAAAAAATTTATTGCTGTCAAAATGTTTATTTTTAAGCTGTTAAGTTTTAGTTTTTATTATTATTATTTAATATATTAATTACATAACAATTTTGTATAAATTTCAATATGTTATATCGTCATCAATTTGTTATGGTGCTGTGACAAATTGTTTAATTATAAAATTATAATATTTCATTTATAATATTATTTTATAACCTGTTCTCTAGAGTTTACACTCACAAATAATTCAGACATGAAATTAATTGATCATGACATTGTAAAAACTTACTGGGTTGCAAAAACAAATAAATTTTTGGACAGTTCTATTTCTGTGAGACTTAACTGTTAAAGCTGTCATGGAAAATCACGTGAAATTTATCCTTCTTCATCTCAGAGCTACGATAAATCAGAAATCTTTTTAGGTTCCATTGCGCAAGAATTAATTAAATTTATATATATATATATATACATATGTGCGTGTGTGTGTGTGTGTATATATATATATATATATATATATATATATATATATATATATATATATATATATATATATATATATATATATATATATAATATAAATATATATATATATTCTTATATATATATAAGAAATATATCGTATTCTAGTATTTTTAGTAATCTATTTATATTTCTTTTCCATTCTGTCATTATGATTACGAAGGAGTCAGATAGAGCTTTAAACTAGAAATTCACAATTAATAAATAGATATTCGTCTTCACTCAAACAATATTTATATTAATGTCACTAAATCACATGTTTGCATAACTTACTTTCTATAGCTTCCGTGATTTACTTTTTTTTTTTTTTTTTTTAATCTATTGGGTTATACCCTTGTATTTCTATCTCGGGTCCAGCTTTACAATTTCCATTTTAATCAATTGAATCGTTTTTGCATTAAATCGATTGCTCCAAGCAAAGCTGGATGTGAGTAACTTAAATTATCATTTTCAGATAAAACCTTTTCATTGAAATAAGTTAAGAAAATTTTGTTTTTAAGATAGATTTAATCAATTAAAATACGAGACCATAACTAACTGAAGTGAATGGATTTATATTTTTCTGAGATTCTGGGTAGATTATATTAACATCTTACCTTTAAATCAGTCTATATCGTATTTCTTTTACAAAAATGTAAAAGTTATGTATGACAAGAAACATAAGTACAAACTATCCCTTTTGAGATAATAATTGTTATGTTTTACTTAAAAAGTAGTATTAAGAGCTACGTAGAAAACAATTTAATTAGTTTTGCAGTAAAAAGAAATATTTTTTATCGATCATTATATACTGAAAATATTTTTTTTTTTAAATATTGTGAAATTGAGAAACTGTACTGCCAAGATCCAAATGTGTGCTCGTTGAGACTAAAATATTATGAATTAAAACAAGAGTGAGAAAATATAATACGAATATAAAATATAAACCAGCCAGTTAAATAATTGAATAAAACATGTAAAACGCATATTGCGCGTATACAGTACAGTACACATGAAAAAATGCAACTCTCGTATACAATATCATTCTAAATAAATACATAAATATCAGCTTGCATCATTTTGATCTTTCATTACGTTTATTTCAATAAACTAAAATAATTTAAAACGCAAAAGGAGGGGGGGGGAATACATTTAAACTAATGTGTGAATATATGAAATCTAAACCGTATAAAATAATTTCTGATTGGAGGAATAATCAAACATAATAACTGTATACAAAACAGATTTTTATATACTCCTAATCATGGCACAATTTAATATACGTATACGATATTAAAGTTTTAATTTCATAGCAACATGCAGTATAATATTATAAAAGGAAATTAATACATTTTAATTAAAACTCAAAGTAGCTATATAACAGTATGTAATAGTGTAAATGATAATAGAAAGAGCATGATAAAGAGAACTTGTAGTGCCTCTGCCTACGATGTATTATAATAGAAGTAGGGCAATGTGTAATACAGTATTATCATATTCTATGATATAGTTAAACTTTTTCTATGAAGGAAAACCCTTACATGCAAAATTTTAAAAGGCAATTTTTACTTTATTAATTTGCATAGAGATCATTATGAAGTTAAAAATAAAAGAATTTATGCATTCATGTAAATATTAAATGGAGGTGGTGTGTACTGTGTACCGAAATGAAATGAATAACCTGCAATTTTAGTGATGCTTTTAAGTCTATAGTTGTGCAGGTTTTTCATTTCCTTGCGGTACAATAATAACTCTAAGCTGTATTTATTTTCATAATATTAATATAATGCAGTGGAAGCCATAGAAAAACTTAAGTGGAAGTTTGAAAGTTATAAATAATAATTAATTATAAACCCATTCAAAAGCAAATTTTGTTTCTATATAATAGGACAAAAGTTTATATGTTTACGAAATCCACTCAACTGTGTTTTAAACTATAAATTATACCAAAATTAACACCTTATATTAAATTCAAATTACATTAAAATTAAAAGCTGGAGTACAATGGGACGCTCAAATTCAAAACTTATTTATTTATTATTTTTTATTCTACAATCGTAATAAATAATAATCAGCTTACATAGGTTATTTTGTTTCATGAAAACAATTAGAGATAATATAGCCAACAAAAAAAAACAAAAAAAATTCAAAACAAAACACATATAATTACATTGTAAAAAAAGGGTATAAAACATACATAAAGTTAAAATAATAATTTCTAAATCACTAATTACAGCTATTTTTTAGCTTTCTATCTAAAACTATACTTCATTAATATAAAATACTGGTTGAAACTTTTAATATGAAAAATACCATCTACTATAAATTTATGTATTTTTTAAGTATTTATACTATAACTATATAAACTATAGGTGGGTTCTTAATACCCACCTTAAAGCATACTATATTTACGGCTTCTCCTACAAGCAAGATCGACGATTTTTTTTTCATTGTTATAAAAAATCCATTAAAAAACCTCAAAATTACATGTGTTGTTATGGATAAAGTTTCCTAAAAACCTTTTCGTTGTTGATCCGTTGCTAAGATTTTTGCTTATGGGTCGATCTTGCTTGTAGTAGAAACGGCCGTTAATATAGTTTGCTTTAACCCACCTTAACATGCCATTTTTTTCTGTTCAAACAATAAAATTTTCAAATTTTGAAAAATATGCTAATTTTAATATTCTCATCATTGTTGGAAAAAAAAATTTAACACAACGGGCGATTATAATTGGTCTCCATCGCCCAGGACATTAGTGTCATTCCACTCTTAACCCTATAATTTATACTATATTTTTTATTTAAGTCACAAATCTTGCTTAAAATTTTCAAACTACAAAACTAATTTATCGTCATAGCGATCTAATTTAACAAACTTAATAAACAAACTGAAGTTGGGGCTATTTTTTTCCCATGCACAGTTCTTTTGAGGTAACTTTTGTACTTTTGTAGATATATCTGCACATAGAAAGTATTTTCAAAATTTTGGTTAGAAAACGAGAATTTAAAATTAATAATCTTATCTAGTTGCGAAAAAGAAACTGAAAAAGCCATTCAAATATAATAAGTACGTGTCTCGATTATAATATATTATGTACCCTGTGGACTCATATATACCCCGGATGCCCTGGATTCCTCTATATAGCTCTATATTTTCTGCAAATGTATTATTATATAATTCCATGATCTCACAAAAGTGTGTGTTTTAATATTTTCCGCATTCAATCAAATTTTATTTTCAATTTTTGCTATGTCTATTTTCTTCCTCATGACTTAATGAATCAAATTAATATATGTGCATTAATTATAAGTAGCAATTAACAATTAGCATATTAATATAATTTTCAAAGAAGCGTGATACATTGTTTTTGATTGATTAATTGAGTGAGTGATTATCTTACACATGTAGGTAGATGGTGCAGACTGTAAAAAATGCAGCATTGGACCGCGGTCATGCAGGTGATCATTGCGATCAAGTCATATTATATTATAGACTGAACACTGAACGGTCAAGTAAATGTTTTACAAGACCGCTTGTAAAACTGTCATAGAACAAACTTAACTCCCACTTGATAGCCTATTACTATCCTTTAGCCCTGCATGCTTGATTCACGAATACTGTAGGTGGGAGAATTCTTTCTCAAGATAAGTGTAAGGTGGATATATCTATCTTATATACTTATATAGTACGTAATCAAATCATATACTGTATACGTATATGCATATTTGTTTGTTGTTTTGCATTTGACAAAAAGGACAGATTCCGTTTTGTTCTGTCTGTTTGGCTTGAATCATACGATTACACAGCATAATAATTAATATGTTAATTAATTATATACGCGTATACATAGATTCGAGGCTAACTATATATATATATATATATATATATATATATATATATATATAATATTATAACACCACGTTAATGCTGTCAAAAATAGTAATCCATCGATTTCAAATGTAGGGGGTCTTCATCGAGTTATAATTTTAAACATTACGTATTTCAACTATAGAGCATTTTAGTGCACTTTTTGAAAAACAGAAAAAAAAAAAGTCATATATATCATAATTATATTATGTTTTTGTAAATAAGCTCCACACACACTATGGTAAAGCATAGTATAAATGCACTGCTCAAAATCTACACAATTAAGATCTTAAGTCTTAAGTAATATATCTTGCGAAATCTTGAGTAATATTTTGCTATCTTTAAAGATATATAATTATATATACATAATATATATAATATATGTATATAAATATAATATATATATACACATCTTTTCATAAAAATTGGTACGTAAGTGCATAATAGCATGAACAAACGATGCAGTTTTTGCGGGAGCATATTATGCTATCCTAACCCGTTATTTTTATACATAAAAAAGGTGTGAACCAAATGCTATCGAAGGCCATCAATATATATCGGCCAACCGGGCCGGCTACGTATCCCGTATTATTATTAAGTATTTAATGATCGTGGATCCAAAATCTATATTAATTTAACACGAAGGCTGGCGGGATTCCGCAGCCTCGATCTGATTTCATAACATTTTTTACTGGTCCACGCTTTCATGTGCCGTGGGACGTGGGGGTCACATGCACATGAATATAATCTAGTCGCGGCCTGCCTTAGCGGCAATTTGACCAGTCGAGGCTCCTCCTCGAGATGTAAACCGTTCCGTCGTTCTGCGCGGAACGGCAAAATCGATTATGAAGAAGTCTGAGCCGAAGACGTCCACATCCAAGATCCGTGAAAAATGTGTGCAGACAAGCCCCGGAACGAATCTATGCCGCCCGATACCGCAGCCTCGATCCCACCTTATCCAACCATGCTGCATGCAGCGCAGAAATATTAAAAGTTATATATCAACTTACGTTCCATATTGTATCTCGAGATCCTGTACATCATACCATACGTGTTATTTGCATATTATTTTTTCCCCACTAAATTGTCCATATCCACTTGATGCAAGTTTGTATATATATAGTATATTCCGATATATAACTGCTTGTCGATATTGCACTGTATCCATGATCATGAATCATGATACAATAGGCACTGTCCTTTTCATGAATGAGGGTTTTCACTTCATTCATTCAGGAAGCCGCGATTTTGATGCAAATTTGATGTAATTTTTATATTATCGATGGCAATAAAGAGCTATATATAATATTATACTCGACTGTAGTATATGTATATACATATGCACTCATGGTTTCAGGTCTAATATAACACTGATTATTTCATTAAAATAAGCACAAAAAGCACTATTCTTGCATGGTCGCGCGACACGCTACGCAAATCTTAATTATGACAAAAACAAAAGAAATACAAAATATAGCATGTAGAAAATGAAAATGCATTATTCCGGTTATTTAAGTGCAGGGACCGGAACCGCTGCCAATTTTTGCGGTTCATTAAGAACCTGATTAAGAACCGATTTTTGCGAGAACCGGTTCTTGAGAACCGGTTCTTGGCGGTTCTAAGAACCGGAACCGATTCCGGTCCCTCTGGGTTAAAGTTGAAAGTTAAAGGAGGTTTGGCGTGTGTTCCTGTGTTCGCGATTTTGCCGCCTGTTTGAGCTATTTTGAAATAGTTTAATATTTCTTTACTAGGTGGCGTACACTGTTTGAAAAGCAACCAAGATACTACATACAAGATAGCGACACCAACTGGTCCCATGTAAATTTTAGCGGCATTGTGATTGGTCAATATTGATCACGTGACCTTCAACTCGGGCGCTGATTGGCTTAGAGGCTCATTTTGAATTTCGCGGCGGCCCAATTTGGCCGAGCGTGTCCTTATCTTGTATGTAGTATCTTGAAGCAACAAGCAAAGAGTAAAAAAAAAAAAACTATGTCATATGGTAGAATATTTTGATTTCTACTCTGTTATTGTCTTTTGTATAAATTGTTTGTTTTTATTCAAAATTTAGTGTTACAAAATTCAAGTACTTTACTTTACATAGAAAATGGGTGCTTCCGCAATCCCTATCATACTTTTCACTCTACTCTGGGGTGGCGTAGGCATTGGTTTGCCTATAATCGTTCCCAAAGGACCCAATCGAGGGTGAGACTTGAGAGTATTTCAAATTTTTGTAATTTAGGAATTTTCAGTGTTGTGTTTTACACCAGCACAAATGTCTATAGTTAATATCTAGTTGATTGTAATGATGCACATTTTCTCGTAGACCTTAAAGTAAAGAGAATAATTACATATGTATGTATAGACCTGTGCATTCATGAGCTTTTATGTATGAAATGCATATCTGTGTGTATACATATGTATGTACATATTGAAGACATGTACATATAAACTAGAGGTTGTATAGGTTGATGTATGCATATCGTGTTTAACCAGCCTTCATTCAATTACATCATACATACCGGTACATACTCCTGTTATTCATGAAAGCGTTCTTAGGCATGTGTACCGGTACAGTTGAAGAGGTAAAGATTGGGAATAGGCGATTAACTGCCCAAATGAAGTAGCTGGACAGTAATTATCATTACAAAAGCAAGATGTGCCCACTGCTGCATTTATCCACCTTCTTGAGACAGTCGTTGATGTGCAATAACCAAAATATTCATGCCTATCATTAACCAGACGTCTTGTGCATGCACGTGGGCCGTGGCCACCTTCTCTCTCTCTACCACTCTGTCTCTGTCACTTTTCTCGCTTTCTGTGTAGAGAAAAATATACACTACTGCAAGATGTATATCGAGGGCTACGCGGCATTTTGGTACTACTGCAATCTCCGCGGATTCAATTTTGGCACATGTGTAATCTTCACCACGCCTACTTATCGCACATCTGTACAGGCTAAGCGTATGAATAAAGATGTTTCAAAAGAGGGGAGCACAGAGAATGCAGATGTGAAAAAATTGCACCCACGGCAATTGCAGTAGTACCAAAACGCCGTGTAGCCCTCGTTATGTAGAAGGTGATGTAATACGCCCTTTTACTGTTGTCAGAACTTGGTTTCCTTCGTAAAACTTGGAATTTTGACATACGTTATACAAGGTGATTGTCTGTGGTCTCTCAGGTACAATACATTATGTACCTATTAGAGGAGGAGGGAAAAAAAATTCCGCTGTTTTGGCGCTTAAATTTCCCCCTCTTTTTTTCACCTTGTATGAAGTTTCATACCTGAAATGAATAATGTGCTACCTTCTGTATACATCTTGCACTACTGTATGAAACTAGACAGCAAAATATCATTATGTGCTAGCATTTCTCTTTCTCTCTCTCTCCCTGAGTTGTAAGCTCACAATCACAGAGAGAGAGAGAGAGAGAGAGAGAGAGAGAGAGAGAGAGACAGACAGACAGACAGGGTGGGGAAGAGAGAGAGAGAGAGAGAGAGAGAGAGAGAGAGAAAAGTAGGTGTTCACGGGCATGCACAAGACTGCTAGTAGTCACGCAGGCATGCATATTTTTTTAGAGTTATATAGTTATAATGTTTATATAAATGTGAGCTTTCGTCATCTTAATGACATTTTTAATCAAATAATAATTCTTCTTTGATTGAGATATTAAGGAAAATAAACCATCGCGGTTTGGTATGATAAATTTTAAAGAAAAGGATAGGAAAAATCAGCAAGGGCCTTACCAAAGTGAAGAGAGTCCCATAATTTGGTGAAAATCTAGCTAGCACAGAGATAAAAAACTAACACATGGATATATTTTGGCAATAAAGTTGCCCGATCTCTGTGCTAGCAAGATTTTCACCAAACTATGGTAAAGCCCTTGCTGATTTTTCCTGTCCTTTTCTTTAAAATAAACCTTCTTTGATTGAAAATATCATTACGATAATGAAAGCTCTTGGTTATAAACATTGCAACTATAACCATGCTGTGTAAGACCTCAACCTCTGTATAGAACTTCTACTATGGTAAAGCCAGTGGATGCGCACTTCCCATAGAGGACGTTACACGTTGGTGAATCCTATAGTAGCTGTGTATAAGAACGCGCTGGTGCAACAAAGCTTACGTATTTTTGGTGCACCAACCAGCCACCAACGTGTAACGCCCTCTATGGGAAGTGAGCCGCCACTGGGTAAAGCAGTTGCTAGTATTTCTACCCTTTTCGTTAATATTGATCCTAACCGCAATAGTTTCTTCCTTAAAGGATGTCTGGCGCCATGAAAAAATGTCTAATTTTCATTGTAAACTAAAGCAAGATAATTTTAAATAATAACTCAAAAAGTTTCATTCAAAAATTTTGATTATTAACCCATTAATTAGATAATTAACTAATATAGATTTTCAGACATCAGCAACATTGGAACAAATATTTTGAAAGAAATAATAAAAAGTAGGAGAAATTTATTTTAGAAATAGGGGAATTCTCCCTCTTTCAGATATATACTGATTGCACACTAAAGTAACGAGTTACCTCAGTTAGTCTCAGGTAAAACTCTGCATTATTTTTTATTACTGAGTGGGTACTTGCATTGCAGCAAGTATATTTTAGCCCCTCCAAATCATGGTAGGTGTGTGAAATAAAGAATAACAATGCGAGTACTAGCGGTACTTGCATTGTTATTTTTTTCAACCCTTTCTCAGTGGTCATTTCTCAGGTGACGGCGGAATCTCAGGCCAATGAGATAAAGTCACCAAATCTAGCATAGAATATAGGGAGCGCTGTTGCTGTTGTGCACTTTCTTTGTGAAGTAGGCTCTACTACATGAGAATTTTGTTAATAATTAGAAATATATCTAATTAATGGGATTTTTTCGAATTTTTTTAGTGGTATAAGTGTAATTAAGTCACAGTAATCAATTAATAGTCAAAAATTACTTTTTTACGCCAGACATCCTTTAAATTGAATTCTAGTATGTAGTTCAATCTGGAAGCAAATAAGCAATTCTGTTCAAATTATAAATGACCATCTAGTATTGGTTAATGTGCAAAAAAAAAAAAAAAAAAAAAAAAAAAAAAAAAAAACTTATCGGCTAAAATATTTTATTATTTTGTTACAGAATTGTACAAGTTGTGCTGATGTTAACAGGAGCAACATGCTGGTTGTTGTAAGTAACTCAGTAATAATAATAACAATGCATTTTTATATGGCATTGCTTGGCTTGTTCAAAGTTAGCTGCTGTCGGATGTGCAGGTTACCACATGATGAAAGAAAGTGGGGTAGCTTGAGTCAAGTAGGGGTTGATCAGAGACCACAGTGTTGGAAGTATGCACTAGAAGATGTGCTCAAGAAATGTGATGGCTGAGGGAAACTAAGCCCATGATAATAATAATACTTCCTTTTAAATATTTTTGGACAAAATCAAAATTGTTTCATTTCATTTCTTGTTTCTATACAATCAGTATGGTATACAAAGCAATGTATAAATGTCATTGCATTTAAACTTAAAATTATCAGTGTTTATTTGGGAAAACCATATAAACATACGAGAGTGGGTAGTGTGTGGGTTATCTACCATCACAAACTTAAGGAGATCTGAAAAGAGAGAAGAAATATTTCTCACTGACAAACTACGTGGTTTTAGAGACCAATGAATGACTTAAGTCTCTTTGTCTTTGCTCACCTAAATGTTGTATACATACGGCAGACAGGCATCTCTGGAGCTCTTAATGTGTGGCACCCTGACCTTGCATTACTATACTGCACACAGTCTAGAAGTCTAGGTGAGATATATGTCTGCTCTCTTCTTAACTCTCCTTAAGTTAGTGGTAGGAGACAATCCACCAACTCTCATATGTTTATATGATTTTCCCATGTAAAAGCTACAAATTTCAAATTTAAATGTGTAGTGACTACCTGCTTTGGTTATCTTTGATAATTTAAGGCGTAGAACACCTTGAACAGGCGAGCTTTGACGTCAGTGACCGGCAGCGGCATTTTGTGAATGGAAAATAAATTAGAAATCAATTACTCCGGCCAAATCAACATTGATTTTCAGGTTTGTTGGCCTATTACGCAACTTTTTTGTTCAAGGTGTTCTACGCCTTTTAGGCTGCACTCTTCAAAATATCCAGTATGTCTTGTTCATTAATAGTTGTTCATTTTATTGAATTTTAGGTCAATTAATACATACCAGTACATACATGTTTTGTATACAAATCGTTGATGCTATAATCCTCTTGCAGGGGTGGGCTAGGAGGAATCTTTTTCAGTCAGTTGGTTATATCTATACAGAATGTGGCATGTCATACCACAGGATCAATACACTTCACTCCTCTAAGCTCCTAATACCAGATCCATACAGCTCAGACTACCCTTTTAATAAATGGCAGTTGGACTTGTCACTATGTATGAATGAGCAGTGATCAAACAGCTTGGCCTTATTTCTGTACCACATTGACAACACACATGCTGAGAAATCAGGGTGGATCAGTGTGTAAGTTGCCATTGCAGTGCAGAGAAGTTTATGAAACAAGAAATAATTGTATAAACATTTCACTTTAAAAAAATAAGATTGTAACCTCTTTTTGTTTTACATATTGTAACTTACAAGTACATAACTAGATATTAAGGAAAATAAACCACCGCAGTTAGGTATGGTAAAGTTGAAAGAAAAAGTTAGGAAAAACCAGCAAAGACCTTACCATAGTGAAGAAAGTTCCATATAATTTGGTGACAATCTTGCTAGCACAGAGATAATAATAATAATAAAACTATCTGTGTGTTAGTGTTAGCTTTTACTCTGTCCTAGCAAGATTTTCTCCAAATTATATGGAACTTTCTTTACTATGGAAAGGCCCTTGCTGGTTTCTCGTATCCTTTTCTTACAATTCTATCATATTATAAGTAACTGCTTTCATAAATCAAAATGATGACAGTACTTTATTAATGCACTAAATGTATTTTGTGTTTCTGAGGCTGATGTGAGTGAGAATGAAAGTTAGATAATTTTGGCATGTTATGCACCACTGAATGGGAAGAATAACAAGATGAAGGATGAGTTATGGGGGCAGCTAAATACTGTCTTGAATGAATGTGAAAAGGTAGAAAAGCTACTGTGTTTGGTTTGGTGATCTGAATGGTTGGGTGGCAATGAAAAGAAATAGAGTAGAAGAGGTGATAAGAGGTAGTAAATTATGCATGATATGGTGAGAGTGTTGTGAATTTTTGTATGATATGTATAGGTTTCAAATGCATGATTATAAGGCATGCATTTATATATGCAAGCAAAAGGATTAAAGAAGCATAGTTGATTAAAATGATTAGAGCTTATGAATAGAGTTCAGAACTCCTTTTTTACATTCCCAAAAGGGAAAGTAAAAGATACAAAATCATGCAGTGGAAGGGAGTGAGGGACTGAACGTATTTGGATGGTGCCTAATGTAGGTTTAGGGAATAATAAGGTTGGAAGAGGTTAGAAGGTTGAAGTGTACATGTGTGCAAGAAAAATGAATGAGATGTTGTCTGAATAGTGTTTTTACTTGTTGTATTTGTTATTATGTTGCATTGGGTTATGAAGATGCATATGTGAGGATTGTGAACAAAATGTGTGATAAGGCAGAGGTATGTTGTATAGCTGGAGATGTATTTTGGAATGATGAGGTGAGGAAGGCTGCAGAAGTAAAAGTAATAATAGCATGATTTTAACTCAATGCGAGAAAAAGAGGAAAGTATTGTATGGGGTATAAAGAGAAAAGACTGCATAAATGATAGACAGAAGAGTAAGAAGAATATGCCAGGAGAATATTTGTGGAGAAAATGCAGAATGAATGGCTTTGTGAGCAATAACATAATGTGATGGAAGATGATAAATCAGATCAAGAAACATAAGAATGCTGATGGAGTGAGAAATGAGGAATTAGGAATGTGATTTTGAATAGAATTAAGAAAAAGGGAGGAAATGTTGTGCGCATCTGTTAATGGATGCGGAGATGAGTCAGATGAGAATTAGAGAATGGATGATTGCAAGAGTGAATCAAGTGGAGAAATTTTTAAGACTAAATGGGGAGAAAGTGTAAGGAAGAGTGACTTTGTAAGATAAAGGTTGTTGAGTGCATTAACGAGGAAGACTAAAAAAAAAGGGGTTAGTTTTATTTTGTATTCTAAAAGAGTACATTATTCTGAAATGACTCATAGATGAATTTTTAATTTTTGAATGCATTAAGTATTTTTAATTAATTTTTTAAAGTCGCTAAATGAAGTCACAGGCTGCAACATTTTCCAATGCCCACATGCATAAGTTGCAGCCTGTGACGTCATTTCTCAACTTTCAAAAATGAATTAAAAATACTCAATGAACTCAAAAATTATGTATCGATTCAGGCTAATTCCCTCTTTTAGAATATGAAATATTATCCCCTTAAATTTTTTTGTAGTCTTCCTCATTGTTGACAAAATTAATGAAAGTTAGGGCTGCAGGAGTAGATGGAGTACGCAGTGAATAATTAATGTAAAGGTTGGGTTGCAACTCTCCAAGTAAGTTGCACTCTCTAGTGTGTGCTTCAAATATGTTAGTGTACACTTGATTGTGATAATATGTTTTACCATTCAAAATCTCTCGCTAAAATTAAAATGTTATATTCTTATGAGAAAAAAATGTGCTGGATTTAAATCGTAAAATATTATAATTACCACAATCATGTGTACATGTTGATTGGGTTTGTACAGTAATAATGCCATTATACAAGTATGATTTTAAAAGATTTATCAGAGAATAATGTTTTCCTTTACTATAGCTACTGGACAAGTATTGTACGGTCATTTTACTAAAAAATGAACTTCTATTGGCATATAGGAATAACATGTATTTAGATAGAGTTTTGAGTCAACTGAAATCTCTATCTGATTGCATTGAATGGCCATAAGCCAATAGAAATGGATTTTTAAGTAAAATGACTGTATCATTAGTTCATTATGTTAAAAAAACAAAAAAACAATGAAATAAAGGTGTGCAAGAAACAGTGTATGAGTGTAATGTTTTTAAGATGGTTTGGTCATGTGTAAAGAATGAATGAAGAGAAGTTAGCAAAAAGAATTGTGGTATGTACTGGTATGTATATGTATTTGGCAAATAAAGTGACATTTTACACGTTTTTGCTTGTAAAACATTTATCTTTCACTCAATACAACAATATTTGTTATTGGTTGTTTACATCATTACTGCATTGTAAAATAGAGAGTAGGTAACTTAAAAAACAACATTTCCTGTACAGCGTTGAAAGCCATTTAGACAACATGAACCAACATTTTAATGATTAAAAATAAAATGGGATCTTCAAAACTTATGACAATTTTACCAGAATGTAAATGCGGCTCCGCAAGAGTGAATATTTCTGTTCGTGATGTCAGAAACAGACAAGAAATAGTGTGATAATTTTTTGCGGGTTGCATGAATTGAAATTCTCTGATCACTGCTACAGCGCTATACAGTTGGTTTTTGAGAGAAACTTATGCTATCCCATCAAGCTATTGTAAGTCCCGTCAAGTGGTTTGTGATATAAATACTTGTATTTTCTTCTTGTCTATGAGTCTATGCCTTTAAGCAAACTCACAATTCTTCAGTCTCTCGTTATATACCATGCATTATAGTGCAGCTAACATAAAATTCTACAAGCGTTATAAAACTATATTATGGTTTTGAAAAGATATTTTAATAATTGAAGTGTGGTTGTTTTGATTCAAAGTTGTTAGAGTCATATGAAGACAAGTATAGAATTCATGATTTTGTGCATCTATAATTCCACTATGCATTTCTTCTACATATTATGTTGAATTAAGCAGTACTGGTATATTTGTGTTAAATTCCTGAATCAGTCTTCTTCATATTTTTAATATTTTTATATTATGAAATTTAAAAAAAGGAAATAATAAGCTTGTATACAATAAATATTAGTGAAAAATCAAATATGTGATATGTATGATAATAAAAAGATTTGACACTGTAGTAAAACACATAGATAGATTAGGAAAAATTGGGGAATGGGAGTATGGGACGCCACTTACAGGGACGCCATGCTAGAGAAGATATTCTAACCCAGGCCGAAAAGAATAAATTGCAAGCATATTATGCAAGTGGCTCATATAATGCTCTGTAGAAAGGAAACTTCATAAAAAAAGGAACTTTGGCTTGCATATTGGTTTAAATGGCGAGAGCATTGTGCATAGCATAGCACACTGTCATTTTCAGCACCTCATCTTTAGCCATGGACAGCTGTTTTGTCCTTACTGTGACTCATCAGCATGGGAAGGAGAGAGAAGCTCCATGCCCTACCTTCAGCCTAGAAGGTTGAAAGAGATCTGGTAACTTTGGCTGCTGAGCCGTGGATATACACATATAAATTTCTTTTCAGCCTGGGTTAGAATATTTTACCCTACCCTGTTAGTGTAAGCTTATAAACTATCTCCCATTCCCCAATAATTCCTAATCTATTTATGTGTTTTACTGTCAAATATTTTCATTATTGTATTGTATACAAACCTTGTTTATTTGTTTTTGTGCTTCAGGGAAAAAAATGACAATCATCAAATGCTTTTTAAGTGGAGTTGCAAATTTTGTTGGCACAAGGTGATTTGGTTTACGGACAAGCCTACTATGAATTAAATAAATAAATTTATTGATCAAAGACTACAAATGTAATATAGTTCTTGTCAAGACATAGATACTACAACACAAAGTAACTACCTGATGGAAAATGTTTATTCAAAGACTCACCTATGTAAATCACAGTTTGATTGATATATACAGTGTCCGAATAATAAAAAATTACCATTTAAACTTGATTAATTTTTGCGCGCCTCAAAATATGCGTAAACGAGAAATCTCGCTTGTTTACGTAAATAGTAAATAGGTGTTTAACACGAAGCTTGGAAGAAGAAGACGAGGATTGTCAAAGAAGAGAAGAGGTAGCTCGTCGCCGCTCAGGTGATTGCTAGCAAGCAAGCCAAACACTCCTCGTTCTGCCGTCTACGAACTTCGCTTGTCCAACTCAACCTCTGTCTCTGTCACTTTTTTTAACACTTCTCTTTTGATAATATAAATAGTAATAATAATAATAATAATAATAATATAATGTAAAATAGGCCTAACTTTAATATTTAATGATTTAAAAGGTAAAAATTATATATTTGTTTATTCGTTCATTAATAAAATAAATGATGTTTTAATAAAATAAAAACAGTTAAGAAAATCAAGTCTAGAAAGCAAAAGAAAGATAGAAAGCAAAAGAAAGAGTTGGGCACCACCAGTCGTGTTTGGCTTGCTATGACTTAGCTGGCCAAGCAGCAAGCAGCTCACCTGAGCGCGAGGAACTAACTCTGCTCTCTTCGTTGATTTCCGTCTTCTTCAGAGCTTCGTGATAAACATATATTTTCTATTTACGTAAAAAGTGAGATTTCTCGTATACGCATAATATTTTGTGGCACGCAAAAATGGATCAA
Source organism: Ecdyonurus torrentis (assembly GCA_949318235.1). NCBI lineage: Eukaryota > Metazoa > Arthropoda > Insecta > Ephemeroptera > Heptageniidae > Ecdyonurus > Ecdyonurus torrentis. The sequence continues at coordinate 22,897,921 of OX439127.1, forward strand.
GTTTAAATGGTAATTTTTTATTATTTGGAGACTGTACATAAACTAATGGATGTCAATGATATCATTGATGTCATTAATATATACATATACAAAAAGAATTTACCATTAGGTCAAATTTTAGTACAGTAAAAGTAAAAGAATGTGGGCTTCATTTCGTAGTCAGGTTATTGTTGGTTTGGCTGTTGTATACCTATGCCTTAGATTATGCTAGCCAAGTTACAATTGATCCATTGTTGATTTTCATTTATATATAATGAAGGTGCGCAGTACTAATTGGAAATTTGTTATTTCAGCTGGCTATGTTGTTATATGGCGCAAATGAACCCCCTCATTGGACCTAGACTGTCCAACCGCACCCTTCTTCTCATTGCACAACAATGGGTAAGTAAAAAAAAAAAAATCTTAATTTTCTTTTAGAGTGCTCAATATAAGCAAAAAAAAAACAAAAACAAAAAATGTGGTTAGGATGAATATTAAAAGGTAGAAATACCAGCATGGGCCTTACCACAGTAGAAAATTTATGGAGATAGTTCAAGGTCTCATATGTCACAGAGTTTATTTATATTATAATGTTTGTGTAACCAAGAGCTTTTGTCAATGTAATACTGAAGAAAATCTCTTCTTTGATGTGTTGAATGAATGTGAGGTGCAAAAAACAGTGTCTGAGATGTGTTAGATGTAATGTTTTAAATATGGTTTGATCATGTGGAGAGAACCAATGAAGAGAGAATGAGGAAGTCTACACAAAGTTAACCCCTATGTTTGAATACGTCATTTGAAAGAGAAAAAGTAGTAGATAAACTTAGCATAGGCAATTACCTGCAAAATTGACGTTTTATTTAATAAAAGAAGAAATAAAAAATTTCAATTCCCAACCCTTTGCCGACTATGACGTCATTAGTTTACATCCGATTTTCAATTGTCTTCTGGATTTCAAACGATCCCATTGTTGAAAGGCGGCCGTTGGCCGTTAATTTTTTTGAATTTGTAGCAGTTGCATGAAATCCAGAAGACAATTGAAAATCGGGTGTAAACAAATGACGTCATAGTCGGCAAAGGGTTGGGAATTGAAAATTTTTATTTCTTCTTTTATTAAATAAAACGTCAATTTTCCAGGTAATTGCCTATGCCAAGTTTATCTACTACTTTTTCTCTTTCAAATTACGTATTCAAACCTAAGGGTTAACTTCGTGTAGACTTCCTCATTGTAAAAATGTGTTTTCATAAAAAAAATAATGGGAAAATAAATAAACAGGGTAGGTGAAGCCCAAAGCAGCCGTCAGTCGGTCTTTTAGCGACAAGGACTGCTAGAGTTAGGATTGGTGTAACTTTTGCAGTAAGCCAATCGGGAGCCAGCGGTAGTTGTCGTACGATTATCACACAGGAACCGATTGACGGCTGCTTCGGCTTTGTTACAAAAGTAAAATTTGCCTATGCTATTAATTTTATACTCTTTGTTGTTCATAGGGCAATCCTCTGGAAGGATTCTAAGCTGTTGTACGACGTAAGCAACTGGATTCTCTTCACTCCAGCATTCCTTCTTATTTTTTGTCATTCTATGACCCTTTATGTTTATATGTTAATTATAAAATTACCCAAGAAAGTTCACACTATGAAGTAAAACTATGCTGGAATGGAATTTTTGCATGGAATAATATTTCATGAAATATTTTTGTAATTATCACCCTTTGTTGTTTATGTCAACATATTTTTATGTCATAATGTGAACTTGCTTTAACAATTACTCAAGAAGTATTCTACAAGTATGTTGAATGTAAATTTTAATGGTGTAGTTTAAATAAGCTGTATTAATTGTAGGTTTAGGTTTTGTTACGTTTGTTCATATATTTTATCCTCAATTTCATTTCCTGTTATATATATATCGAGGGTGCTCCGCTATAATGTCCTAAGTCCATTTGACCTTGAAAAATATTTTTTGCTGCAAATGACCTGAAATGGATAAATCCAAAATTTGGGGTTGATCCGACGATTTTTTATTTTTCAAGGTCAAGTGGACTTAGGACATTATAGCGGAGCACCCTCGATATACCTATGCATATTATATTTAGATTGATGCATATATCAAATCTCAATGATAAAATGTTATTTAAGTTTTATGTTGTACTTTTTGTGTGTCCTGATTAGTGTGAGAGATTTTAAAAACATATAGCAAAGTTATTTTGATAATTGAAGGCATAGAATATGTTTAGCAAAAACATGACAGGTAATATCCTAACACACTGGTATCTGAAAATCAATGTTGATTTGGCAGGAGTCGTTGATTTCTATTATATTTTCCATTCACGAAATGGCAGATGCAGATTATGGCATCATAGCTCATTGGTCCACAAACGCATAAAACAAGCACGCTGTTATGTCATAATTCGCATCTGCCATTTCATGAATGGAAAATAAATTAGAAATCAATGACTATGGCCAAATCAAAATTGATTTTTTAGGTATGTTACGATATTACCTGTCATAAGACTTATTTTTTTCTTTCTTTTTTCAACATGCTCTATGGTTTTAAAGAAAAGGAACCATCCCGGTCGGTTAAAATAATGTAAAAGGAAATGATAGAGGTAACCAACAAGCTCCTTACCATTTTGAAAAGATAGTGATTTTTTTTTGTTAGCACAGGAATAATAAACACATTGAATAGCTTTCTGCTCAAGATTTTAACTATGTGCCTTACTCAGTTTAAAATTCTGTAAAGACTGTCAAATACACACACATTGTGTCCTTCTCTTGAAGTCTTGTGCTGAACGCTATACAACATGTTTATTGATTGTCTGTGCTTCCAAGATCTTTCACCAAACTACAGGACAGCTCTTTGCTATGGTAAGGCTTGTGCACAGGAAAGTTTACTTCACAAATATATTTTTATCACCGAAATGATTTCCTTCATGATTAAATTTTACTTGATTAAAATAATTTTGGGGGACTGGACATTTTTAACACCCTTCCCCCCTCCCCCTACCCCCCCCCCCCCCATATGAACTGCAATACCTTTTACAATGTACACTCCTCCCAAATAAATCTGACAGCAGCATTCATGTCTCCAAAATTTTGAATATATGGGGAAACTTTAAGGCATTCAGTCAGATTTATTCGGGAGGAGTGTACTGTATGTATATATATGTAGCTCTCTATTTTTATATAACAATTATAATTATATATTAGAGCAAGTATTAGAGTACTTGCAAATATTTATAGGTTTGAGGTATATTTTGGCAATCTTAATGTTCAATAGCAGTCAAATAAAATACAATTTGTGGCAGTATTCAGTATGTATATATGTAAAACAAAATTCAAACTTTATAATTAAGTACATTATTTATATACATAAAAATTATTTTAAAAGAAGCTAACATAACATAATAGATAAAATTTTGTGAAAGTCTTATTGACATGAATGTTATTATTCATATCAAAATTTTACTAAATTATGTGATACCAACATTTTTCGACAATCAAAACAATAGCATATTCATACTATGAATGCAGATTAAATTGTTGCTAAAATTCATGTAAATAGTATTGAAACTTAAAAAAAAAAAAAAAAAAAAAAAAATAGTCCTCATAAGAAGCACAAAAAAAGAGAAACTTTTACTGTTTTTAAAATTTAATGTTACGGATTTTTTTTTCATAAATTATGTATCTGGTCTACAAAGTATTTTAAATTTTAAAGGATGATATATGTTTTGTTTGCATCTTAATGAAACATAAATTAGTAATCAGAAACAGGGTTTTTAGCTGAAAATGGCAGTTGCACCTGCAAAAATGACAAGTTATTTACCTGCATCACAACCTACTGTGAGTTTACATGAATAATATTTCGAAGCTTTTAGCAGTGAAGTACCAATTTTTTTATAAACACACAGTAGATTGTGAAGCATTAAGCCTAACTATCAAACTTGCAGGCGTAACAGTATGTTACACCTAACAACCTGGTCTCTAGTAATAATCAATGAATGACGTTTGCTTAGAGATCAAATAATATAGAAAACATTATAGAATAGCTGCAAATATTAATTAATACCAGTTTTGGTTTCTAAAATGTTATGTCCAAATTGCCGTAAGAAATAGCAGATTGAAACACTGCTTATTATGATTTAATAAGATTGAGTTGACTGATGAAAAAAAAAAAAAAAAAGTATTGATATGTCAAATATAAAAACATTAGAAATGATTTGAAGTTGCTTAAATTAAAATTGTTCTGTGTATTGTATTGCATGTGCTCATTGATGTACTCAACTTCTAAATAGAAAATTAGATCTGATTCCCTTTGTAATCTCAGTATATATAATTTATTATTATTTTTTTTTTGGTGTAAATTTATTTTACAGTGTATTTATTCAAACCTAAGATCTTTAAGGCATAGACAACCTTGAACAAAAAACTTGTCTTATCCTTTTATACCGGAATATCAACGTTGATTTGGCTGGAGCTGGAGTCATGGATTTCTAATTTATTTTCCATTCACAAAAAAAAGTGGGTGCAGACTAAGAGTCCTCATTTGCCATTTCTTGAATGGAAAATAAATTAAAAATCAATACCTCCGGCCAAATCAACGTTGATATTTCGGTATGTTAGGATATAATGCAAGTTTTTTGTTCAACATGTTCTATGCCTTTACATACTGTACATACTCGTCATATTATTTTGGAAAACCACAAAGGAAATAAAGCACACTTAACGTTCAGTATTTTTTTTTTTTTTTTTTTTTTCCTCCATGACAATTGTGTACTTATGGTTTTGTGTAACTTGTTAAACCAAATAATTGCCATTAAAAAATCATCATACAAAAAGAAAACTAAAAAAAAAAAAAAAAAAAAAAAAAAAAAAAGTACTTGTTTCCTCTTCTTCTTTTGCCAGTGCTAATATAGTTCTTAATGTTTGTAATATTAGCATTGTGACCAAAGAATCCTTTTTTTTTATTATTATTATTATTGTTATTCATTTTTGTATAGTATAGTGCAATGCTACACAAACCTGAATGTGATAATATATCCATAATACCAATATTTTGACCAATAGTGGCCTAACAACAAAAGTATGCTGTAATATTGCACTATTGTTAGTGCAGTACTGCTCCAATACTAGTATTTTGTAATTCTGTACAACACGAATAATAAAAATATTTAACTTAAGTATATAAATTAAATTGATTTGTAATTAAAAAGGAAATAATTTTGTGGTATGATAATTGCACTAGCTATCAGCAGATCATGATGTCATCTGGATGATTTTGTAAATTTGAGGGAGAGTTTCGTGTAAATTGCATGAAAAAAAAATTCCCTACGCGATGATAACTAGTTCAATTATGACTAATTATTTAGGAGTTTGAAAACTGTACCTTTGTTACGTGTGTACAGTATTATTGCAATTTAGAATTATATAGGTAGTCTTGTATAGTCTGTTATAATTTTAAGTTCCATTAGGAAGGTATACCTTCTTAATAATACTTAATTATAGACTATACATCGCCCTGGCTGTGCCCAAAGTGCGTACTTGCATTTGACTACTTTCATGCAAAGGGCATACTGGCATTTTTGCTAAAACCATGGCTGCACATGCATCCATGTAAACCTACTGCAAGTACGTCCTTTGCTGTACTGAATAAAAATGCAAGTACGACTTTTGTAAGACGATCTTGAAATGTAAGCACACCCTTTTGGCGCAGCCAGAGCGATATATCCCTATATGGTAAAAAAAATAAAAATATTTTGTAGCTATGCCCTTTTGCCTTATACTAGGATAATATTATGCCTATAGAGAAAGAGTCGACTTAACCAAGAATTAAACATTTCTTGCTGTTATACATTATACAAATGAGTCTGCTAGTTCCAAAACCCACTTCTTCCATTTTCAATAAAGCTGAGTTTCTTTTAACTCTCAAGTAAGATATCACCTTTATTGAAAATGGAAGAAGCTGTTTTTGGAACTAGTGTAGACTGAAATCTTTGTATGTAAAGAAGTACATATAGCTTTCCAAACCAAAATTTTGATTATTATACATTATCATTGAGCTGAAAGTACCATGGAACATTCAATGCAAAGAGACACTAAGAGAGTGGGAGAAAACATCAAATTTTATCTTGACTCTTTCAAGTCAAGTAAATGTCATTTTGCAACTTTTAAACTAATTTATATAAATGAGGGGGGGAGGGATATGGAAATAAAATAGCGGAAATAATATTTTTTTTTAATAATTAACTATAAATAAAACAAAATAATTGAACCTAGTAGGTAGAGAGATTATAGCACCTTGAATTGAAAATTAACAAAATGCAAATATTCTCTAATGTACTGTACATATATAGTTAATTGGGACTTAAAAGAAGTCTCGGGGAATAACGTTTGTTTCTTTGTCCAAAATGTTATTTGGTTCAATTTTGCCTGGCTAAGATTTGGGGACTTGATTTAAATAAGGTAAAGAAATATGGTGGCTTCCTATCTAAAATCAAAGTACCTACACTTTGAATGACAATATAGTCGCTTCTTGTGGTTCTAACTACCTTTGCCTTGCATTTGACTTTGGCAAATATATAATAACTTTTTCATTTTTGTTTGTACAAGAAGAAAAAAAAAATCACACTACTAATGCACAATTAATGAATTTGTCCAGCTACGTATTGCTTATAAAAATAAAATGCAAAGCTTCCCCTTAAGCTGCTTGTGATTTTTAAAAAGGTGTAGAGTTCACCAAGAAAGAAAGGGCAAAAGACAAATGCTTCTTGTTCTTTTATTATTATTATTAAAATGATTTATAACTTTAAAATCGGTCACTTAAGTAATTTGATAAATTAAGGGGAAGGGGAAACAATTTATATATATATATATATATATATATATATATATATATATATATATATATATATATATATATATATATATGTTGTTGGTTGGATATAATAAATCAAAGGAAAGAATAAAGGAATGTAAACCAGCACGGTCCTTACCGTAGAGAAGGAATGTCCTATAGTTGGGTGAAAATCTTTCTACCTCAGAAACAATAAAAACATTGACTATACAAAATAAATAAACATATCTTTTCTATAGTATTAAATAAAAAAAAGTTACAGAGATGTTAAAAAGATAAAAATTAATTAAACCCGAAGGATTTTGTTTCTTTCCTCAAATAAAATACAGAAACATCTATTTTATCATATATATAAAATATGTTTTCAATATTTATATATATACATATTTATATTTTATATACCTACTCATCTACGCTGGAATCTTTGATCCCATTAAGTCCCAATTGACTTTAGGTTAGAATATCTTTGTGTTTTATTAATTTTCAATTCAATATGCTTCAATTTCTCTCCTATTTTCTATTTTTAATTTTTTTTACATCTAACATGTTTGTTTTTCCTCATTTTATAAAAAAAAATATTGTGATCATATTTTCTGTGCTAGAAAGATTTTCACCCAACTATATATAGGACACTTCTTCACAATGTTAACTATGGCCCTTACTATAGTTTCCTCTATCCTTTTATTTTATGTTATTAAGTAAATTTAAAAATGTATCTTACAATGAGTAATGTAAGACTCCAGCTCCTCATACCTCAATACAATATAAACACAGAGCTGGTATGGCAGAGTGGTGAAAGCAACTGACTTGCAACTCTGTACTCCTCACTGAGTAAAGGTTCAAGCCACTGCTGGGTGTGTACGTGAAGTGTGAGAGCACAATACGTTGCACGATGCATGTTTACATGCATTCCATGATGACACACAGCATTCGGGAGGTGCATGAACGATGTGATTGCACCGACCAGCCTGCCTAGATGTTTCGACAGTTTCTCTAGGCTGTCATGGCAAATGCCGGGCTGTGTACTTAAGCCGTGGCTGGTCCGTGTGTGCTGTTTCCATTGATTGGAAAGTCCTTACCTGTTGATAAGACAATGTCTTGACTGGGACTAGGGGGATTGGTGTAGCTCAATAACACAATATGGCAAGTATTTATAAAGGTTATATCCACAAATATTGTTAGACAAACAAACAAAATCTCTCAAATTTGCTGTCGTGTTAATATAGGATGATCTGCTCTTTTTTTTAATATTAATCATCTATGACTATATTACTGATGGTTTTCATCCAATTATTGCTGTTGTAGGAGACAAAGAATTTTGTTAATATTTTCAAAATAACGTACTCCCTCCTCTATTTTCATAGTACTGCACCCTTTGAAATTTAAAAAAAAAAAAAAAAAAAAAAAAAAAAAAAAAACTTTTTTCAAGTAAAACAAATTTGATATAGTATAATGATATGATATACGATAAATAAATGGATCATTGCATATTGGGAATTTTTTCTATTTAATTCAAAATAGAGGCCCCTATATCCGCCTGCAGAAATTATAGTGACTATGCAACCAGTTGCACCACACTCCACACTCTTTTTAAGATTGGTAATAAGATTTTTAGTTTACAATCTGTACCTAAACCTATTTACTGTATTTATACTATTAAAATAATAATCAATAAATTTATTTTCATAATTAACTATATTTAAGTTTCAAATTGTGACATATAAATAATATTTTCTCAACATTTTTTTTGAAGAAAATTAACATGATTTATGTGTGTTGTGTGTGTGTGTGTGTGTGTGTATATATATATATATATATATATATATATATATATATATATATATATATATATATATATATATATATATGTGTGTGTGTGTGTGTGTGTATGTATAATTTCAACTGAAAAATGAATGCGATACAAAATTAGAGTAGACAAATATAAAACTTTGCATACTACAATTCTAGTGCAGAGCTCCCATGACAGTAATTGTTGTCGAGTCAACAAGTAAGAACTTTTAATACACAAACAAAACAATTTCATCAAAACTATAAGAAATAAAAATGTTAAGTATTTTAACATTATATCACCATGACATTTTGTAGTTATATATATTCTTGTAATTATGATTTTCATATTTTCCTGATTATATCATTGAGAAATGCATCGCATAAACAAAAATAAATATACCTCAATAAAGTAGACAGAAAAAGAAGAAGAAGAAAAAAAGTTAAGTGTTCACGAAAAATGAAAATTAATCTTTATTTTACTGTCCGACTTTACCACACAGAAAAGGCTGAGAATAAAATAATTTTTATTGATCATGTTCTTATATTGGACTTTTTGTGAATATGATCTTATTCGTTAACTTTAAAAGTATAGTCAGATAAAAATCACCCACCACCCCCCCCCCCCCCAAAAAAAAAAGCGCAACTAAATCTACAATTTTACAATTTTTGTATTTAAACCTATATAATTAATTATTATAGTTATGGGTATATTAACGTTAAAAAAAATACAGGCATGCACAATATACCTACTCAAATAATATTTTACGTTTTCAATTACGAATTAAATAAAAATAGGTCCTCTATTCTCCTGAAAACTGAAATTAGGCATTACATAGTTTCCAATAAATTTGAATTTAGTACCAAAGATTTTATCCAAATGCGTCTGCTCCGTAGAAAAATATAAAACTAAATATATGTATATATTATATATTAAATATAAATATTATTAAATTAAATTTAAATATTAAGGTAAAACTATAATGAAAAGACTTAAGAATTTCGTGTGCATTTTTCTTTTCTTTTTCTCTTTAAATATCTGAAAATTACCATATTTGGGTATATAATTTTAATAGCGCATTGGCCAATGCGTAACCCATGCACGTGGAAAATTTTTTGTTTCTAAGATGAATGGAGGGGTGGTATACGTCAGAATGATGTAACCTTCAGAGGGAACAAAAGTAGTGCACTGCGCAGCCAACAACGCACTTACAGTCTTCAAGTTATAGAGATCGAAACATTTGGACCAGACTCGATCCTCTCAAATTTATATAATTTAATTGTCTCAGTAAAGATGTTGAAGATTATGATCAAATTACTAGTTGTCTGCATATTAGCCAATGGTAAGTACATCTTATTGATTATTATAAATGTATCACGCCTTATTATATATATATATACATGCATATTACCAAAGGTAAAAATTATGCAACATGTTGCAATTTACGCACAACCTTTTCCTTTTTTCATAAATAATATATATTATGCTCCCTAGCTGCTAAAAAAAATAGTTTAAAGAGTATATTATAGTGTACTAAAATTTGTACAAAATCAGTACACTTAAACTAAAGTATTATACTCTTTAAAAACTGTTTTTTTACAAGGGAATTATTTTGTTTTACCTATCCTCATTTTAATAATTTTGCTATATGGTATAATAAAACTTAAATGAGAATTTTTTTTTATTTTTTTTAGCTATATATAGGCCTATATATTTTATGCGTTGAGTGTAGGGATGAACAAAGTTAATTTTAATGAAAAGTTTTGAAAAAAATGAGCATAATTAAATATCGTGCCACGTTTCATTGTGTGGTCGTCTGAAAAAAAATGGCTACCGCGCCTGCAAACTTTTTGGCTATGCAAATTGTATTACATGCATGTATTTCAGCTACATGAACTGCCTATCTTTAGGCGTAGCATCTTCGGTTTATTCAAAGAAATGTAGTGTAGTAGAAAACAAAATTATAATATTAAATGGATCGCATCTTTGTGATTAAAAAGCACGTAGAACATCTCGTGGTATTGGTAGAGTAATCTAGAAAAAGATGGTTGGCAATCACCAACAAAAAATTGATTGCTTTTTTTATTTATTTATTTATTTATTTTTTGTTATTTTTTTATTTGATCACCAAATTTTAACCATTGCGATGTAAAATTTTATAATTCTCATTGGTAGTCCTTTAATTTTCGGATTAATTAGTGGTTAAAAAGTCTTTCCATCGCTGAATAATTGCGCAGTACGCCGGCCATTGCATGATGTAATGGCCGGCGTGTATTGCGCAATTTTTGAACAATGGGTGCCACGTATGCAATAGAGAAATAGCTTTTACAATTGTACCTAAATATTGGGATTTAACCAAACTCATGTGCTTTGGGCTGGAGGGAGGAATCTTGAGGAGAGGGATCATGAGTTGGGGCCACCCAAAGATTTTTTTTCCCTTTTTCGGTTATAATATACAGGGTGTTTATTTAAATTTTTACTTTTTTAGAAGCGTTTTTTAATATGAAGTTTATTGACAAATTAGACTTATTATACATCAAATTAAAGCTTAAGTTTTGACATTTTCTCCTCTATTTTTAAAAATATGATTTGTTTATTTTTCTTTTGACTAGATGCAAAACAATACGAAGTGCGATTTTTTCGAAGAACAGACGTTAGTAGCAAACAGCGTTTTCCTAAAAAAAAATTAAAAAACATCTTATTAATTTTTTTCTTAGTTATAAGCAAATGACATTAATATTTCTTCACGTGGGAACCATTTGTAGCCCGGTAGTTGTCAAGTCGAAACTGTATAGTTCGAGCCACACGCGTTGCGGAGCATCTAATAAGCCATGATGGACTCGATAGCATCAGTAATCCTGATGGCGTCGCTTCAACTCTGGGATATCTTGCACTGGAGTCGTAAACACTTTGTCTTTGACGTCCCACAAGAAAAATTAGGTGGGGTGAGGTCTAGTGATCTTGATGGTGCCCAAGCTGGGTCCATCTCGGCTAATCCAGCCTTTGTTTACATCGAAATCTGGCGCAATCGAGTTTTGTTCTTCAAAACTGGACTCTTACGCCACTTATTGATTAAAATAAAAACCACGTGACATAACTTTTTTTTCCTAACATTTTTAAAAATGTAAAAATTTGTGCTTTAATTTGATATATAACAAGTTGGGATTGTAAAAAAAATAGTGAAATCAGCTTCTAAAAAAGTAAAAATTAAAATAAACACCCTGTATATTCTATTGTATATTTCTATATGCACGCTCAATTTTTCATTAATTTATATTTTTTTTCTAGTTTTCCGTTTTTAAATTTTATTTTTTTATTTTTTAAGCATGAAAATATTTTTAAAATGTAAAAAAAAAAAAAAAAAAAAAGATAATGCTGCTATTTCTAACTTGATTTTATATACGTTTTTTTTTTTTTTTACTGGCCCACGCTTTCATGTGCTGTGGGCATTGGTCACTGCACTGCACATATAAATTTAATCCACTAATCTTCAATTTGACCAGTTAATTGAGGATCCTTTTTGAGTTGTAAACCGTTTCGTCTTTCTGGGTGAAACGGTATAATTTGATGGAAGAGCTTGATAGCCGAAGATGTCCATATCCAAGATCCACACAAACACGTAGATCAGCGAAACCGAGAAAGTCCATGCTGGTCCCAGTAGTGGTTACGTACTTCACTCTCTCATGGTCTTCACATGAACAAAATATATTCTCTGCGCGAATAACTCAATGAGATGACTATGACGAAGAGCTCGACGATGTAACTGGTGCCTGGTAGACACAATTTATTGAAAAACGAAGACGATATAGACTAACAAAGGATTAAGAATTAAAAAGAAGATGAAAAAACAAGACGTAAATGGTACAATAGGAAATATTACTGGCACCGGCACGGATTCCGATGCATTTCTCGCCAACCATCTTGCGTGGAACCTATTTCTAACCTTGTTTTGTCAATAACAAAAATGGCAGTTTAAATAAATAGTGGAAGGCAGCTGATATACTCGTAACTCTGTACTCCTCACCGAGTATTATTCGAGCCACTGCTGGGTGCGTATATATATGTGAAGTGTGAGAGCACATCACGTTGCGCGATATATGTTTACATGCATGCATTCCATGACGACACACAGCATTCAGGAGGCGCATGATTGATGTGATTGCACCGACCAGCCTGCCTAGAGTTTCCATGGTTTCTCTAGGCTGTCATGACGAATGCCGGGCTGTGTATTTAGACTGGTGGCCAGCCCGTATGTGCGGTTTCCATTTATTAGAAAGTCCCACCTGTTGACTGGGACTGGAATTATGGTGTAGCAATATAGCAAGCAAGCAAGCAACAAAAAAAAAAAAAAAAAAAAAAAAAAAACTAAGGTATATCAGATTAAGATTATATAAGATATTGAAAACAGAGTATAACCATATAATAAAGAATGGTATAACTTAACAAAATATAAAAATATCACTATAACTTATATATATATATATATATATATATATATATATATATATATATATATATATATATATATATATATATATATATATATATATATATATATATATATGTGATAGGAACCATACTGATATACAGTTGTTGTTTTTTAATTATGTAATCCATGACCAGTACAAAAAAAAAAGAGATTGATACATACGGATTTTTGTTATACTTTAATATTAATTTTCACACACGGATACACATTTTCATCATACACAACTGCTCTTGAGCTTCATCTTTGGACTTCAAGGGTGTGTAATATTTTTTGATTCACATTAAGTAAATTTTAATATTATATTGTCATAAAATTTTACACCACAATTATGAGTATCAGTTACACAAAAATTGTGAAATTTTGTTTCTCAATTGAAAGACAAAAAATAATAATAATAATAATTAAAAAAAAAATGCAAACTGTTTTGGAATGAAATATATTTCTTACATGCTCAGTCAAAACTCTACCACTACGCTTTTTATGTAAGATCAACCGTTGCACCGAAAGAAAAAATAATAATAAGTAGCCGCGTAGGGTCAGAGTTTAAGAGGACATCATCCTGGGCCCCTATATGGGGATGCTTTGAACCATATGCTACTAGATGTCATCTACGAACCCTAAAATTTGAGTGTTATTAATCACAAAAGCGTGATACTTTGCACTGTTTCTCTCCACACACACACACACACACACACACACACACACACACACACACACACACACACACACACACACACACACACACACACACACACACACACACACACACACACACACACACACACACACACACATATATATATATATTTATATTATATTATATAAAATTTACTTACATCTTTTTTTTTATTTTTTTTTATTTATATATAAAATGCGATGGATATGGTTGCAGGCGTATTCCTAGGTAAGAGTATCGAGGAATCTCAAAAAGGCACTCAAACACCAGGAGATACATCATCAGGAGATACAACTGTAACAGGAGATACACCTGTATCAGGACATACAGCTGTATCAGAACATACACCTATATCAGGAGTGGTCGCGGTAAGCACTTTTAATGTTATATATTTTCACTTCTATTATTAAAATGATACTTCTTCACATCTGTAGGAATCCCTGCCTACCCACGGTGCAATTAATTGCACCCGTTTAACAGATGAAGAGAGGGCTCATGTAGTTTTTATGCACATAATCCCTTGGACGAATGACCGCCTTCAATGGCAAGTACCATTTGACCACTACTTACCTGGATCTGTAATACGGCACATGCAGCATGATAAATGCAGCGTGAGTTAATAATTTTTTTAATATAAGTTTAATGTAATAAAGCAAAACTTTCATATGACTTTAGAAAAATATTATCTAACGATTATTTGAAGCTGCTTTAACTGCATTATAGCTTCAAATTAATTACATACCATATAGTTATATACTTATAGTATATAATGCAAAGTTCAATCTAAAAAAAATATAATAATAAAAATCATAAGGGGACAGGTTGTGTTTCCAATGCTATATAAATATGTACGTACAGTACATGTAATTAACCACCTAAAAATAGCTAATATAGATAGAAATAGTGTAAAATTGTTTATATATATGCGAGGAGAATAATATTGTTAAATATACATTGTCTTGAATCTTTCAAAGGCTATTGGACAAAAATTTGCAAAATATTGCGCTTTAAATAATATGAACATCATTAATTGATTAGTAAGAAAATATGCAATACAAAATCCGTGATACATACAAAAGTTTTACCAATAATTCAACTTGGAAATATAAAGAGAGGGCAAGAGATTATATACCATACTCTAATATAAAGTAGATTATATAATGCATTTCCTCTTTAATTCCCTATTCTATATGGTTCAATATGAAGTATTATTTATATTAAAGTGTTTTATATAATGTTTCATTTTAGGCTACGAAAGGAAATAGGATGATTTCAGTTGAAAACATGATTTATGTACACCCATCACCTGTGGTACAAAGATCCCGCTTGACTTTAGTCTTCTACGTCCGTCAGAAAATAAAAGGTGTAAATTCAACCGAATTGATGCCAAAACATGATTTAATATTATGCTTGCGGAATAAAACATCGGTAATCCAAGACACTGTAAGTAACCCACCTTAATTCTAAACAGCAATAAAAATTAAACTATTAATTTTTTGTATAAATATAATATTTATCATTGTTATTTACAACACTGTAAAGAATTATTACTATAAACTTAAATACAATATAAACAATAAAATTATTATTATATTGAAAAGTAATAGTAGCATTTATGATACTTAATTGTAATTAATACTAATGAGTTTATTGATATCATACAGATAAATGCCACGATCACAATATCACCAGATCCAGACTTCAATTTTGAAGATTTTTGCAATCTTCAAATTATTAATGATTCATCCACATTAATTACGATAATGAGTATTTGCTGGATAACAACAGCCATTATTTTCTTAATGTTTGGAATAGCATGTGGACATTTTGTAGAATGGAATCCAAGGACACCATTTAAAATTAATTTTAAAAACAAACCAACTGCAGCTGCTGTAGGTCCAGTAAGTAAAAATTTCCTTGATTGTTGTTGTTAGTTTCCATTTAAAAATATATTCAAAATATTTACAAATTTAAGTATATTTTACGTTTGGTATATTAGTTAATGATTTTTTAAAAATGTTATTTCATTCGCGAACTTTCTTTCAGACATTAAATATATCATTGTATCAGTGTATTCAATATATCAGTGTGTATATACGTTATGGTAATTTTAAACACATTTAAATGTATTTTCAAAGTATATATTATACAGTTCTTTCTGACTAGGATGGGAACCTTTATATATAAAAGCAATTTAATTGGTGCAACCCTGCATATCCTGTTTTTTAAATAATATAATGAAATAACAAATTGCGTTTTTTAGCTTCTATTTATTAATTATTTACTTGATTAATAATAAAATAATGATTTCATATTGCTAGTAAATGATAATAGTTTGAATTATAGTACTTTCATTTTAGTAATTTCTTTCTATTTACTATATATATATATATATATACAGTATATTACTAAAGATAAATGAAAAATATAGCTCCTCTTACTTTATTGTGTTGCAGAACCAAGACGGACTATAGCAAACATATCAAAATTATTATAATTTAAATTATCCCTTCTATATTTAAGATTTTGTTTTGTGATATGATATATACGTACCCCACAATACACATCCTTATAGAGTCTACGTAGAATCTACTAGAATTACCTATGGTGCTTTACTCCTTTCCCAAAAAAATCCATCACATTTTTACTAAACACTAATTTTAACAAAAACTAAACAGTTTAATGTTTTAAATGATTTTAGTTTATCTTCTATTTTTGTTTTCTTACTTATTTTACTAGCCACCAAAGATAAAAAAATTACACATTTTTTTTTTTATTTAATTCAATTTATTTATTAACTTAATTTGGTTTAAATTTTATAGGTCAGATATGGTAAAGTTTTTTTTTTTTATAATTTTGCTTTTTTTTTTTTTTTTTTTTTTTTAATTTGTCCATTTTGAACATTTAAAATAAAATAATGGAATGCACAGGTATTTTTTAAGGCTTTTTAATTAATTAATGCAATAACTATTTTTATAATATATAAAATAACAATAATAAATATTAATTGGTGGATTTTCCTCAAAATTTTATAATCTTCAATATTTCTATTAAATTATTATATAAATTTAAAATCAATATAACCATGATCAGAATTTAAGTTTAAATAGAAAAAAATAAATTGTGATTTTTTTAATTGGTGGAAGCTTGGAGCGATCCAATATATTTTAAGTTATACAATTTTCATATACAGAGTATAATACTGTATTCTTGAAGATAATAAAAATAATGTTTTAAATATCGTATAAGCATACTGTTTGTTTTATTGTAAATTAAATAAACCTACAGTACTTTTTTACTGCACTTATAATATATATAATATATATATATATATATATATATATATATATATATAATAAATATATATATAATATTTATTTATACTTCAATACTTTAGTTTACTAATATGATCTAATGGACGAGGAATGATTTCGTTGAAGTTTTCTCATTACATAAAAATGTAAACCTCATACCATCACCATAGCATATTAAATTTAAAATAATTAACTTTTTGCTGATTGAAGTTTTACAATATTTGGTATTTTGCATTGTTTAAAATGTCATAAAACATAACCTAATTATAGTTATGATGCAATACTTGCAAGATTTTCTTCATGTATTACGTAATCCTGATGATTATATCCCTTTGGAATGCTATGAGGAAATAATGTTTTACTGTTGCAAAATATATTACGTCATTTTAACTTTTTTCTAGTCTCCCTTTCTGACTTTTTCTCTTTCTGTCTCTCTTTCAGCTCTCTTCTCTTCTCTCTCTCTCTCTCTCTCTCTCTCTCTCTCTCTCTCTCTCTCTCTCTCTCTCTCTCTCTGTCTCTCTCTCTCTCTCTCTCTCTCTCTCTAATTTAAACTGTCTATGATGATGATACTCCATATCATTAATTTATGTAATATATTAAAATCATTCATGATGCTTGAAAAAAAGAATAATACAAATTAAAAGAATTAAAAATTAAAGTTCTATTTCTATAAAGACAATTTCTATACAGCTGACCTGATGCCTCGATTTTAGACTATGCATAAATAAATTAAAGCGTTTAGAAACGCATAAGCTCATAATAAAATAAGTGTTGCAAAATAAAATTATGCAGCTAGTAAGTATGCATAATACATACCATGCACGTATGCTATATTTTATATGCCATAGGTTTTAGTTTTTTTTTTTTTTTTTTTTTTTTTTTTCATTTCTAAGTTAATGGAGATTTGAATGACCTATGCATTTTTAGTCATCCATATCTTCAGCTAAAATGGTAAAGAGGCAAAATAAACAAATAAATTTTTAAGAATTATCATTTTGTATATATCATACATAATAATATAATAATTTATTTATTACTGTAAGTAAAACTAATAGAAAAACATGTTTAGATTTCAAAAGGACCGTTCTATTTTTTGATAGCTATATATTTATAATTTAAAGTAATTATCACAGAAAAAAAAAACAGCGATAAAAAAAAAAGAGGAAAAAAATCAACAAACATGAAAGCGTTTTGTACCGCTCAGCCTCCCCCCCCCCCCCCCCCCCCCCCCGCCCCTTTGCAATTATGCAGCTTACTCGTACAGTACACCTCAAAAAATCCGTAAGAATGAAAAATAAATAAATGCTTTACATTTAATAATAACTTTTTTAAATGCATACTTGTAATTATCAAATACGAAAGTACTTTTCACAATACGTCAAGTAAAATCTACATTTAAATTGTACGAACTATATTGATTTTTAATTTTACATAAGTAGTAAGAATGGCATATTTGAGTGCATAAAAAATCAATCGTAAATCCATTATTCCCTAACTTTTAAATTATTATAACATATAACCTTTTAAATATTTTACTAATATTAAATAATGCTTGACAAGAATCGTAAAGCGTAATTCTTCTTACTCTTTTATATATTATAATGTCAAACGCATTAATTATTAAAAACTCAGTTATAGCCATTTGTTGCACTAATATAATTAGCATTATAAAAGTTAAAGATATTATGATCACATGTAAATTCTAATCTCTTATATCCCTCATTAAAAGCTAACTATCATCAGCAATATTAACTCCACTAATATCTAATAACTCGAACTGAAATCTATATCTTATATTTTGTATTATATCAAAATCATATTTGGTTTAATTTTAGGTATTTTATATTAAATGGAATAAAACTCCAAATGATTTGTTGTTTGTTTCAGAAAGCAATAGTTTAATACTGTTATTCAATAATATCTCTTTAATGTTAGTCAGAAGGGAAATTTTGACATACAAAATTATAATGAGCGCATTTTCACTATATATAATATATTTTGTATTTTTTTTTTTAAATGGGAGACAGTTATCCATACAGTTACAAACATTTTTTCATGAAAGGTGAAGACACACTTTTACATTAACACAGATAACAATATTATTATTAATATTTTTTTTATTATTATTTATTGATACACATAGTCATTGCATTTTTTTTTTACATGATAATATATACTGCAGGAGGAGGGTTAGAGAGACAGAGAGATTTTAGGATGAAATGTATTCTGCTGTAATATGATCAACGAACATATTATTTGTATACATTTTAAGAAATAATACATTTAAAAAAAAAAAAGTAATAAAAATTTCAATTTGACGAGAAAAGGGTTGTTGTTTATTTGCATATTAATATTATTATTATTTTATTGAAATAAATATAGATACTACTTTTGAAATCTGCACCATTAATTAAGGCTGTCTAGTATTATAGATTAGAATGCATTTTAATACAATAGAGTTGGGATATTGATATATGTTTTGTTTTTTCATATACATATATATTTTTGGCATTCTATGCATAATAAGCACTATTTTTTATTAACACATTTACTTTTTTTCCATATATATATATATAAATCATAATTTTTTTATTTTTGGCTTGAATATTTATTTTAAGCTATATAGCCAGAAAATTTATTATTTTTAATTTTTTTTTACATAAAATTTAATTCAATTATTATTTGCATTTCAGTTTTAAAATATACATTATACGAAAAAAAAATATTAATTGTCATTATAATTATTTTAGTACAATAAGCATAGAAATTTTAATTTAGAGTTTAAAAATAAAATATGTGCACTGCACAGTTGGCACGTGACCATCTGAAGTTGACATGTAACATAAAATGATATGCAGGAAATACATATAGTTACACACATATATATATTTTTTTTCGAACCATATAAAAAATGATCCATAAATTACTTGAAGATGATATGATAGAGTGCCTGTAATAGTTTTTCAGTAAAGTTACAAAAAATATAGACACATTTTAGTAGTAATTCAACCAATTTTTTTATTATTATATACACGCATTGATAATATAATTTTACAACATTTACTTTTGACAGTTGAAACAATAAGAAATGAGATTTTTTTTTTTTTTTTTTTTTTTTTTTACTTAACTATTTATTGGCCTAATATTTAGATAGACATAAATATTTGCTATATTGTATGGCTTGCAGTTTGTATGTAACAGTTAATAAGAAAAGAAAATATGTGATAATTATACATAATTCTGATTCATGAATTATTGATCCAGTGGTATATAAATTATATACGATATGATTTTTTTTTACGGTTGAAATGGCTGCTAAGTGGAGGCTGTGGTATTGTAGTTTACATTTAAAAAATAAATATTATCTACTTAACTTTTATTTTATTTGTTGTAATTTTATTTAATTTAGATCAAAGAGAGCGATTACAAAATAGATTTTGATATTGATGTTTGTTTAGTTTTTTTTTTTTTTTTTTTTTTTTTCCTTCAGTTTTCTTTTTAATATATAAGGTGTAATTTTTTTAGGTGTATATTTTGGATTGGAATCTTTGTTTGATAGATTGAACACGCTGGAAAAATAAACAAAATATTGTGAGATTATTTGTATTGAAAAGATTCTTATCTTTTTCCCCGGTGTAAAAAAAAAATAAATCAATAAATAAATCAAATAAAGTGTTTTAAACTTATATATTGTAATATCCTTTTGTTAGAATTATTAAAAATGATTTTAAAATTTACTATTCTCTCTCACTTGAAAATTATTGTGATTTTTTTTTATTATTATTATTTATTTTATTTATTATTATATATATATATTTTTTTTTAGAATAGGTTTTTTTTTCTCTCAGATTCAAATATATACGATATTTAGATTTGTATGCAATGGCATGCAAACACTTTTTAGAGATTCAATTAGGATAAAGCTGAATAAATATAATTTGTTAATATTTTTCTTAATATGCTTAGCTTATATGGGAATTGCATTTTGACAAGATTAACTTTTTTTTACTAATATTATTTTTGTTTATTTAAGTTGCTCCACTTATAGCAAAAAAAGAGTAACTCAAAAACATAACATAAGAAAAGAAAACTTTATTATTATTATTCCACCGGAGAAAAGTTTTTACATAGTATAAGTACATACTTATACTATGGTTTGTATCATTTTTATGTATTATTAACGTGCTATAAAAATCATTTAAAAATATTTGGAATGTTTTACAGCTTTTAGCAAAATTGGTCCAGAACAATGAACTGTAATATTCTCATGAATTTAATGCTCCAGACTCATGGGCTACAAATTGAATTCCTTCTTCTTTTATATTTATCATCTTTGAAGCAACAATCTGGGTTTAAAGCAGAAAAAAAAATTATATGAATGCAATTATAGTACAAAATGTTTTAGACCTAATTTTTATGACTCCAAGTTGTTCAGTTTCTGGTATATTACAATTTTTACATTACCCAAACATGCGCAGCAAGCTGGAAAAATAAGTGCGCAATAAGGGGCATTAGGAAAAAGTATTTATTTTACAAATGTACTTCTATGGGGTTAATTGGTTTGACAGATAGTTTTATATCCATACGTACATGTATGTATATAATTATATAACATATCGGCAACAGAGTGATTTGAAGTCATGAAACTTGGACCTAAAATCTTACTGTGTTATACGTCTACATTTTTTTTTTTTTTTTTTAGTTTAAATCTAAATTGTTGCTGTAAGAATTTATAACCCTTTAAACATAGGGTGTTTTAATAAATGTGTAATTTTATTTAATTATGATAGTTTGTATTCTGAACCCAGCGATAGTTTAATTTATTTATTTTTTAATATTATTATTTTTTTATTTATTTCTCTTTTTTATAAGACCGCTTTTGTGCCTATAAGATTTATACAAACATTTTTATAATAATTAATTATCACATCACACAATCACCATTTATGTAACATGTTTTTTTTTTACAGTACAATGTATAATAAAATAAATATAATTATTTTTAATTGATAAAGGCATTACCAAAACTTAAATTGTACACGCGGGAACTCACTATGGATATAATTATTATGAGATTCGCGTGTGTGACATATTAATTTTTTTTTTTTTTTTTTTTTTACAGCAAGCGTATGTGTTTTTTTATTATTTTAATAAGAGTATTGATAAGTATCTTAATGCAGTATATTTTTTTTGCAAATGCATTATTTTAACGACAAATGCAGATTACATAAGCATGAAGGGTGAATCCCATTTATTTATTTTTATATATTTTTTATTATTATTATTATTATTATTATTGGGTATCAGCTTAGGCACAGAGTCATCAGTTTATTATTTTTTTTTTTCATACACGAGCAGACAACCACAAAGGGAAGTATCATGTTTGTTTTTAAGAAAGTTAGAAGTGAGTGTGCCCTTTAAATCCCTGTGCAAACAGAACTTAAATTTAAACATTATAGCGTTATATATATATATATATATTTTTTTTTTACCCTGCATGCATAGAGAGTTGATACATTTTTTTTTATATAATTATAATATAGAAATAATCTGAATATATACCGTCCAATGTTCATTGAAATTATAAGTTAATTTTTTTAAAACTAAATTGAAATAGCTAAAATAAATTTAAATTTTATTAAATGAAGTGTCATTTGCTTAATTTCATATGAGCGTGTCTTATTTAAAAAAAAAAAAGAAGTTATAAAGTTATGAAAAATACAGATTTCAGAGTGCATACCTGAAATTGGTAAAGTATATTATTTAAGATTTTTTCTTTCACTTAATATTAATTCAACTTACATACAAAATAATAAAACTGATTAGAATTGCAAACTGTATGGTGTATGATTAATATTATAATATGGCCGAGTGATTATGTTTACCTTTTTTATTATTATTATTTGGTATTGACATTTATTTGGCGGGAAGATGTATTTTATATATTATAGGTTACATTAACATTCAACACCGAGTATTTTGTAACATTATTTTATGTATTAATATCATAATATATATTTTTTATTTCACAATTAACTACAATTTAAATGATAATTACTACAACATTTTTTTTAATGTATCATAATCTTGAAACAGAAAATCTATACAAAATAGTACAGCATTTTTTATTATTATAATTTTTTTGGTGGCATTGGGAATAATGTTTTTTTATCACTTAATTTTTTTACTGCTTTTTTTTAGACACATCTCTGACATTTTATTCTTGTAAGAATAAAAAAATAAAAGCATGTCTAAAAATTTATTAGCTCAAAATTATGCAACCTTGGGGATTATTTAATAATATATATAATTCACATTGATTTTCTTTTTTCTTCGAAGTTAATTTGTTTTCTTTGAATCATAAGATGCAGTAATTTGGATGAAAATACTGAATAGTTCTTCTATGATCAATCAACTGTTTTTTTTTTTTAATAATTTTTTTTGACACTTTTAAATTAGTAGTAGACACACACATATAAGCTATATTTTTCCGATGCACACACATTATTTATATATATAATTATTACATCGACAACATGTTGAAGGGATAGACAATTAAATCGTAGCCAGTTATATTTTAAAACAACAACATTTAATGACGCTCATGTTATTTTTATATTTTATGTATGTGTGTGTATTATATATATATATATATATATATATATATATATATATATATATATATATATATATATATATATATATATGATATACATAATATACACACACTTATATTTCATTACAACATTTACTGTTACTATAAACTATAGGATCAACTTATGATCAGATATACATAATATATATATTTTTTATTTTTATATAACACTCAAATAGTTCACAATATTGCTTACTTTATCTATACAAGTAAATTATTATAATTAAGCTTATTTTTATGATATTTTTTTACTTTAGTAATTTTGTTTAATACTTTTATTTTAAAGCTATACACATAATTTTTTTACTGAAGTTACAAAAACAATAATAATTATAATAAAAAAGAGATACAATTTTAAAACGAGAAATAGAAAAAAGAAAAGAAAAGGATGATCATGTTGGACAGCCATTAGGACAAAATATACTTAAGCATTAAGCTCTTCTGTCATTTTTTTTAAAATTATTATAATTATCATTATTATTATTTTATATAAAAATTATAAATAGATCAAGCGTGTATGAAGAGGAGATATGCGTCGCGTGTGCAAACGTATAGAGTGTAGCAGTTTTTTTTTTTTTATTATTACTATTTTTTACTATCTATTTATCTTCATCTTTTATATTTATACATCACACAACACCAATAAATTATGTACATTTATTATAAGAGGTTACAAACAATATTAATATTACGCCTTATTTTAAATTGGTTATTAATATTATGGACAATACTCATTATCGTATTATCGTTATTTTTTTTTTAATTCCACACAATTGACGATAATATCATATTTTTATATTTCTTATTTAAATCATGTTTACTTACATACAATATGAAATAAATATGCACGTATTTTAATTTATTATGAATAGATTTATCAATAGGTCATTCTAAGAAAACTGAAGAAATCCATTTCTTTTTTCATTTATTTCTGTTTATTGATGCTATTATTTATCACTTTTGTTATTTTGTTGATTAAAAGTTTAACGCTGTGACTTTGCTTGATATTTTTAATGCCAATTGAATAATTTTAACTATTTATATAAAAATACTTACAATTAACCGCATTATAGCTTAAAATAATATGTTTTAAAGTATGATTTCTTTATCTATAACATATGCTTGTTTAATCCCATCTACATTTTATTTATTTATTCATAATACGATTTAGTCGTATTATTTGCAACTCAGTTTTCAAACATTTCTATATCTTTGACATGCTTATAAAAGAAAAATAATCGTGCCAACAACAATAAGTTATTGACAATGTATGCAAATTTTTGAGCTCAGATAAATATTTGCATAAAAAAAGAATTGAAATTTCCAACATTTACCAGAGAAATACTATATGCTTTACGTAACACTCATGACCTGTCTATTTTTCTTCTCATCATTGATCTAAACAAATATATGTCATTGTTAAGGTAATTTTAAGCAGTTTTATAGTAATTTCATTAAATTCTAATTCATAAAACTAAAAACAGCAGCTTATTTTTAGTTTTAAACATTTAAAAATAATATTGTTTCTAATTTTAAATGTTAACATGATTTTAGAGTATTTTTATAAATATTTAGTGAGAGTAGAATAATAATAATCAAATATTGAGCAAATTAATGTTTGCATTATAATTTATAAATATTTAATTTTGCAAAAAATTGAAAACAAAAATTGGGACACGTCTTACTATGAAGTGCGTTCCAGCTCAAGTATTTTGCAGTTCTTATAAATACGCACCAGTTGATTTTTTTTTTATCTTTAAGAGCGCTTTTAAGCTTCAGACAATAAATTTCATGATTTAAGAAATGCAAATATCCAATTACTTTCTTTTGCCAGCATCCCAATGACCTATTGTACAATTTTATCGAAATGTTATTATAGTGCATATTTATTATTAATTATTAAAGTTCATAGTTTACAAAATTTATGAACACAGTGCACATTATGTAGCGCAGTTTATTTACAATTAAATATTAAAACATTCATCAAAGTGCTTACTGTTTATATATTTTTATTTGATATTATCATAACATTAATTTATTTTCATCATTTTTTTTATTATTATTATTATTTTGTAGCACTTTTTTAATAAAATAAGCTTGATACACTTATACGTAATTCCAATTATTAATGTCATTATTATATTTGTGATAGCGACAAAAATGCATTATTATTATTATAGCTTTAATTTTGTATTCAGGCTGAATACAAATGTAATATAATAAAATGAAAAATATAACAATTTTATCGCTATCACATATTGTTTCACTTTCACAATAAATATTCTTTTATTTTTTATGATCCTTGTCATAATTTTTTTTTATCATCTAATCTGGTCACACGTTAGAACGACTTTCATTGAATAATTTTGTATCATATTTTGTCTTTCAAAGTGTCTTTTGTAATGTTATATATAATATATATATATATACACACATCTATATATGAAAAACGCAATTTTGATCATTGTTCACTCCCGAAAAGAAAATTTATATTAATTTGTCATGACGATAACATTATTTATGAACTATAATTAACACATGAACCAGAATAAATATGTCATAACTATATAATAACTCAATTTTATTAACATTTATTCTATATGATATGGTGATAATTCAATGCAGAATAAATGAGTTTTTTTTTCTTTCCGTGCGGTATATAACAAATAGCTTTTATTTATTATATTATAAAGCAATACATACAAAAAGCTTATAATGAAATGCTTTCTGCTGAAAAAGGAAATACAAAGAAGTTATCAATACTGCAGAATATGAAGCAAAATTAATTTTAAAAAATCATGATATTGCAAGCCGTTTATATTTTATTGTTGTATTAAATGTATCGTCATGAAAATTAAAATAAAAGTTAATAAAGTTATAGATTTTTTTTTTTGTTTGGCACATAATCCATTTAAGTAATTATTTTATTCTAATTTATTAAAAAAAAAAATGGAAATAAAATATCACAACTTATTTATATCTTGCTATTCAAAGTCACAGTTTCACACATTACAATTATTAGGAAAGGAAAATAAGCACGTAATTTTATTTCCCTGAAAATGGCGACTTGTGAACAACGATAAATATTTCTTGTTTAACTTTAAAATGTTTATTAGTTGGTTCTTGTTATGTAAATATTATTTTTATTAGTTTGTATCTTATTATATGTATGCTAAGAATATCTTCCATTACACCTATTAAGAATATAAGATACAAACTTGGAACTACTCAGTATATTGTAAGACGTGTGTGATACGTTGTTCCCAGAAGTGGAGAGCGAGATAGAAAGAAAGGGGTGCTGGAATAGCTTGGCGGGTGACGACTGGTGACGAGATGAGAGTATACAAGGTGAACTTGCATCATATCCACCTAAACATTGGTAGTCTAGTGTAAGACATCACATTGATGCCTTCTTAACAGCAAAGCAAGCACACCAAATACAGAAGACTAAAATCTATAGTTGTGTTATAGCATATTATTATTTTTTTCTTTCTCTTTTTTACTTTCATTTTTCATAAATGTGGTGCTTTTATTAATTAATTTTTTTCTTTATTTTCACTAAAAATCCACTTCATGACAAACTTCCATGTAATCAGGGTCGTGCATAATGTCTTTGATCATATCTTTTAAAATGGTGTAGCGGGGGAATATAGGATACATCTTCGAATTCATGTATTCCGACTGTAAACATTAAAAATATATCTTAGTAAATTTTAAAATGAAATATCTACAATATTTGAGAAGATTGATCAAATGAAATACTATTCTACCATAATTACATTATAATATTATATTGTTACAAATAGAAGTTATTCTAAAGCCCCAAAATATACTAACATGTTTATTCCCTGATGTGTATGCAACTTTAATTGATTTTTTTTTTCCTAAAATACATATTTTTATTTTAATCTATTATAACTTTCAGACTTTCACACACTAAACATCTCTTTATAACCCAAAGTTGATTTTATTATATATATATAATATATATATATATATATATATATATATATATATATATATATATATATATATATATATATATATATATATATATATATATATATATATATATATATATATATATATATATATATTCATAAATTTTAGTACAATAAGATTTGGTTTAATTTAAAAAATGTTTATTATTTATTAATATATCAAATTACAATTAATATATTCATTTGACAAAAGCCTATCGTGGATGGTATAACGTATTGCGGTGCTTATTGAAGCTTTGTTCCTCTCTTAATGTTAGATTAATCGCTATTTATATACTATGATAAGCCTTTGTTTGATGTGACTATTATAGTTTAACTTTGGTAATTATAAATAAAGGTTATTATGTATTAAAAATGTGATATGATGTTTTTCTATATAGAAGCTGAACAAGTTGCATACTTGTCAGGGGCTTATAATGCAAGAAAAGTTGCATACACATAAGGGGCTAACAAAACATAGGTTGTATGAGACGTTGCATAAAACTATCCGGAGCTTTAGAATAATATCTATTAAACAATAATATATATAATAAACATATGTAACACAGGAACCAAAGCTGTAAACAAAGAACTATTATGTAATGATAAAACACTCAAAAAAACAATGCATAATATAGTTTCAAACTGAATTAAAGAAATATCAAAAAATTTAAGTTTTAAATAGTAAGAATTATAATGAGAAAGACCAAGAAATTTTTTATTAAGTATTCTGAAAGAGGGCATTGCCTTGAACCGATTTATGTATGATTTTATAATGTTCAAGTTGATGAAGTATTTTGAATAAATTTTTAAAAATTGCGATATATGGGTTTAAGTGTAAGAGTGAGCCAGAAAAGTAAGGTCTAAATCTTGCCCTTTCAAAACTTTATGATATATTTTTATTTTTTGAATAGAGACGATTATTTACGTCACGATCGGTAACTTTTGCATGATCGTGCACTCAAAAGCTTCAGTGAGTACCTGAAAATACTTAATGAACTAAAATAATAATACCAGAAAAGTAGAACATTTCACATCGATCGATTAAGGACGATACCTCTTTCAGAATATGCTACAAAATCACTCCCCAAATGGTCACTCTCATTTATTAATGCTATTTTATAAAGTGCTTTTATACAGTATGTCACAAGAAACTTAGAATTAAATTAATTTAAATTAGATTTTACTTTTAATACCCATTTTAAATGTCAAAATAAAAAGGTTAAAAGAAAGAAGTGCAGATTTGGATGCAGAAAAGTGAGCACAAACGTATATGCAAGTTTTAAACTCGTGTGAAGCTCACAGATGTATAGCAATCAATATACTTTTAGCTGAATTTAATCGATTTCCGTTTTAATCAAAACCTAGGAAATAAATTTGTGGCATCTTAAAAAAATAATGATTAATTTTTCTTCCATATTTGAAAAGGAAATTTCAAAAAGTATGATCATTACCTTGAGTTCTCGTATTAGATTCCTTAAGCCAGAGTATTTCTTCAACAAGCGGTATAGGTCATTGGTCATCTGTGTGTTTTCAGCCTCAATTTGCGCTGTGGTCATGTCTGAAACAAATAATTTTGAGTTATATACGGTTTACCTACATGATACTGTAGCTTGTTCTGTAAAGTAAAGTGAATCTCAACAACAGTGATTGGCTGACCAACAAAATACGACACATTCATTGGTTGATCTTGTTTTTTGAGCTAACAAAATTGACAAAAATTGAGTCACATGAAGAGCATGGAACTTTTTTGTGTGGAGTTTCTTTCATTCTTATCAAGTTCAAAGTTCTAAACGCAGAAATAACAATGATCGAACATATGTATAAACGTAGTAAACAGGTAACGAAGTCATAATCAGCTGTTATAACAAAGGAAAATATCGACACAAAAGTTGCGCCGGAAGTCTGACTTTGCAGAACGAGCTTGTATATAGACAAATCTTTTATGCATCTGTATCTCTACCATTGAATCGCTTGTAAAAAAAAAAAAAAAAAATGATAACAATGACATGAATTGTAAATAACAAATATTCATTCTTGATATCGGTGCATTTTTCAACTTTTTATTATTAATTTTTCAGTCATAAGAAATACTTGTTAACAAACAAAATTTAATTCATAATTGGAGAAACAATTCAAAAAAAAAAAATTTTTCATCAAATTATACTTAATTTTGTTTTTAAATGTCATGACTATTATTATAAATAAAATAAATAAATGAGTCACAAAATACTAAAAGCATTTAATTATTTACTCTAATATTAATCATACGACATAAAAAATGCAATATCGTTTGGAAAATATGCAAATATTTAATCATGAAAATATTATTTAGCTGTCATATGGTATGAACTAATGGATAGTTGTTAAAAAAAAAAAAAAAAAAAAAAAAAGATGTATAACGGCATTAAGTGCATCAATAATAATAAAAGATTAATCATTATAAGCTGATATTATAGACTTGAATAATGTATTAAGTAATGATTGTAATACTCCAGATCACTGTATGGATTTTATGTGAGCTAATGTTTTACGTGTAATATATTACAATATCAACTACTGTTATTGTTATGCTCTATATATATCGCGATTTTCATTAAAAACCTTTTTTTTTAATTATAATTATTGATTTGCCATTATTTTAGCATTTTAATTTATTTTATCGTTTTAACTTTGTTCGTTCATAATTTTAGCTACTGTACATTTTTAAATTAAAATCAATAAAATAAAACAATGTTGATAAATGATGTCATGAGCAAATGCAAATTTTTGCTTTGAATCTTTAGCTTCAGAATTAAATTTATTTTATGATGAAAATGGGAACAACATATTTAGTACCAATTACCATCAATAACAAAGAAAAAAGTTTCTCTTTCCTTTTTCATTGATATTTCTGCGATCATAACTTTTCCGGAATAAATGTCATTACTTGACTTAACAGTAAGACGGAAAAAAAGCTAGTAACACAGTTTACAGTATATTTATATAAAACTAAAGTAAATATCCATATTTTCATAGATCAATGTATTAATTTAATTAGTTTTAGTTGGAGGTAGTAATTTTGTCAAAGTACAAAAATAAATAAATAAAAAACGTCCAGGAGACTAGATTGGGAAGAGAGGTAAAACACAATTTAAGTAACATTTTCTGCTATGTAAAAAAAAAAAAAAAAGAAGTATTTTTGCTATCATAAAAAGTTAATAAAAGTTTTAAGAGTAACATACTTTCTAAGCGGTCTATTCTTTCGCGTCGTTTCTCTTCTTCTTCAGCAAGTCTGGCTGAAGTTTTAACACCTTCTCCTGACTTTTGTGTTTTCTCCATTATAGCACAGGCGCGTAATACAAAGGCCGGCACAGTTTCTTGTTTTTCTTGTTTAGGAATGTCCACCAGAGTCCAGTATTGTGTCTCCAAACGAATCACCTCCTAAAGCGTAAAATAATAAAATTACAATCCCTGATAACAATTATTGATTACTTTTTAACAGTGCTCGTGAGTCGTAATTCTTTTACGTGTTCGTTTGTCTACTGTGTTTGTAATTTTGACGCATTGGTGTACATTTTCCAAAAATAACAAATTATTTTATAAATTAAAAACAAAATATCACAATATAAAATATGTATATCATTGACAAGTTTAAAATTACATCAATTTAAAATGTTAATTAACTGTATTAAAATTTATTATATATTTGTTAGTGATTTATTAAGAGGATATTAAACTCTCGTAATATTACATGTTTATTGCTACATAAATAAAATTGCATTTAATATGATACAAAAAAGCTTTAAAAAATAGAGAGACAGTTATGGATTATAAGATAATACTTCGTGACACCATTAAGTAAATAAAGAGAATTTTATTCAATTTACGGTTTATAAATATTTTAAAACGAAGATAGATTCACATGTCTGTATTTTTCCACTCTTATAAAACATGCAAATAATAATTATGATAACACAATACTGTTCTACTTTCTCGTTTGATATATTTTTTGTGCTTCACATTGACATTTTTCAACTTAATGTAAAATGTGATTAACGATGTTGATATATGAAACTAGATAGTGTAAACAACACTGAACATTATAAAACGCCTTTCAAAACTTCTTATGTAAATATAAAATAATTACAAAGTTTACTTTTAGTAATAGATACTGTTTTGTAATGTGTATATTCTTACCTTAATCATCACTTTGAGCATGTTATATCTCTGGAAGACATTCCGAACGGCTTTAGAGTCCGCATACTTTCCTTGCAGGGTAATAAGAGAACGCTTGGCCGTATCGTAACTTTCCTCAAGGCGCACACGCACTGCTCGCAATCGCTCGTTGGTTTCAATTACTTCTTCTTTTGTTAAACCACCTAACAAAAATAATAATTTTTTTAAAACAAAACTTATAATATTAATACCAGGTACTGAAACAGGGTTCCAAAATATACTATGCAACACATTTTTGAACGTGGTTTTAAAGTTATGATAACCGTTTCGTAAGAAACAGAATTTTACAAACTTTTATATATATTTTTTTTAAACTAGTTTTTGAACCGTGATTATAAAATGCAAAACTTGTCATGCGGAATCTGCTCATAATTGTAATTAATAATTATAATTAATTTATAAAGTAAACAAAAGTAAAGTTAAAGTAAATAAAGTTTTAATTTAATTACAAATAAAATGGCTAACTTTGGCCACCAATGAGGGAAATTTATATCTAATTAAATATAACAAGTTTCATCAATCAAGTTTCATCAAGTTTTTTATCAATCAAAATTGATTAGTGTACTTAAAAATGTCAATATCATGTTATAGTATCTGGTACCAACAGTTTTAAATAGCTACATAAATAACTACGATAATAATAATAATAATAATGAGCACTCACTGATTTCTCATTAATAATCATAATAATTTCTACTAATTAACAAGACAAATTATTACAACTCAAAATTTTCCTTGTTTAATTTGATAACTTCTTCTTTTATTTTTAACATTTTTAAATTATACTTGTTGTATCTTTTAAATGAAATCTTTCTCTTTTATATTATTATTTATATAATGTTATTCGTGTCTGTTTAATTGGTTAAAATGTCAAAATAATTAACATACTTAATTTATTGAATCTAAGTTTAGCTTAAAAGCTTTGAGAAGTTATGAATTATTCTCAAAGTAAATTTATTTTGTAAATGAAATTTTACTTGTGTATCTATTGAATAAAAAATTAGGTATCTAAAATTCTGTTTTCAAAATTTACTGGAGTTGTACTTCAACCAAGGATATAAAAAATTTATTTGTAGATTTATAATACAACAGTTTTAAAGTAAAGAAAAGAGTGCTCAAGAAAAAAAAAAGAAAAAGAAAAGAAGTTATTTTAGGTAACACTAACAGTTTTTTTTTTTTTGTAATTACAACATTGAAATTCTTGTAAATTAGAAGATATCCCTTTTAATTAAATTTTTTTATTTATTTTGAAAAGTAAGTTTATGTCAGAATGTTGTTCTACATTCTTCAGTAAATTTTCACTTTTTTATTACAGATACGAATAAATATTTACAGCACTACAATTAGGGAACGAGAAAAAAAATGCAGACTATTTAATGTTAAACTGACGATATTGTAAAGTTAGATAAAAAAAATCACACAAGTTCGTAATAACGTAAACAAAATTTACGCAGTGTTCAATTTTGATATTTTAAGTTTAAATTTGATATTAAACAGTGTCATGTTTATTGTATTTTTTTGTATAGTTTACTCAATTTTATGCTAGAAATTTCATTTTATACCAATATAATACACAGTATATAAAAATGATATTTCGAATAAATTGATCGTGAAATTGAATCCTAAAATTCAATATTATTTTTATGGTGTTAAAAATAAACGAATAACATACATTTTTTACATTGTTGACTTTAAAATTTTAAAACTTTGTATTTTAAAATTTTAAGTCTCAGTCACTTAAGATATTTGAATCCACTTTATATTTTGCTAACTTTGATTTCTAATTACATACAGTGACATACTAATATTAAAAAAAAATAATATAATAATAATAATGCAATAACTATTAAT
Organism: Ecdyonurus torrentis; assembly: GCA_949318235.1. Taxonomy (NCBI): domain Eukaryota; kingdom Metazoa; phylum Arthropoda; class Insecta; order Ephemeroptera; family Heptageniidae; genus Ecdyonurus; species Ecdyonurus torrentis. Next base: position 22,931,719 of record OX439127.1, read on the forward strand.
TAAATTTTTTATATTAATTAAATATCAATTGTTTTTTATTTATTTGTTTTTACCGCTAAGGAAGTTCAATATTATTTTTGTTTTGTTATCTAAAAAAAAATTTTATGGTTTAGTCTGTATGAAAAAAAAAAAAAAAAAAAAAAAAAAAAAAAAAAAAAAACGAGTGCAAGAAAAAGGAAGAGCAACTGCCACTCTTTGTGTGTCACAGAACAATGGAAATCTCTACAAAATATAAAAAAAGGTATTCAACATTTTTCATCAAAATATAGAAAGAAAAACTTTTCATTGCGTGGAAAATACATTTTGACACTTGATATTTCATTTCCATTCATATAAAATGTAAAATGTTAGAAATACACATAAAATATAATTTTTTTTTACTTTGTAAAGTATAGTAAAATAGCTAAGCAGATTAGCTTACATAATAACTAGATTTACAAATAATAATAATAACAATAAACAATATAAAAACACAAATCTATTTATTTTAATATTATTTATATTTTTGTTCGAAACAAAAATGTTCTAACAATGAGGGATAGAAATTTCATTACTGACAACTGGCAGTTATTGTTCATTTTTTATCAACAGTGATAATACAAATCAATTGAACAGTTCTAGTCCAAGTATTTTATGTTATATGAAAATACAAATAATTAAATGCAAAATAACAAATTTAAAAAAAAAAATAATAAAATAAAAACTGTCGACTTTTATTGTTTTGTTAAAAAGTATCCTATAGCGTTAGCAGCCCGCACAGTACATGTACCCAAATGGTTGCATAACCATGTAGGATACTTTTTAATTTTGATTGTACACTTTTTATCATACGTGCAATAAAAATTATTGAAAATCAAACAGTTAAGCTTTCAATAAATTTTTTAATACATTTGTTACAGTTAGCAAATCACAGACAGACAAACATTATATATATATATATATATATATATATATATATATATATATATGTATATATTATATATATAATGTCTGTCTGTCTGTGTGTGTCTGTGTGTGTGTTTTAAATGATATATTTACTTAAATTACTTTTAATGTATCTGTAATCTTTATTAAATATATTTATTATCACGTTGTGTGTTGTTTGATGAATCCATATTGTTCAAATCACACGGATATTAACAAAGGATTATTTAAAATAGCACACATATATAAACAACTAAAACATGCAAACAAATATAGAGAAAATTTAATTCTAAACTTGAGCGGCTTGCAATCCATTAAATAAATGCACAGACCAAACAAACGAATGAGCAGTGATGTACTGTTTGGTTATACAAGTTATGGTGTGACGCTAACTTGTATACTACAGCACATATGTGGCATACCACTTTATAGTATGAGTGTGACCACTCACACATAAAGAGAGAGGGTGGCAAGAATGGCGTCATATATATGTATGTATATGTATATACTATATATATATATACATATATACATACACACACATACATACATATGGAATTTAAGTGTGAAACATATTTTTATTTTAATTGTGTGTGATATTTTTGTGAAAATTACGTCCGTGAATAATAGTAAGCTTTATAAAAATACATATGTTAAGATTTAAAATATGTAAAAGATATAAAAATGTCAACTTAAAATTATTACGTTATATATATTTTTTTTGTTTTGTAAAGATTTCCCTTTTTGGGCTTTCAATATTTGAAATGATTTTTTTTTTGTATTAATATTTTCTAATAATATTAACTATAAAAACCCAATTTAATTCTTCAAATACCATATTGATTAAACCTAATAAAATTGACATTTACATTCTAAAAATAGTATCAAATTTAAAACGAGGAAAACCGATTTTTTTTTAATGTATTATACTATATATATATTTTTATAAATTTAATTACTGTAACGTTATTGTTTTCATTGTTGTTAAATTGAGATAAAATAATGACATATATATATTATTAAAAATTTCATTTAGGTTATTTGATGTTTGTGTGAGTGAGTGTTAAATAAATAAAACGTGTAAGCAAGAGTAAAATAGAATATATTAAAAACTTTTTATTTAAATTAAAAAAAATAAACATATTGGAAAATAATAATTTACATGCAAAAAAAAAAAAAAAAAAAAACAGTTATTACATAACTGTGATAGAAAATTTATTCCTCAATTCAGATTGAATAATTTATTTTTTATAAATTTGAAAGGTTGAAATGTAAAATACTATTATATCTAATGTCCCTGAGGAAATAACATTCATAATCACATAAGTCTGTAAAGTTAACGAGGTACGGGGCTTGATAATAGTAAGGGGAATTTGAACAACAAAAGTTACTTTTCATGTGTATATATAAATATTAATTGTAAATGGAATATGTTTGCAAAGTAACCATGTGTAACTAACTCAAAACTTATTTTTAATATATATATATATATATATATATATATATATATATATGTGTGTATGTGTGTGTTTGTGCGTATACACACATACAATATATAAATAAATATAAAAACTAAAATTTTATTTCAGCTGCAATGATATTTTATATAATAATATTTAAACTAATTATATAATTCAAATTTATCACAATTTATTCAAAGCCCTATATCTATAAAAATAATGGTAATAAAAAAAAATGGTGCGATAGTATGTCGAGTTTATTTCTAAGATGTTTAAATGCAGATACCGAGTAATTTTAATGTGGCACAATAATTTAAAACATATTCCAAATTTAAGGAATATTATCAATACATAAAACACTTATGATAAAATTATGAGCTGAGTTTAAGTTTGATTATATTTTTGTACTATTTAAACTAATCTATTAGAATAGAAGAGTAGCTTGTAAATAAAATCATGAGTGTTGCAAAATCAACGTGGTACAATACATTGTATATCATATCGTTTTAGTATACCTTTCTTTGGTCCGCTTTGCGTGATAATATTATTGTATTATGAAGTGATTACGATACTTACTAGCCGTTCCTTCATCCTTGACATCCTGTACGATGCGGCGCACGCTCTGCGTGAATTTGCCCACCAGGTTGCTGCCTGCAGGCCACACACAATACAAGCATGTCAGATTGTACGTACACGCAACTATACTCATCACAACACTAAAACAATTAGCAATATTTACACGAAATCCACATAAGGAAAGAATGGGAGAAAAAAAAAGTGGTAACATAAAAACAAATATCTATGATATAAAGTACACGTCTGTAGAACAATCACACAGAGTCACGAAACATACACAAAGGAGGAAAATAATCATCGTTATAACAATGCAAAAAAATAACACACAAAAACATTGGGTTTTATTAATATAGATATATCGTTACATATCTTATAACGGTGATTCTGTCATTTACTATTGTTCTCATGTTGCACTTTTATTACAAATTAGTTATTTAAAGCATAGATATTAAGTATTAATTTATTAAAATTCATAAACTACTATCTTAATAATTTAAAATTAGCAAATTTCTGATATATATACCTATATATTAGTATCTATTTCATAGAATATTATGGTACCCATAAATGTGATATTTTGTAACAATGAATATAAATCATCACTTGATAATGCCTCTTTCATTCATTTTGTCTTGATTTTTTTATACATATAAATCTATGATTTGTGCTCACGAAAAATAGAATCTCTTTCATCTTAAAGAAAAAGTCTTTGAAATACGAAAGTATTTAATTCTAGTATTTTTTGCATTGTTTATAACTTTGAAACATAAAGAATAGGAAAGAATAAGAAAAAAGAAATTAATACATAAAAATCAGAAATATAGATGTATAATTTGTCACATTTTAATACCTTGTAAAATATTTAACACGGCAGTTATCATAATGTTTATCCTGAGAAGTGTCTATTAGTTAAATTATTAGCATTGTTAATTTATGCATGCATAACCACTTAGTTACTCATTGTTTGTTATTTTAATAATATTTTAATTTTGTATTATTATTATTATTTTTTTTTTACTTAGGCAAGTAATAATGTGACAATTAGGATGAGGTGTTTGCTCCGTTAACGGGAGTGGCATCCCCGCAGGGAGAAAGGAGAAGCACTCGAGCGTACACGAACAAGAACCTTGAAGAGAGACAAACAGATTAAGTAACAAAAAGAAGAAAAAAAAAAGTTTGAGAAAGAGTATAACAGCGATGAAGAGAAAGAGAGACAGACAGAGATAGAAGATATGGAGAACACGGAAATAGGAAGTATGGAATAAAGGGATCAACACCCCACTCACCCATCGTGTCTATTTACGGATTCAAATTGCATCCAACTGTTGACCTTTTCGTTGATCAGCCAAAAACACACGAAGAATTGGCCCCGTATGCTGTGTATAGATCAAATATTGTTAGTTATTACACATATTATAAAAAAAATAAATCTATACAAAGTAAAATAGTCAAAATAAATGTTATATTATTTTTCTACTTTTTTTGTTACATTAAATTTCCCATGCGTGTATTTTAAGTTAAACTGTAACACATTTTATATATCATGAGGCTTTGACATTAATTAGTAAGGTATAAAGGAGAATACACGGCAGCTTTACGGCAATTAGTGCTAAAAATGGTCAACTTGCTGCACTGAATATAAGGGAAGGCGAGAGATAACAATAGTGTGTGTGTGTGTGTATATATATATATATATATATATATATATATATATATATATATATATATATATATATATATATATATATATATATATAAAGCCAACCAAGCGGGAAGCTAGAATGATGTTGAACGAAACGCTTAAGGATAGTGATGACACAAACGACGTTGAAGCTGCAAGCCAGGATTATTGGAAGAAGAGCAAATGAGGAGGGTTACAGCCACAATCGATAGGTCACAACTACAACATGATCTACTATAACTGAAGACAATTTACCAATAAAAAAACAAAATTCAAATATAAAACTGAAACAAATAAGTAAAACACATTAAAAGTTTTCTACACGTCAAAATTTATTACGTTTAAATTTGTCAAATTTTTTTTTCATAGTAAATAATATTTTGTGAAAAAATATTGGGAGCCTTCTATATGAATAATATAATATTTCATTTATACAGACTATTTTACTACATAAAAAATGTTCATTGATTTTAAATGTGTGTGTATATATATATATATATATATATATATATATATATATATATATATATATATATATATATATATATATATAATTCTGTATGCACATGAGAATAACTTAAAAATAACTTCATATTTAATTTCTTTACATGACAATTATGTGCTATTGACAAACGCATTAAATTCATATTGATATTATAAAGGTTGAACGAGTGAATAGCTAAAATTTAGAATTTTGTAAGACTACCAAGGGAATAGCAATATTTCTCTTTCACCTTTTTTTTTTTTATCATATAATATAAAGTTGCTTTTGCTTTAAATTTAAAGCCAATTTTTTTGTTATAAAAAGTACGCAGTAAAAACAACAAAAAAGTATTAAAAAAATTGAACATGATAGATATAAAATTTTCTCTCTCTCTCTCTCTCTATGGCTAACGTATATCATGTGTTTCACCTCCTGTTTCATATTTACTAGGCTGGAAAAAAAAATGGACACAAGAGTAATTCACATGATATGCCGCACGATATTTTCAGTCGCATTCTTTTAAATCACCCACATGAGTCACATATGGAAAACAAGTAAAATTTATCACTTATACCTAACACCCACACAATTGTGTGTGTGTGTGTGTGTGTGTGTGTGTGTGTGTGTGTGTGAGCCATTGAGTATTTCAATATTATATAAAAAAAAATGAAATAGTTAACAAATAATTAAAATATAATTCAATAAAAAAAAATATTTTTCTCTTCAACTTGTACAGTAAGTGCAAGACACGACAAATTTTACATAATCATGATAAAATCTTTTACTGTCTGTAAATTACGTAATAAATACTCCAAACTTATATTTATAGTCTTATAATATTGTCTAAATTAAATATTAACAGTCAAATTACATTAAATTTTTATTGTGTATTACTTTTAGTAAAAATTTAATTGCAATTAAATCATGATTGTTTAAATTAAAACATATATATTTTATGCATACTACACTATAATCATGACAGTATGAATACAATTCTGTTTTCATAAACGCGTGAAACAATTTGTAGAGAAATTTTCATTAGAAAATAATAGCAATCCTTAGAACGTACTAATACAATACTATTACTAATACTTACTAGTAATCTAAGAGATTGTTTCAAAGAGAGTAAGTGAGAGATGGAAGAAAACAGAAAAACAGAAAACATAAAAGAAGACATTGAAATGTCAAAACAATACCTCCGTTTTATTTAATCATCAGATTTTTTTTTTTTTTTTTTTTTTTTTTTGGCGCTTGTAAAATGTAACATATTTAACATATTTTGATTTTATTCTTTAAATCTGATATTGTGGTAGTTTTGCTTCACATAACCTATCATTCATTCTTCATCAAAATTTAAAAAAATAGCTCTGGAAATTCAAGAATCCTGCATTTTTATTATTATTTTGTTAGATTTTTAGCTTGATAAAAATTAAATTATTTTTAAAAGTATATGTTTTCTTTAATTTTTTAAAAATTTCTCTATTATTTAAAAAAAAAAAAAAAAAAAAAAAAAATCACATCATTACCAAAAAATTTGTATGTTATAAAAATGTAGGGGAGAATTTTATTCGTACGAATAAACTAAAATAACAATAATAACAAAGGTTAAAAGTGTATAGCTAAATGATATTAAGTGGAATATTTAAAATAATCTTATGATTTACATTTCAAATATTTACTAAACGTTGGTTTTCAGATAGATGTCAGATTAGAGAGTTACATCGTTGTTGTAAGTTGCTCACTTTGCATAGCCTGAATACGTGCTCTCGCATTTTATTGACTTAACAAGTATGTGTACCATTGTTACGTACAGTACATACATAGTGTGTAGAGAATGTCATCTACTACATTAAATTCACTAAATTTACTTTCATAATCGAACATTTTCTTTTTTATATTTTAAATTTTTATAATATTATATATTTTTTTAAACATATTTTTTAATGTGTATGTGCGTGCATATATTTATGTATAATAAAATAAAATATTATAATGCACACTCTCATAAATATAATGACACTTTTGATTCACCGTCTACTAGTATTTTCCCTGACAGCAAGGAATATTCTCTTACAAAGCAATTTTCCCTCTAACGACACCCTGATCAAATGTCAAAGTGTTCCTTGTCTCTTTTCTCATTGGGCGTTAATTACCACAAACTTCGTACTAATTACCTTTAAACTTCAACTTCCAAAGTAATCCAAGTATTTAAATATGTGTGTGTGTGTGTGTGTGTGTGTGTGTGTGTGTGTGTGTGTGTGTGTATCCTATATATTTTTACCCATTCATGTTCAAATTATGCAACTTATAACCCTTTTTAAGTTCAAAATTTTAATTTTTAATGTAAAATAGTTAAAATTAATTAATTAATTAATAACAATTTGATCTCATTTTAAGTACGTGTTATCCGTACTGTGATGATATCTTATTAAAATATTCCATTACTTATTTTAGTTCAAGTACCATTTTTACGTTATTAAAATATCAAAGAAGCAGGTAATTTTTTCATTTATATTTAACATTAATGTCTAAAATGAGTAAAATCTTTTGTCATATATTTTTTTTAATCGCTTTTATTTCATAATTTTTCTTTGATAATTATAGTGGACGTATTAAATAACGACACTTAAAACTAACGTATAAAGTATGAAGAAAAATCAAAAATTGTATTTTTACTTTATTTGATAATTTTTAATAATATTTACTATTTTTCCAAATTACTTTCCAAATTATTTTGCTTGTGTTGTTCATGATAAATCATCAATATATTAACATTAAAATCAGGAAAAAATTATAAACTGAGCTCAATTTTTTTAATTACAAATTTCAGCTTCACAAAACATGTCTTGCCTATATAAATATATATGCCTAGTTTAGCGAGTTAAACTTTTAAAATGAAATTATTTTTATGTAATCTGCAATTAAAAATGATAATAAATAAACAATTCAATAAATTGTTGTATATAAAACATAATTATGGGACTCCTTAACAAAATAGCTTAAAATAAAGATATTTTCTTTCAGATATACCTATCTGACATTTTTTAATTGTATTTGTATAATCTTTATGAACTTGCTGCTTTCATTTTAATTTTAATCAACGCGTCCGCTTTATCTCTCCTTACGTCTTTTCTGCTTAGCTCTGTGCACTGTAGATTAAAAGTTTTAGCCTTAGGCTGTCGTGGTATTATTTTCTTTAACAAGGAACAAAAATGTACGAATGAATGCTCTCTCTTTTTTTTTTTTTTTTTTTTTTTTTTTTTTGCCAAATAGGCGTAACGTTTTGCTCTTCTTGAGAAAAGAAGAGAAAAAGCAAGTTTTTTTTTAATAACTATATAGATTTTGTTTTGCGGTGCAATTTTTAATATTTCAACTATATAAACTACAGAAAATTTTTGTTGAAATTTTATTTTTTGTTCCTAACATTAAATTATTAAATGAATTGATTTCAGTTTTTACCCCCTTAAAGGCATAGAGAAGAAGAAAACAAGCATTTATATCACAAAGCACTTACTAGGAATTACATAAATAACATCAGTTGGACTCAAAACCCAACTGTAGTACCGTAGCAGTGATCAGAAAATGTTATTTATGCAACTCAAACAACTTTTTATACTAATTTTTTACTGTTTCTGATATCATAATCAGAAATATTTACGCAAATTGCATACTTTACATTATTTTCACGCTCTCTTGTGGGGCCACATTTACATTATGATACAAATTGGCATCAGTTTTGTGTTAAATCATTAAATAGAACATGACTGTTGTTTCATGTGGGCTTTAAGAGTCCCCTGGGCACCCAAAATTTTGTACTTATGAACACGACAAAATGATCTCTGTTTTTTTACATAAGAGTGGAAACATTCATAAAATTTCTTAAAAATTGACGATATTTTCAATTTAACTTCATATTATTATGAGGGGGTCCCAATGCCGTACATGTAATTTCAACATAATTTCAGCTTTCGGAGTCAATTACTTGCAAGATTTTTCTTCAAATGAAATGAAACACATACCAGTCGATTTAAAATTTCAGTTTATGTTCAACTGTGCCTAAAACTACGCATTATAATTATTTATCGAACTTTCATAATAAGTAAACATACAAAAACTGCTGTAGAAAACCACTTCAGGGACATTTTCTCTTGAGACAAATGCTTTGATTTTAGTCAATAAATTTTAATGAGCTTTGAAAAGAGCGTCACTTTTTAAACCTACTTAGAACTTTCATTGACGAAATAATAATAATAAAAAAAAATCAGTCTCATTAAAATATAAAAACTTTAACGGGTCATAAAATATCCAAATATAATGGTCTACAAACTTTGGATAATTTTTGACCAACTATGCAATAAATTTAATTGCATGTAATTTGAGTTTTTTTTTTTTTAATAGAGATTGTATACAATTAAAATGTATTACATAAATTACGAATTATTATTCCACCATTTAAACAGGACTGGCCGTTACTTGACTGGTATGTTATAAAAAAAAAGTAATCTAAAAATGTTTTTAAATCTTCCTATAATTATTACATCTAAAGCTTGTTAAACTATGCCAAATAATTTTATGGTACATTCTTTAAAAATCTGGACCTATTATAGCATATTTTTCAAAGCTGAAGTCTTAAAGCTGCGACAAATAATATACCGTAATACATACTTCAATCAGTTAGATTTTTTTCCAGGCGTATGTATAGCTTAACTGAAAATTCATTCTAACCCGACGACCCCATACCCAAAGGATTACTTTTATTATTAACCGTGTGTTAGCCTTTGTGACGAAATGCGAATGCCGTAAATATTGTATAGAAACCATATTATGATTTCCTTTTTGCGTAATACTATAATAAAATATATTATTATTGTAAAATATAATACTATAATACAGCTTTTATTTTCTTTCTTGAATCAATATTCAATTTACAGTAAATTAGGTCCATATTTTTCAGTGTGTTACATTATAATCATTCACTTTGTATTTTCTACCGATTTGTACAGTATTATACAGTAATGTGAAATAGAAAATAGAACAAATGTTGTGTTTTATTTTAATGTTTTATTACAAATGTTAATGTTAATGTTTTATTATTTAATACAAAATACCTTTTCAATTATCAAGGGTCTGTTTTAATCTCATTTTAAATTTTTGTTGCATTCAATTTTTTTAGGCTAGGGATTATGGTGTGGATTGACCTATATTTGCATAAAATTTACAGTACTTATGGAAACTTTTTTTTTTTTTTTTTTTTTTTATAAAAAGTGAAAAAAACAAATGTGTTAGGTTCAATTTATATTATGCGTTATATGAAATGAAGATGATAATGTGGTAGCAAAATAATAATAAACAGTATGATAGTTAAAATTCAAAGAGAAATAATTTTTATAAATATTTTAATTACATGAAAAACAGAATTGAAATTTATGTATAAGTTATGATAGTGAAAATACTGTAAAACATTAATAATCTTTTATTAATAACGAATTCGTAACCTGCGCATTATATATTTTGACCTCGCTGCAGCGTGGCAATTATCAAAAAGCCACTCCGCGAACTGGTTAAAATGTATTTGCTAGTCCGCGATCTGGTCAAATCAAAATGACCACGTCACGAAGTGGAATTTTTTAAATGCCACTCCGCGACGTGGTCAAAATTACGATGCACAAGTGCCGAATTTCGGATCTTGGCAAAAATGCAAAACCACTCCACGACGTGGTCACTTATTTCGGCCAATGAGTGAATTCGGCAATGGTTGCTAACAGTAAAATTAAAACTGGTACTTTAAAAATTGCATTCATCAATAGAAAATTAAAATCTAGATTTTAAATAATATATAGCATACATTTTACTATTTTTATTTTAATAATTACAAATATGACACGTCACGATGTTGCATTATTAAGACTAAGACAAAATTTAATGTTCCAATTTTTACGCATTGAATATTATGTGATGAAACAAAATGTCATAATTAACTAGTCTCGTATACTGTAGTACAATAAGTATGATTAAAAATTATACGTATTAAAGGATATGTTTAAAGCAATCGCATTATTTTATTCTGACATATAACTGGTTTAATTTATTTTTACAACAATAATTTTGAATTTGTCAACATTTGTTCGGTAAATAACGCTTCACCCGCTTCAGCTACATAAGAAGCGAGAGATAGAGAGAGAAGAAGAAGAAGGAAAAAAAAACTAGTTTTATGGCTCAATTTTGTTCTTAACGCTATGTGCTGTTTACGTGATCAGACCTTTGGGGTGTTGGGTGTAATTCTCTACCGCCTTCTCGTCGCAATGAGTTTGTTTAGAGTTGGCATGTGTGCTTCGTCCATTCTGTAGTTCAACTTAAAGATTTTTCCACCACTAGCTTTTATCAACACGACACTCGTACTTTTTTTTTCACACAGCCGGACATTGTGATTTTTTTTTCGGTGGTAGGTAAGTCATTAAGTTGACTTAAGATATATAGAATCTTTTGCTTTTAACGTAAATCAACGAGTGACAACATTATTACGTCTTACATTGTCCCACTGCTTTTTTATTATAAAGATAAAGTACACATGAAATTGTCAACAAGAAAATTAAAACTAATTGTATTATATATATTATACGTTTGCTTTTATTATTGTTTGTTTCACTTGACAAGAACTTTAGTTTATACACAGTACAGTAATACACACATTATTTCAGTTTTATTATGAATTAATAAGAATTTTTTATAATACATAAATATATATCATGTAAAAATACAAATAAAGTTTAATTTTTTTGTAATTGCAAAAAGTTGAAGACTATTCAATGTGTTTAAAATGCGGAAAAGTTTAATTTAGTTACAGCAGTTTTATTTAAACGTATAATCATATTAGTGTTTGGTAAAAAGTTGAATTCCAATTATAATTGTGTGTTTAAGTATAACGTATGTCTGAACTGAAAGAGGAGAGAAAGAGAGAGAGGACAAACTATGTGTATGTTAAGAAGTTACAACATTGCGGTGGGTTTAAGTAATTAAAGGGAACACACAGCTTTTTTGAATATAAATGAATTTCAATATTGAAAGTAAGTAAAGCATGCTAGGAACAGGTAAAATATGGTCAGCCATCACAAGCTGTCATTGTGGTGTGGTAGACAAAGAGATCACAGTAGCAAACTGTAGATAATTCTCACCCATGGTAAGTTCCGACTCTGCCAACTTCAATTTACTCTCTCATTCTATCTCTCGCTTTCTATATCACTATAATACTCTCTCTCTATCTCTCTCTCTGCACGGTTGGTGTGGTTGGTTTGGCTTCATATTTGGTGGACAACGTTATACCGATATCGTAGCCATTATTATTTTCATCAAAAATAATCCTTTAATAATCTTTATTTAATAAAAGCGTCAACTTATTGCAAAATATTATACTGCCTCTCTTATATAGAAATAGTAATTTACTATAATATTTAATAATATGAAAGGCTATTGTGTGTGTATGTGTGTGTGTGTTTTGTGCTTCTGCGGCAAATAGGAGTTATTTTACACTTTTCACGGTCGCCGCGAGTGGAGTTTCTTATTTAAAGCGGGTAAAGTACCTACACTTTTCACGATTCATCATGCCTTGCATATTATTTAAATATCTATTTTATTTGTTTATAGTAATCACAAAGTTTTTTTCCCCCATTTTTCTTTCTTTCTTTCTTTCTTTCTTTCTTTCTTTCTTTCTTTCTTTCTTTCTTTCTTTCTTTCTTTCTTTCTTTCTTTCTTTCTTTCTTTCTTTCTTTCTTTCTTTCTTTCTTTCTTTCTTTCTTTCTTTCTTTCTTTCTTTCTTTCTTTCTTTCTTTCTTTCTTTCTTTCTTTCTTTCTTTCTTTCTTTCTTTCTTTCTTTCTTTCTTTCTTTCTTTCTTTCTTTCTTTCTTTCTTTCTTTCTTTCTTTCTTTCTTTCTTTCTTTCTTTCTTTCTTTCTTTCTTTCTTTCTTTCTTTCTTTCTTTCTTTCTTTCTTTCTTTCTTTCTTTCTTTCTTTCTTTCTTTCTTTCTTTCTTTCTTTCTTTCTTTCTTTCTTTCTTTCTTTCTTTCTTTCTTTCTTTCTTTCTTTCTTTCTTTCTTTCTTTCTTTCTTTCTTTCTTTCTTTCTTTCTTTCTTTCTTTTTGAATTTTCATTAAATATAAATTTTTACGTAATATTAAATTTGCAAATTGACAAAATAATAATTAGTTAATATTCAAACCAACTTAGGCTGTTTTAAGCTTTTTGTTTTGGCTTACATTAACAATTAAATTAATTATGTATGACTTCAAATTTTTGCTGAAAGTTATGTAATATTTAATTAAATATGCAAATGAAAAGTAATTTCAGAAGACACTTTGACTTTTTTATTTATTTATTTTAGTATTTTGAATTAAAACGTATTAAATATTTATAATTGATTTATAATCAAATACAAAAAAAAATTGTCGTTTTTTGAAATATATATTTTCTTACTCGATATCACTTACGTCAGAAAAACTGAACTCTGCTGCAAAGATTTTGTTTTGTTTTTTGTTTGTTTGTTTTGTACTGATATAGAAAGCCTTGAGGAAATAGTTATTGGACTTCGATATGTTTTTTAACTTTGAGTCCAATGTCTATTATCTCAACGTTTCCGCTATGATTATTAAAAAATATATTTTTTTTTACAGGAATTAGCTCAGTTTTTCTCTAGACAGTGAGGTGAAAGCATGTGCTGGGATTTTTTTCTGAGATATGAGACCAATATTTTAAAAACAATATTAATGTGCTATTGTTTATTGTTGGATCATATTAACCTTACTTGCGTCAAATGTGGTTTTAAATGAGAAAATATCCTTAAAATGCAAAAATTATTTGGATTTATTATTACAACAAAGTAAGTTTTATTTTTATTTTATTTCTTTTATTATTTTTTTTCTTTTGGAACATATATCTCCTAATTGAAATGTGTTATCATTATATAATGTGTGTGTGTGTTCCTTAATAATTGTATGTAATGCATAATTCTTTAGAAAATACTTTGTAGATCTGATAGTTCATACTCTCGTAGTATGATAGTTCATACTGATACTCTACTCGCTTCAAATAAATAATAACAATAAAAAAGCAGAAGCCCCACGCGCCGCGGTTTTGGTAAGTGCAGATGCTCTGTGCGTAATAATACAGACTCCACTCGCAGTGGCAGTGCAAAGTGTAGAAATACCGATTTGCTTGATTATTCGTTTATATAATTACATTAATAAAAAATATGTTTTTACTTTCACTTCTGATTTTTAAATTAATATTAAAATATGGTATATAATAAATTTACCAGAAAAAAAAGTAACATTTTTTTAAATTTTGCGTCGATCAATTATAATCAATTATATACAGTATATTTAATAGTAGTTTAATTAATTAGTTTAACAGTAGTTAAATTTATGTACCAAATGGAAGTAAAAAAGTTGCACAACTATAGACTGAATTGCAACACTAAAATTGTAAGTTATTCATTTCATTTCGGTACAAATTGATATAGAAGAAATAAACAGCTTTTAACACAGTTGTTGATTTGACTATAGAAATTCAATTTATTTGATTATTATAGAGCTTTTGGGTCTATTGAATGACCGGAAAGATACTGACACGATAAGATCCCTTCTTTCTCTTCAGTGTTATTTATGATAGCAAACATTCGTTTTGTAAACACAAATTTTAACTATATATCTGATATTTCATAATTTAAATCCCTTTTACTGACGTAATAATCAGTATATTATTTTATAAATAAATATATATACATCGTCTTTTTTTTCTGTCTTTTTTTTATCATTATATAATTTTTAAACGGAAAACATCACAAAGAATTTTTTCCATTTATATAATTTCTTTTATTAAATCCTCCTCCTACTTCTGCTTTCACAATCTCTCTTTCACAATGCGATAAATTATTATCCCTGGCTGTAATCATTGTATTATTATTAAATTTGAAATGACATAAATAAAATATCATGAATTAATATGACATCACTTGGTATTGATTATATTCTTTATTATTTTTTACAATACAGATGTTTCAATTTTAAAATGCTTTTTTTTTTTTTTTTTTTTTTTTTTTTTTGCTTTATGATATGAAAATTTGTTTATTGTATATTAATTTATATATTTATATGATTTTTGGATTACAATAATGAGTTATAACCTTTTGCTCTTTTGTTAAGGTTTCTAATTAATGTTTTAACGTATTTAACAAACAGAGGTATACAACAACAATATAATATACCAACAAAACTTCTTGTGCCTTGTGCATATTAAACTTTTGCACAAATGTAAACCGCTTTATGTCATACACATTGTGTTAAAATACTCAAAAATAGCCTTGCCTCTTTTCTAGCTATAACAACATTTTGAATAATTAATACCCTCTTATTTTTTTACATAACGGTAAATGGTCCTAAAAAGGCTCATATAAAATTATATGGTTAGAAAAGAAAATTTTAGCTTTTGTCTTACTTATGATGATGAGACTTTTTTTCATCATACCGTTGCACTATATATGAAGTAGTTACATAACTTTTTTATACGTTAGAAAGAATGAGTAGAACTATTGCAATATAATAATGAGAAAAAAAACTATACTGTTTAGTAAAAATAATGCTATATTAGAAAAGCATAGACAATTATTACACTATAATATTAATGCTTGATAATATAGTTATTACGCAGTATAGCATAAATTATAATTGTTACGTATTTATTGTACTCCGTTTATATATTTGCCCATTTAATACAAAGGTATACTAAATATCCCACTTATTTGAAGAATCTATACAAAATAATATGAAATCACCAAATATGAACTAATTGAATGTTATTTAATAAAAGTATAAGAATAATATTAATTAAAAAAAAAGCAGTTATGAATCATTGTATCTATCCTATACAAAATATAAAATCACACACTGATATATCAGTGAAAACTATCAAAAATATTATATCATGAATTTAATGGTTTCCTTTTTTTATTATTAACCAAAGGACACAATAAAATATAAACAGAGTTAACTATAAAAGGTAATAATAGAGGATATAAAATAATCTCATGAGTATACAAAACTATCTCTATATTAAAACTAAAAGGTTTGAAAAAAAAAAAAAAAAAAAAAAAAAGGTGATTTAAATAACAATATTCATTCTCTAGATACATTTTTAAAAATATAAATACACTATATATTATATGATAATTTAGAATGTAATTTACAACTTTGTTACATTAAATTGACAGTATAAAAGTAAATATTAGGATTGTGTGACGTCATAATATATATATTTATATATTTAAGACTAGACTTGTGCAGTACAGTGCAGAAAAGCAGGCAAGGGAGGCACAAGGCACATAATATAGGATAGCAAAAAGCGACTCATCAAGCCCCAAGCGACCCGAGATGTCGAGCTTCAGCAATTGTACATTACCATGAAAGACATAATAAAAGTCACAGCTACAGTATTCTCTACTGCTTTTAACTGTGTATAGGCTAGGCAGGTTTTCATTATTATATCTCTCTCTTGCTAACTTTTTAACCTTCATATTCACCTGCTATTCTATGACTGTTAATATATATTTTATATATATATATATATACACATATATATATATACACATATATATATATACACATATATATATATACCCACACACACACACACAGTATTATATAACTCTAGTCAAAATGTTAAAAATATTCTTCCTTTATGAACGGTGTTTTAACACGCAAACATATTAAGCTAATGCAAGCAGGGTGCCGTGAGCGGACGAGTGGTGCCACTTTTGCAAGCCCTTTTACTTGCTTCGAATAGCAGAAATCTGACGTCATTTTATGATTACTATATCATATAATATTATCATTAATGAAATGCAGTTTATTATTTTAGATGACACTAAATAGGAACATAAAATTATAATATTTTATATTAGGTAATCTGCGTTTAAAATTTATTGAAACATTAAAATAATAATTCATTTAATTTTTAATTGCCTTATAAGTATATTTGTTAAAACTTAATACTATATAGTTGGTTGTGAGATTTTTTTTTCTTTCTTTTTTAAGATTCAGAGAAAGCTAGAAAAAAAGCAATACATTTTTTATTTTAGTGTCTTTTTTTCTAAATTATGTACATATTATTTCCAAATTTGAGTTTTTTTGAAATAAGATTTCAATTGGATTCTTAACTTTTTTAGAACATAAATATTTGCTATATTATATAGTACGAAAACTTAGTTAATATATAAGATTTCATTACGTACGAGTAACTCCATGTTTTTACAGAGTAGAACAAGTCAAATAACAGAAATGTATTAACAAATACAATATCAATAAGTGGTTAAATATTATTATTAAAGTGTTTTTAGTATGCTAATTTTTAAAAAATAATTCAATAGAACTTGAGAGATAAATAATTACGAGGCCTGGTATAGTATCACGTAAAATATCAAATTTTCATCCATATAAAATTTATGTTTTAAATAATTATTAATAAGAAAAATGTGATTTGATACGTTTCATTGCAGATACAGTATGAATAATTAATAATATAATATGCATATTTTGAGGATTTCAATAAAAAAAGTTATCGGCTTTATGTAACATTAAACTATTACGTGTATTTTGCAAAAACGCATAATTTTTCTTTATAGTGATTTATTGACACACATTTTTAATATCATTATTTAAAAATTTCATGGCAAATTTACTATCATGGTAAAAAAATTAGCTTGTTACACGTTGTTTTATTTTTATTATTAATATTATAATTTTTATTTTTATTTTCTCTTTATTTTACGCAATTCAACGTCCAGGCACCAAAATATAATATGCAATAAAAATATGTTTCATAACCATATACCTACAATACGTATCAACATTAATTGTTACCGTTATATACCATGTAATTTTAAATTCCATTCTATAAATACTTAAAAAATATGTATGTAACAGAACAGTTGATTATTTATTAAACAATTACAATGAAAACAGTGCAAATATAGGTGTGTGTATATATTTATATATAAAAATATACTATATAAAAATATATACTGTACATTATTATTACTTCCATATTAGAGTTTTTAATAAACATTTTGTTGCAAACAATTATTATATTTTATCGGAAATTTCAAAGCCAATTAGTGTACTAATATATTATGTAAACATAAAAATAACAAATAGATTTTCTATAACCATGTTTTTGTTACAGTTTTGTGTAATATATATATATATATTAAAATGACAGAGGTTTTATTTAAATGTACAAATGAACTGTACGCCTGATTTAACACTGCATTTTGCAATGAAGAGTATATAGACAAACAGACAAGGAAAAAAAAATACTAATGTACATAGTACAGTATGACAAAAACACTAGTATTATATGTATATATATATATATATTCTGTATACATATTTTTATATTGTGTTTTTATGAATCATTTCTCTGTATTGTTTTAAACAAGACTAAAGACCGTTTATTGTTAGTGGAATAATAATGGATCGATATTTTGATGCGTATTATTGGCAACACAAGTATTACCATTGCTGTATATATATATTTATATTTATATATATATATATATATATATATATATATATATATATATATATATATATATATATATATATATATAATATATATATATATATATATATATATATATATATATATATATATATATATATATATATATATATATATATATATATATATATATATATATAGTGCATAATGCTAGGAATCTTTTTGTTTTCTTTCCATATACGAAAAAGGTATTTTCAAAACATTATATGTTTTGTTTTTTTGCCAAATTCTATTACAATTTAAAATCTGCAATATATACCTATCCTATATATAATGTATATTTATAATACTATATAAACAGGAGGGAAGAGTAAAAACTACGTAGGCTCCGATAAACAACTTTATTTATGGATAATAAATAAAACTTGGTTTATAGTTAATAGGATTTCTATTTCTTAATTAAAGAGATTATTTTCTTTATCTTTTTGTGTGACCCTGGTTTATAAATAGTTAATATATATATATATATATATATATATATATATATATATATATATATATATATATATATATATATATATATATATATATATATATATATATATATATATATATATATAAAATTGTACTTAAAAGAAAAAATATGAAAAAGATAAGACTCTTTTGATGAACGATAGACTAACGAGATGACTTATAAATTCTTTGGGATTATTGTACAGAATCTAGGTTATCGGGAGCGAGAGAGAGAGAGAGAGAGAGAGAGAGATGAGCCATGATTAAATTTTTTAAAAATCTACTAGCAATAATGAAACGCAAATGTGGCTGGGTGCATTCGTGTGTATGTACTGTGTGTGTGTGTGTGTGTGTGTGTGTGTGTGTGTGTGTGTGTGTGTGTGTGTGTGTGTGTGTGTGTGTGTGTGTGTGTGTGTGTAATAGAGAGAGAAAGAGACTAATCTATATATCTGCTGGGATATTGAGAGAGAATGAACTAAAATCGCTTGAGGCGTAAAAAAATATAATAATAATAATGGCAAAATATTCACCTAATTGCTCTCCCCCTTGTCAATAACAAATTGTTTTTAATGTAATTGTCACTCTTTATTATTTTGTAACAGTTTTTAATTAAACGTTAGTGATATTGTGTTCATAATATCAACTGGAAACTTCACTGAACAAAAAGTAGCGTAATGATCAATAGCTGGAAAAAAAAAAAAAAAGGTATTCTTTGTCACTTACTGTATATACAAATAAAAGTTATAACACAAAAAGAGACAAAGAAATAAAAACTACATACAAAAAGTAGAAAATTAATTTAGTGAAAAAAATAAATTATGTGTGAAATTATATTTGTTTAAAAACAAAAAAGAATGATTAAAATGTTACTTTTGGTATAAAAAGCAGTTACACAGTGGTTTGATAATTTACAAACATTTGTGAAAAGTACAAAGTTTGTGTTTTATTTTCTTGACTAAAAGGTAAAGTTGTAAGGGGAGAAAATAGAGAAATACAAAAGTAAATAATAACGCAATCAACGTTTTAGAATTTTGTTTGTCGAGAAGTTTTGAAGCTTACTACACGCTCTCTCACGCTAGAATAATTTCATGAAGTGAACGTTAGGCAAACTAGTTTTATCTAAAATTGTAAAACGGTACTTGACTTGATGTTAATTTAGAGTAGATATAGCACTCAACAATGTAAAACACATAAAATACAATAATAGTGTCAAGATGCTATAAAAACAACGAATAAAATTGTTTAAAAGTTCACATGTTATGCAAAAATTACATCTTGCGTATTACTAGGGACCGGATCTTCAGTTTATAAAAAATCAAATTTTCAGCACGTAATTCAGTCCAATTTTGTATTAAAATAAATTTTCAAAATTAATTCATTTTAAGTTTGGAAAAACATGTACTATATCACAAACAAAACATTATATTTAGATATTTCTATAGATGTACTTAGATTTATTTATAAAAATTGAATAATATGTTATTTAAAAAGACAAATATGCATTTTCTTAAATATATGTATATTAAAAAAAAAACTTTTTATTTTGTAAATATTTAAATTGTATTTTCAGCTTTTAAGAACAAGAAAAAACTGAAAAAATCTGAAGAAAAGTTGAAATAACTGGACCATAGTTTGTGTCTTCTAAAAACAGTTTCTTTCAGCCCAAACCTTTTTGTGTTTTTGGTAATAAAACTTTATGATTCGTGGACACATGGACTCAGATGTGATCTATCATGCATAATTTCAAAATTGAACAAACAGGAGATTCGGCCCCTATACTTATTACATTTCTATTGCTATTAATATGTATCATAAACGGATACAACGTAGTATTTTGTATAGACCGGTTGCACTCATATTTAAGAGCCGCCATTTTGCTGGTTAGGAATACACAGGCTAGCATAGGAAAAACGTCATTTTTATTTTTTTAATAGCAAAAGAAGCTTCAAAGCTCAACCAAAGACTTATTTCTAGCTCCTAATAAGCTCGAAGAATATGAGAAAAATTCGTTCAGTTGAAATAAACTCTTTTTAAGTGAAAAATTAGAAGAAATTATGTTTCCCCTATGCTGGACAATGCATTAGCCACCACAAACATGGCGACAAAGCGCGAGGATGTGAAAGGGGTCTATAAAATTAAAGGAAGGATTGAAATAAAAATATGTTGAATAAATAAATTATATGGCATCTAAAAAAAAAAAAAAAAAAAAAAGGCTTTATCTTTCAAATTTTCTTTATGATATTAAATACTTTCTTCTTTCTTTACTTATCTTATCATTAAACTTACATAAATTTGATCAAGAAACTAATGCTTTCTCGCAGTATTACTTTAATGGCTATGTTGTTATACCAATATTCCATTGTCAAAAAGCCCCTATTAAAATTTCATATCACGAAAGTTAGATCTTAAGGAAAATATATGACAAAAAGAAAAGACAAAAATTTTGGTATAACATTAAAATTATATAATATTATAAACGCTTTCACGACGTAAGTTTATTAAAAAAAAAAAAAAAAAAAAAAAAAAAAAAAAAACTTAATATTACCATAAAGATATAAATGACTTAATTTTCTCCCTTGCTCTTACACTGTAAGGGATGAATAGTTTATTATTGATTTTTTTATCAATATAATAAGTATTGAAAATTTCCTATTAAAATAGAGACATTAAAGATATATTAAATGATCATGTATTTGATGTAAATACTTTATAAATATTAAATATTTATATAAAGGAAAAAAAAAAAAAAAAAAAAAGAAAGAAAGAAGAAAAAGAAGAAGGAGATATACAGTGAAACATATAGATATATAAGGTCAGGTGTGTGGCGTCGCATCTGAAGTAATATTTTATTATTCTGAAGGCACCAATCTTGCGGGTGGCACAGCTGAAGCTGATCAAATTGAAAGTTTATTGAGACCAGAGAATAAATACTTTATACTACTATTATTATATTGAATTTAAATTAGATCAACTAAAATTATATATTTTTTTCTTTACAAAATACATTATTTTCTGCGGGGGGGGGGGGGGGGACTATTTCTATATTTTGTTCAAAGAAGTATGATAGATTAAAAAGACACGGATTGCTATAACAGTAAAAATAATAATAAAACATTTTCAATTATTTAACATATTTAAAAAAAAAAATATTAATAAAACATTATTTACTACCTTCAGAGCGCTGTGCAACGCCTTTTTTATCGCCTTTGCCCATTGTGGACAGTAGCACTTGATGTTCTAGTAGTGTGACTTTATGGCTCTTAGGTCTTCATGGGGTTAACTCGAATCATACTCAACACTGAAACAAGAAAGTAAACAAATCATCAAATTAAACTCAAGAGTATATATTTTGTATTTATTATTATAATAATAATTGTTATGCCTTTTAAAATTTAACATTAAAAATATAAATTATTTACTGAATATAGTATACTCCTAAGCTGTAGAATAATCGAAGTAAAATATGAAATATTTAATTATATGGTGGAATATTTCAAGAAATTTATAATTTGGTTCACAACTTTGCAACTTCAATTAAAAAGTGAATCAATTTTCAAAACATTTTACAATATTGTTTCATATTTTATCAATAATGTACATAAAGCCACGTGAGACAAAGCATTACCTTGCTTGTAATTCACTTTCCATTAGTGAGATTTTTTTAATACTTTTCTTATAATATACTATATAAAAATCATTATGCTTTTAAGAGCTTTGAAAACAATAAACTTGCTAATTTCCGCATTGAAATCGATTGCGTACCCTAATAATGGCTTAAGAATATTATTGGGAAAAACCTCTTTAAGTTTTTTTTAAAGTAGGTTTTAGTAATTAAAATAAAATCAATAATGCTATTAAATACTTGAATGATTCTGTTATATATATATATATATATAATATATATATATATATAAGGTTTTTAAAATTATAAATGGAGTTATGTTATTATGAAATATTGAACAATATTGTTGAGTAATAACAAATTAAACTAAAGACAAGTTGCTGTTTAATCAAATGTATATAAAATACAATATCCCACACATCATGCAACTTCAAAATTCTCATGAGATTTTGATGCGTGTATCACGCACTACGAGCCGTCATTAAATTCTCCGACGTACAGTATATTTATGTATACACCTTTTCTAATCTGTCTGCGGTTTGAACTTACCTGCTACAACATTTTACACATAAGCAGTCTATATTATACTATTGGCCTAATTTCTACTTGATACCATGTTAGTATCTATATTATAATGCAATTAATATTGTTTTTACTATTAAAAGTTACATATTAAACACGATTGAATGTAGTTGCGAATTCTTTTGTAATAATTAAAAAAAAACTCCAATTGTTTATTTTTGAAAGTTATATAACATTAGAGATTAACACTTTGAAGACACTTTGAAAGTAAATAATAAATTTAAACAATAAGATACTACAATAAATGTATTGTATTAATACAAAAGAAAAAAAAACGAAGAAGAATTTATATTAAAAACATCATTATATACTATGGTTTTATTTTATAAAGTTTACCATTTATTTATATTAAAAGCACTTTAAATTGACTTTTCAATGACTGTATAATATAAGAGGTAACAAAAAAGTTGCATTATTATGATAGTATAAAAAGATATCACGATAGAAAAGTAAGAAAGCGTAGCTGTGCGGTTTTGAGCTCAGCGTAGTATTATAATATCATACTACGCTGAGCTGAAAACCGCACAGCTTTGTTTGCCAAAGGGCATTTACTCAACTAGTGTTTCCTTATTTCCATACTAAAGACACTCAACTTCTCATCAACATGCAAATGTGTCTTTTCATGACAATTATACAGTCTTATTTTATGACATCACAATTTCAAATAAAATTACTTTCTGATGTAATCCTGTATATAAAAAAAATCACATTAAGAAAATATATATATATTTTTCTTTTTATCAAAAGCTTTTATAAAGTATAGGAAATTCAATATTTAGTTTTTATTCTTTATCGTCACAATTGAAACTTGCAGATTTGTAGAATTGCAAGTGACATTGCAATTTGTAATTCTGAGTAACGAAACTCACAACAATGATCAAAACGTTATAGAAAACATTCACAATATCCAATGAAATGAACATAATAATCTTTTCTCTCTCTCTCTCTCTCTCTCCCTCTATCAATATTATAAAGACTTTTAGATTCTTTGTTAAGATTTTTCTTTATAAAATTATAACTTATATTACATGTGAAACGCAAATAAAAGAAAATACAAACGGAGAGTTAAAATTCATTACCTACCTATACACTTCAGAAATTCAATGTGGAGAATATTGCAAACAATGAGGTTGAAACCCTTAATAAAAATACATAATTTTAATATCACGAACTGAACTATATATTATCAATTATAAAATGAAAATGTATGGCATGCAAATATTGAAGAAGTAATTAGAAATATCAAAAAAAAATATATATATATGAACAATAAATCATGAAAGCGTATTGTTAACCGCATTATTATTTCATTATTACAATGGGAAATAATCTGAGTATGATATTAATTAAATTTCAAATACCCACTTTAAAAGTTTCAAGAGTAATTGTGACGATCTAATTATCCACTTTTTTATACGTATACAATAAAAAACTATTCTATAAACGTAAATTCAATAGTCTGCAATCTGTGTACTTGTAAAGGGAATTATCTGGCAAAAAAAAATTCTTTCAATTGACTATAAGCCATAAGCTTTTACAAAACGCAACCATGCATAAAATGACGAACCTCGCTTACAAAGCTCCAGCACAGTATGTAATTTAAACTTTTTATATAAAAAAATTCTACATTCTATTACACAGATTTAAAATTTTATTAGTTTTATGTATTGAACCTTAACAAAAATGTATTATTCAATAATTTCATAGTTGAGGTATTAAAAAATTCATTATATTATATAAGTTGATATGCAAGTTGATAAAAATGTTATTATACTTATATTATAGACAAATCAATATATCAATATTTATGTTCTATCTACAGGGATGGCAAAAGCACCAGGTGTAAATACGCTTGTCGTTTCTAAGGTAAAGAAGAGGCATTTTGGGCTTACTTGTCTTGTGTTACTGCAAAAACAATGCTTCTTTGGAGCACATTTTGTTTACACTCCAAACTTTTCTTTGGTTTAATACTATATAAGTCCTGAAGATATACACAAATTTTAAGTCAGAAAATATTAATTTGTAATTTATTTTCATCTAAAAGGATTTATTTTCAATAAAAACGTATTACCCCTTCACTTCAGACGATACACCACTCTAAAACATGTTGTTATTATATAGTGAGTGAGAGAGAGAAAGAGAGAGAGAGAGAAGTAGTTACATTAACGCTACTTCAAATCAAAACGTATAGTGTAGCAAGAGAAAAGTATTGCTCCAATATTCATGCAAATTATTGAGATTCCATTTTAAGATTTAGATTGACTTCTCTCTCTCTCTCTCTCTCTCTCTCTCTCTCTGTCTCTCTCTCAGAGCTTAACCAAATATCAACACACAGCCAGGTTGTGATACTCTAGCTTAGCAAATTTCGTGTGTGAAAATAAAATTGATAGAAGATACACACACATACCAGCTTGTTTCTAATTTGACCTTTTATTGTACTATACAATAAAATTCAACCTCTTCATCAATGATATCCTAATTATTATAATTAGTTATCATAATTATCATTTTACATATATTTTTAGCTTTAGTTTTCTTATAGTTTAATTTAGTATAAATAATATTACTAGATTTCCATAGAAATCCCAGTCTTTGCCTCATAAAAGTAACAACAAAAAGTGATTGCAAGTCAAACGGTTTTTGCTCAAGTGCTTGAAAATGTAAATAATTCTGCATTTCTTAAACTTTATTTTATTTTTGAATCAGATTTAAATTCATAAAACGAAAATCTCAAGCTTAATATACGTGTATATATATATATATATATATATATACTTTGTATATTTTAAACACAAATAACATCTAATAATAATATATTTTTATATGTATACTGTATAATATAAAGGCATGGAATAATTCGTTTGATGTTTGTCATAGAGTTATTTAAATTTCGAATACATCTACGTGAAAACACATTTAATAAAATAACTAAAAAGACATTTGTTTTACCGATAGGAAAAAAGCATGTATGTACAAATAATCCTGATTTAGTGTTGATGAGTAGAAGTATATAACGCTCTCAGCTGCAAAGTGTTGTGACTAAAATATTTTATTATCAAGTCAGTATTGATTATCAATAAAATAATGATGATTATGATGATAAATAATAATGAAATGCTGGTTGACTTTTGTAAGAGAAATGTGCCAACTTTTTTCTCTTTCTCTCTCTCTCTCTCTCTCTCTTTCTCTCTTTTGTAAAGCAAATTAAATTAAAAACTTTGTATATATAGGATTTTAATAAAAATAATATTAATAAAAAAGAGAAAGAAGAATAAGGGAAAAAAACTTAGGCTATTTCATAAATAAAATTTTATATCAAGCTTTTCATAAAGTATTTATACAATTATTTCTTGTCTTCTCAATAAAAAGAAAATACTGAAACCTTTTTTTTTTTTTTTTTTTTTTTTTTTTGTTATGCTTTCATCGTTGAACTTGCGTTATTATTATTATTTTATAAATAGATCTGTCTTAGAGTTTTAATTTAACTGGCTTTCAAATAAAACTTAGCTCTAGTGCTTTAGAACAGAAACGATTGCGTCTCTCTTATTCTCTCTCTCTCTCTTTCGCTCACTCACTTACTCTCTCGATCTCAACGTCGCGTAAAGAGCTTTTGCGTGTGGTTAAAAAAAAAAAAAAAAAAAAAAAAAGGTATCACGTTTTAACTTTTCAGATAACCAATATAAAATTGAAACCAGATCCAAGGTTTGGTATTATCATGAGGTACCTCTTTCTAGTTTATGACATGGGTAAAACATGATAAAGGAAAACAAAATTGCCGTCTTGAAGTCTATGTTCGACTTACGTGACATAAACAAGGCGAACATAGCAAATTAAAGTCAGCTTGTCATGGAAGAAGAGATGGATTAAGACGTAAGTTATAAATCACACTTGAGCAGTAATTATTCTTGTAAAAGATCGAAATGTAATTACTTTGACTCAATATTAACTTTCTATATAACATTTATAATTAAAGTTAACATTTTGTGTAAATAACAAAAGAAAATATAATTATTGTAAGTTGTATCTTTGTATGAAAAGAGCAATTTGAAATTATATTGCTTGAAATCTTCAAGAAAAAAATAATACGTTCATTAAAAAGCTATTTAATAACTGTGAATGCAAAGGAAAATCTTTGTATTAAACTATTACCATTGTTTCCATTATTTCTAGATAATTATATTTTTTTTCCTACAGTAAAGTTCTATATTTTTAATAAAGCTTTTTTTATTTCTGTTTCATGACAAATTCCAATTGCTTAACAACTTTATTGAATAAAAAAAAAATAGCATCACTGTTGAATATCTTTATGTAATACTCAACATTATTATATTCCAGGAAGGGAAACACAAGCATGTAAAATTCAAATGAAAATTGAGTATGTATTATTTGTAAAGCTCGTTCTGCAAAGTCAGACTTCCGGCGCAACTTTTGTGTCGATATGTTCCTTTGTTATAACAGCTGATTATGACTTCGTTACCTGTTTACTACGTTTATACATATGGTCGATCATTGTTATTTCTTCGTTTAGAACTTTGAACTTGATAAGAATGAAAGAAACTCCACACAAAAAAGTTCCATGCTCTTCATGTGACTCAATTTTTGTCAATTTTGTTAGCTCAAAAAACAAGATCAACCAATGAATGTGTCGTATTTTTTTGGTCAGCCAATCACTGTTGTTGAGATTCACTTTACTTTACAGAACAAGCTCAAGTGTTTATTCTAAATTTTTACGGTTTTAGAGAAGTAACCATCTGTTTTGTCTGTGTAGTTTCAGGAAGAATAATAAACTAATTTCATTTCTAAAATTTGAGAAAATATTTTTTGCTTTTAAATTTGAATAAGGTCTTGCTTACAGTGAAATGAATAAAACATGAACTTTGCACCCGCGATACCCGTGTTTGATTGTGCCTTGTGACATATACCGTTGGAGAACTCGGGAGACTCTTGCATTTAATATGCAGTGCTATGTCGACCAACCCCAATTTTTTTTTTTTTTTCTTCTTCCCTTTCTTAAACCTAACACAATACAAGACTTGACTTTCGAAACATAATTCTCTCTCTTAATATCTCAAAAAATTTATCTCGTAAAAGTATTATAAAAGAGAGGGGGGAATACCTCAATATTCAAAAGTTTAGAAATCTACATTTATGTAAATTGTTTTAAAGGTAAGTATAAAATATACTTGAAAAAAAGTAAAGTGCCTTTTAGAAATAATTTTCGTAACCACATACGTAAGATTAGCTTTAATCTCCCAAACATAGTTTAAAATACTATACAGAAGAATACTCTTTATATTTATTAGTTTTAGTTCCACTATTTACCATAATATAATATAATTTTTTGTGATATGTGATTTTTAATCAGAAATAAATGAATTCTTTCTCTCTTACAATGCCATCCTCTTAACATTTTTATTTTCTTCTTTTTCTTGCGGTAAAGTGTACTTGAGAAAGATTATCATCGATTGAGAAAGGAGACATGTAATTTTCCTCACCACCCTACTAAAACAAGTTTTTCTTTCATCGTCTCTCTGAAGAACAAACTCATCAAGCCGTGTTTTGCTTCTATTATTGCTACAAGAAATACTCAGATAGTAAACAAAAACTGTGTTGATTTATCTTGTCTTGAATAAGATACTAAAAAAGGAATATAAAGCAACTATTATTGAACTTTTGCAATAATAAACATTAAAACAAATTGACTGCATCACTTGCTCTTAAAATATTTATAATTGCTTACTTAAAATCATCAAGGGAAAAGAAAAAGAAATCAACTGACTTACTATTTCAGTTTATTGTAATTTTAAGTATTTAATTAGAAAGTATCTTCAAAATCCAATTAACACTGTTCTTTTTTTTTTTTTTTTTTTTTTTTTTTGTCCTCGTTGAAGTTGAAGTGAATGTGCAGTCAGCTAAGGAAGAAGGGTGGATAAGAAGAGGTTGGTTCTGGAGACGCAAGCAACAGCCTTGGGTGCCGTCTGCCTGCCTGCTTGCCTGGTCGCCGCTCTCTTGCGTTTCTCATCGATCTGCAGCTAGCGAAGAGAAGCAACTCCTCGCGGCATGGGCCACATGCAAATTACGCCCCCTTCCTCCTGTGTCCCACCCATGAGCCACCTCCCGACCATCTCTTTGCCCACCCGCTGCTGGCTTGGCCTCTATCCAGTCTTTCCGACACTTTCTCTCTCTC